>JAKIJQ010000151.1:0-421372 GCA_023373905.1 Rhizoglyphus robini
AGTATACTTCGTTCAGTTCATTTGGGTGTTTCTCATTTTCGCATTTGTCATCAAACGCGCTTTCGCGTTTTCGTGCACCGCTGTATATTGAAATATGGTCAGTCTGCCTTTCAGAAGATATACTCAATGTTTAAATTTCAATTATTCAATGAAATAAAAGTTTTATTTTAAAAAAATAATAATGGCACAATAAATGTACCAATAATGGTGAATGCTCAAGTAAATACAAAAAGCATACAAAAAGTGAAATAACATTCCATTTATTCATTTCATCCATCTTCCTTTGTAGGATTCAAGTTGCTTTCTAGATGGTCGGGTGTTCTGCTCTGGTGTCTTTCTAATCTTCTATGAGAACTTTCTTTTGAAACCTCTGGGAGCTTTGGCAATAAAGTTAATCCATTTATTAGTCAATTTGGAAAAGATCGTCCAAAAGATTATTATTAGTATGTGATAAAACAGTTAATGCACACAAACACTTACACTACAAAACTTTCGTGAACAACTAACTCCTTTCTCCGAGAACATTAACTTTTCGGGGCATCTTGCGGTACTTTAATAAAGTTCCAGGTTGTAGGCACAGAAGAAGTAAGAGATTAGCTTGATGATTGATGGATGCGGCTTCGACTTGAAAACATCCTTTAACTCGTCATAAATAGGATTCACGTTAATTAGAAAACCTTATCAAAAATTGCCCTTCGATGATTTCTGGGAACTTTTTTCACCAAGCAAATCACGTGGTTTTTTTAATTAACGATTTAATGTGATTCGAGCAAGTTGGGGATGACTGTCCCGGAGTCAAGAATCTTCCATAAAGCAAAAAATATACTTGTCCTGCTTGATAGATCGATTGATATACGGCTTATCAAGGCTGTAAGCAAATTTGGCCCATATCCATCTCAACTGCAGTAAAAAAATAAATAACATATAAGTAAATCTGCTTCAGAAATCCTGCTTTTGACTATTCATCGACATCATCATGACGCGCGCCTTAGAACAACACAACAAAACAAGAATCCACACGCTGAGGAACAATTGATACACTTTCTAATCTAATGTTGGAAGATTTGCCTGAAGGAGTTGAATCTAAAAATCTTTTTTCAAAACCAAAACCTTTTCCTCTCAACTAAAATATCCTTCGAAAAGTCAAAACTCGTTTGTCACGAGAAAGAAATTCAGCTAATAGTCTTGTTTTGTGGTTCAACACAACCAGATTTCTGGAAGGAAGTGATGGGAACATCTATTGTGAAGGCCAAGTTTATGAAAGGGTTATGGAAAGTGAGGATCAATCATCGAAGCAACTTGTGCAAAAATGCACAACAATTCGTTACTCTGTATTAAGAAGAAATACAAATGCAGTTGTGTTTGTAGCTTCTGTTCTGGGCTGTAAGTGTAATTCCTATATTCTTTTTGAAAATTTAGTTAATTTCAATGATTTTGTATTCGAAAATAACAATGATTTGTATTTAATCAAATGGATTATGTCATAAATTACCGTTTTAATCAATAAAATATGCTTTCATGATCTTGATGAAATATATTTAATTTCCAAATGGAATACATTCAGATATACCCATTAAATATATTCGATATTGGATATATCCAATATAACTGGATGGTAAAAAATATTTTTTAAATGTATCAAATATATTCCATACATGTATAGAATATATCCAATATAACTGGATGGTAAAAAATATTTTTTAAATGTATCTAATATATTCTATACATGTATAGAATATATTCAATATAAAAAAGATATAAGATATATTTAATAAGTGTATTGAATATATTTCATACATGTCAAAAAGTATGAAATATATTCAATCTCATTTCTCTCCGTGTATAACAATTCAAATAATTTAAACAATAAAAAAGTTGAAAAGGGATAAACCCCTTTGTGTCTAAGAGATTAGATATTCTAAACAAAAAGTGGATTGTATGATAATAAAGATGGGATTCAAAACCTCAAATATGTTTATCATTTAATGAACTTTGACGAGTTTTTAATTCAAATAAAAAATTAATTTTAAACAATTTACCTTTGTGGCCTCTGGAAACAAACCAGAACACTGGAAAACAATTTTATATTAGAATAAAGATGGAAATAGTAAAATGAAAGTTAATAACTTCCCACAAATCCAATTCTATTAACCCTTTCAGTCCTGAAAAAGAAAATTTTTAAAATTTTTAAAAAGAATAAATGAATTACTTCAATTTTCAGAACACAATGTCATAAAATTATAATTTTAAACCTTTAGCAAACCACGCTTGGTTATTCATTACGCAATGCATTAATTGAAGTAATATATAAAGCAGTTTAAGTTGATTCGGTTTAAATACAAATTTAAATACAAATAGAAATGAGCTGCCTCACTAAAGTTTGCATGCAAGGATTATGTGATAAGGACACAAGCTAATTTAGGCTCGTGTGGAACTTGTGAACTTATTTCACATATGGTTGGTGTGAATACTTGGAAATTGAAAATAGATATTTTTAACCTTTTAATAGAGACTTCTTGTACATTTCTCATTAATCATTAATTTAAAACACTAATTGGTTTTGGCTAATTCCATTTTGTAAATACCGAATTTGAAAGAGGAAAAAGTTGAAACTTGAAACTCGTATTAACAATTATCTGGAAATGTAAACAATTTATTCGAATATTTAATATTTTAGTAAATTTTTATATCTAAAGTATTCAAAATTAAATTCAAAACTTCAAGCAAAAGCGATAAAGTTATTTTAAACCATTTAAAAAGGATCAAACCAACCATAAACTCGTCAACTATTTCAATTATAAAAACCAAAATTTTATTCAAAGAGAAGCCTCAACTAAAGTGTCAATCATGATGATTAATTGATGTGTTTGTAAACGCGTTCGTCTGTTATACCAATAAAAGTGTCATTTACCACTTACATTCGCCGAAAAGTGTGTCAACTAGAATGTTGACTCATCAATAGGGAGTCCCTATTAGGGACCAAAGTAGACTGAGAGCTATCACCCAACTGCCAATAGGATTGATTGACGGTTCCAGACATATATATATACGTTTAAAATAAGGTCGATTTTAGTAATTATTAAAATCAAATATATTGAATACTGCTTAAATTATAATAAACTAAACTTTAATTTTGTTTAAAACAAAACTAATCTGTAAAAATCATTTAGTCAATTTAAATATAATTATTTTTCACCATTTTAAAATAAGCCCAGTTCAAAACACTTTAAAATAAATTCAAATAAATCTGAATAAGTCTTGAAATTTTATTTAAGAAACTTATTTAAATAATTTTAGATGAAAAGAATAAAGACATTAAAATAAGTGTTCCTGTTTTAAAGTATTGTAGTAAAGACAATACATTAAGAGAATGTTTTAAGAAATTTAATTTTATCTTTAAAACTATAAAAAGACGTGTCCCCTCTGTCCACGCATGTTCTAAATATAACCCCAACATTGATGCTGTGCAGTCGTTCTTACTTTGTCTATTTGAGCTTTATTTTGAAATCACACACACATGATACTGTGCTTCAATAATAAAAATAACAATTGAATAATTAGAAATTTGGTTAAATCACAATTGTGATGATGTGGTGTAATGAACCGAACGGTGAAAATAAAAAATTGCTTTAGGTCTTAATCAAGAAAGTTAGCTAGTTTTGCTTAGTAAAACAACTAACCATATCACAGTCTTTTCTGTAATTTGATTATTTGGTATCTAATTTAGTTACATGAGCAAATAAGTTTGAATAAACATTCACCAATTGATACAAAATGTCTAAAAGAACGGTAATTTCTAATAAAAATTAAAACCTTTTATGATGGAAGAGAGGAAAACTAAACTAAATACTTTACATATTTAAACACAATATTATAATCTCAAAGAATTCTGATATTAAGTTTTAAAATTCCGGCAAGCCGGGAAAGTAGCGAGACGATGTTTTGATTATGATAAAGTATTGTTTAGTATTATTTCTATACAATGAACTAACTTTATACAGTCCCACAAATTTAAGATATTTTCAACTTCTCGTTTGAATATTGTTGGTACATCAATTGTGGGAGTGTGAAATTGTGTGCTTGGTTGTACAATGTTCAACATGTTTGTTTCAGAATCAAAGTCAAATATCTGCGTGTAACAACCTTTATTTAAACAAACAATAAAACTGTCAACACAATGTGTATGCTTCTGCAAAAGCAAAGCATACCAACCGTGTTGTGTTTTAAGAATTATTGACTAAAGAATTAACGCGAATGCCTCCTCACTGGAGAATCATACCATTGGAGGCAAATCTTGCAGTTTGGCCACCAAGACAGACAACCAATTGAAAACCTTACAAAGAATTTAATTTAATTTGACCAACTGTTCCTCCAAAGTAGCACTATTCACTGTCAAGCAATCACTACAATATCTTCTTACAGTACTGTTGATATAATATCAGAGAGATTTTCAAAATATAGATAATGGACTGTCGGTTGTGCATCAATATCTTCACTTGAAACACAAATATCGATCTAGAAGGCTCTACTTGGATCAGGTGAAAGGATACCTATATTGATTCATTTTGGAATGCCATCACAAGGTATAAGTTTCATAACCTTTGTGTTGGAGCATTGATGATAACTCTCTCCTGATGTCTTGAATTTCTTCTATCCTCTACAAATTGACATATTCAAAGACATGAGGTAAGTTTTCTTTCTCATTTCAAAATGGAGAGGAAAGAGACTTGTTGCAGGTGATACATCGGGTTAAACCAGAAAATGTAATAAAGACCGTATTTGAATTGGATAGAGGTCTTTAGTCTCCAAAAATGTGTTCATGAATTGCATTTGTGGTCAAATAATTGAAGTGAAGGCAGCCTAGAGTCTTGCAATTGTGCTTGTAAACAACTCAACTTCAAAGCTAATCAAAAAAAACAAATGCCCACTTTTGAAATAATTCACATATGACGTTACTCTTATGTAATGTGTGTAAATGACATATAATTTGGGCACCGCGACCCCCTGCTTCACAGTGACTACAGCTGTGTTGTCATATTTTGCATACGGCATACCAACGTGTTCAGAAAAAAGATCTTTTTGGATAATATCTCCACAACCAGATAACCTAGGATGCTGATTTTTGGAATGTAACCGTTTCACATGGTGTGGAGTGTGTGTGCCAAGTTTGGTTGCTGGGGGTTGTGTAGTTTCGATTTCGTTCTTTCGAACTTCGTCTCGCTAATAAAACACTTTTAAAATTGTCACATTTTAATAACTTTTCAAGTCTGTGAATTGTAGAGTCATATAAATAACGTTGGAAAACCCACTTCGATTAAGAAACTTCCATGTTTATTCAGTGTCAATATTGGGTACACACTTGGACTTTGCTAAATTGACAGATCAAACCAACATTTATAGGTCTAATATTAGACCTATAAATGTTGGTTTGATCTGTCATTAGCATAACATAAGTTGTCACCTAATATAATATTCGTACAGAATTTTTTTTAAAATACAAAACACGAAGTTTAAAACAAAGCTTTTAAATGACAATAAAATCAATAAATTTATTACATAAATGAATGAAACCATTTGGAAACAATTAATTAAAGTCTATTAATTAAACAAATTTTTATTTAATTTAAGAATATTCTCAAGTTATTATGTCTAATAAAAAGTTATAATATTTGATTAATTAAATTTTGGTTTAAAAAATAAATTGTTGTTACCTTTTTAGAAAAGTCAATGATTAACCACTATAATGTTGCAAGGAATTACAAGCCTTGCCATTTCGAATGAATGTTTCATCTCAAAAAGAAAATTGATTTACGTTACACTACACAAAGAGATCAACCATGCGTGACAAACGTATTGGACAGGAGGTGTAGTCAAAAAGGGGACAGAGACAGGGGTTCTACTGACTGGAGTGATTTGAAAGTAGGCCACTCAGGGGAATGTCTGCACAAACAGACATTCGAACGGATCTAGAGGAACAAAATATTGCAAAATGTATTAATAGGATTAATGATGACATTTAAAATTTCGACTTTGCGTTGCACGCGTCATAATAATATTCATATAATAAAACAATGAAAGTTGAAAAGGAGATTCAACCATTTTGTGTCCTGGAGATTATTAATATTTTAAACAAAAAATATAATATGAGATTATAAAGAATATTTTCGAAACCTAAAATTAATTAATTAAATAAAAATTTTCTTTGTTAAATATTAAGTTTGAATTTATACAAACCTTTTGGAAATCAAACGAAGGAAAACAGTAAAACCTTTTACGTCTAAAATGGTATAATTAAAGTTAATATCTTCTCACTGATCTAATGCTAAATAAAAATAAATGAATTAATACAGTTTTCAGAACACAATGTCCAATAATTAATGATTCCATTCCGAAACATGCATAGTGGAACAAAATTCTAACTGATTCCCGTAGAGATAATGATAGTGATAATGTAGTGCACTGAAAAAATGGTAGATTTTTTGTTGTTGTTCTCTGTGGACCCCTATAGCGTTTGACAAAAAACAATGGAAGTAAAGGCTAGAGATAATAGCAAATCTATAGTAAATACACAAAAATTGTGTATGATTAATTGAGAGTGTTGTTGTGTTGATCATAAATAAACAAAAACTGGGGTTAGAAAGTAGAAATTGGAAATGGTAAATTAATTTGGTTACAAAGAATAATTTATAATTTTAAACCTTTTGTAAACACAGGTCATCTATTGCATAATTCTGTATATTACTATTGCAAAAGTCTAATTTATTATTGCACAAAAAATACATGCCCTTTTGTAAACAACACTTGATTCTTGATATTCATTACATTAATATAAACACAGATATTAGATTTTAGTTTATTTGATTATACAAATATTGAACAACTTGACTGGGAAAAAGTAAATTTGTTGTATTTAAAAAGGCCGATTTAAATAAAAACTAAAAAAATTAATAGTTGAACTTTTTTGCTAACAATCATTCGGGTGGTTCCCATATATTCAAAATTGTGAATGAGACAATAGATTGTTCCAATAACGGCAATTACAAAAGTAACTGACATAAAAAGTGAAAATAATATAGACTTTAGGTAATAATTAATGTAATTTTTACCATACAGCCAATCGTTGTGAATTAAGAAAACCAGATAAGAAACTTTTGGAAATTGCGGTATAATTTAGCTTTTTGAAGTGAAGTGAAGCAATCAAATTGAATTGTCTGACAAATAAAAAGTTTCATTTTTATTGATTTACTGATTGATACTTTCAATTTGAAAGAAAAAGCACAAAAACTTAATCCATCAAAAGAATCCAAAGTTTCAAAAGGAGGATATCACGATATTTCGTAAAATATTCGAATTATAAAATTAGTTGTATAAATATTTTTTTACCTTTTTAAATCAAGAAAAATAGCGATAGAATCAGAGGAATAAAAATAATCAAATGATAATTTAATTTTTCAATAAAGTTTTAGTCTGCTGTATACAGTATAGTCTTACTATAGTAACTTCAGTCTAATAGAAGGAACTAACGGGGGAGGATTGGTCTTCAGAAGAGAGTGAGCCACTTACCCGAACCTCGAAATGTCCTCAGTTCGACCCGACACAATCTTGCTGTAATAAAACCTACATTGTCATTGTCAGTTAAAATTGCTACTCTCCTATTAACAAAACAGAAAGATGTGATTTTCAATAGGGACCAAAGACCTGCTGCCCCTCACCCTGAAGGCTGGTTGATTGAAAGATCAGTCAAGCGCACTCGGCCGAATGAGTTTAAATTAACTTGGATCCTTACTATATAAATCTAATTAATATTAAAACTTGATAATCCGAACGAGGGGACAAAAGCAATACGATACGACTATGTTGACATTGATCGGTGATTGGATGGCTGGTGACCACTAGTGACTGACCGTGATTGGTTAGTTGGCGAGGAAGCAACTCAACTTGACACTTTACCAGAAAAAATATATAAACTAATAGGATTTGGTTTAAATTGTAAGGAGAAATGAGTGTAAGTTGGCATGCAAAGACATTAAGTCATTTATGTTCATGTGAAACAACTTTAGACATATTCGCATGTTCAATACACATATGTTTGGTGTTAATACGTGGATATAATAATTGTTATTTTTAACCTTTTAAGTAAAACAAAATCGAATTCTATCTAAATCATTGATATAGCACAGTAAATAGTTTAAGATTATTCCATTTTGTAAATACTGAAGTTGAAAAAGAGAAAAAAACTAAACTTCATTTTAGAAATCATCTGGAAATGAAAACTAGTAATTTCATATTTAATATTTAAGTATATTTTTATATAAAGATTTCTAAAATAACTTCAGAGCTTAAAGGTAAAGCGAAAAATGATTTAATTTAAATTGAAACCATTTAATTAGGAGGCAAACCAGCACATAAAAACTTGTCAACAAATTAAATTAAAAAAACTCAAAATACAATTCAAAGAGAAACCTCAACCAAAGTGTCAATCGTGATGATTCATTGATGTGCTTAAAAACGTCTGTTTAAAATACGAAATAAAAGGGCCACTTACAACTTACCAACACCGAAAAGTGCATCAACTCGAATGTTGACTCATCAATAGGGACCAATGTAGACCAACAGCCCCTCTCCCCACTACCAATAGGATTGATTGACAGGTCGCGCATATACATCCGTACGTTCAAAATAAAATCAAAATTAGTTACTTTTACATTGACGTAGATCAAATATAGCTTGAATTATGTACAAGTCTCTAATTTTGATTTTAAACATTTCTCATCTGTAAAAATATATGACAAACTTGAATAAATAAATTTGTACGTTTTACCTTTTAAAAAATTTGATCTCAATCACAATTAATTTGACTAATCAATAAATCTTGATATACAAAAACAATTAAACTTATTAGCTTGAATATCATTGCCCAAAGTATAGCAATACAATTTTTATGTGAGAAAACCTTTTATTAAAAATGTGCTATTAACAAAAAACGAATTTAGAAATTAAAATGTATGTCTTTTGCTAAGGGAACACACAATCTTGAATTTATACACACAAACGCATATGTCAGTCTAGTGAGCACGTATGCAAGTGTGTCAACTTGAATGTTTACTCATCAAAAGTGACGAAAGTAGACGTCTCACCCTCTTCTATAGGGGACTGATTGAATGACAGGTCAGTCAAGCACACGCGTCCAAATGCGTTTTAATGGACTTGGATTACTTTCAAATAAAACTTATCAGTAATTAAACTTAATATTTAATAGTTAAATCATTTTTTAAGAACCTTATTAGAAACTTTCGCAATTAAATTTGATTTATCAATAAGGCATTTTAACAATTTAAATAAAAATTTACTTTAATAAAATTAAATATGTTCTTAAAATTTTGTCTAAGAAAATTATATAAATATTTTTGAATGGAAAAAATTAAGACATAAATATGAGTGTTCTTGTGTTGTGTTAAGTCAAGACATTAAGAGAATGTTTTAAAAAATAAAATAATTTCAAAAAAACCACAAAAGACGGATCCCCTTCTGTCCACGCATGTTCTAAATATTACCCCACACACGAACACTTAACTAGCCTTGATCGACGCGCGTTCACAATTCATTCAAGTGCATGCACCGTTAGTCACGGAACGTTTGTTGTACTGCTCTTGCTATTACCGTCACCACGATCACTGCTACCCTTTAAAAATGTAGAATAGAAATAATGTAACTGTTATGCCGTGTTGACAGATTTGTGAGCTTCTAGCAATGCGATTGAATAGACACAACCACAAAATATTGCGAGTAGGGGAATGCGGTTGTTGGCGATTATCAACTTATCTCACTTTCACTCTTCTTTGCTCCATTCTCCTTCAACTCCAGTCTCTGGTAGTCCGTCGATAAATCAGTTTGTTCGATGTTTCTTTTTATATACAAATTCCCTAAAACAAATCTCGAGCTTTGAAATTTGAACACGTTCATCAAAACTGAAACAGTGCAGTTGTTCTTTCGTTGTCTCTTTGAGCTTTAAATTGTACCTACATGAAACTATGATTCAACTATAAAATTTACGATTGAATAATCCGAAATCTAAGTTGTGATGATTTGATGTAACGAACCAAACAGGGAAAATATAAAAGTGCCTTAGGTCACAAACAAGAAATCTCACTACCTTTTAGTTTTGCAATTTAACTAACCATATTACAGTCTTTTTAATAATTAGATTATTTCAAATCTAATTTAGTTATGAGAAAATAAGTATAAATAACCATTCTATTCATTGATACTAACTGTTCAAAAGACGAGAATTTAACAAACAAGCATTAAATCTTTTTATGAGTTATCGTGGAAAAACAAAACTTACAAAACAAAATTTCCAACAAAAGATTGAGTTCTCAAATAAATCTTATTGTACCTTTTAGAAATTTTGTGCAGCCTTTTCAAAATATGAAATTTGATAACAGCTCAATACATAGAATTGTTGAATTTTAAATAAAAAGTTGGTAAAACCACTTCGGTTAAAATACCCAATTTTGACTCAGAATGAGGGTGTCAGTGTTGGACACTCACTTGGACTGGGCTTGATTGACTTGTCAAACTAACGTTGTTATTTGAATTATGTTATTATGAAAAAATGAAGCTTTTAACAAAAGTTTTTTTTGTATGACATATAGTCCAAATAAAATAAAGCAGGTTAATTACTTTATTGATTGAAACCAGTTTGTAACGGTAATTCTATATAGTATTAAGATAAATCAATTACTAATTAACATTCATTAATATTTTCCAGATATTATGATATATATTAAATCTAGAGTTTAAAAAATCTATTGAAGTTACCTATTAAGAACAAGAGCCTGATTACATCGAGTCAACGTTGCTTGACTATTTAGAAATACATTAATAGAAACACAACAAGTAAAATGGTGAAACATAAGTAGATATTTTTGTCATTTCAAGAGGATGTTTGATCCCCCAAAAGGAACAATACGCATTTACACTACACAAAGAGATTCATTAGGGACAAACGTGTTGGACTGGATATGTTGTAAAAAATGGGACAGAGATTTTGGTACTACTGACTGCTGCGATTTGGAAGTAGACCATTCAGGGGAATGACTGCACAATGAGACATTCAAAAGAGTCTAGAGAAACAAATGTATTAATAAAATAAACGATGACACATAAAGTTTCGACTTTGCATGGCACGCGTCAAAATGATGTTCGCATAATGAAACAATGAAAATTTTAAAAAGATTAAACCCTTTGAGCCTTGGGAATTAATATCATAAAAAAAAATTAAGTATATTATTAAAATTTTACTCTAGACCTCAATTAAATTCATTACAAAATAAAGTTTAAAAAATATATTTTTGAATACAAACAGTAAAAGAGTTTTAAGTAAGAAACCTTTTTGAATTCAACCTCCAAGATTGGCTTACAAGAAAACTTTTTAAGAAACAATTTTTATTAAAATAGAATATAACGAATTATGAATTTGCAAAAAGTAAAGTTAATACCTTCAAACTAAAGCTTGTAAAAAGAATAAATGAATTAATACAATTTTCAGAACAGTGTCCAATAATTAATGATTCCATTCCGAAACATGTATACAGGGAAAAAATTCTAGCTGATCCCCGCAGAGATAATGATTGTGAGAATGTAGAGCACTGAAAAAGTGGTTCGTTTTTTGTTGTTTTCTGTGGTTCCCTGCAGTGTTTGACAAAAAACAATGGAAGTAAAGGCTAGAGATAGTAGAGTAAATCTATTGTAAATACGCAGAATTTTGCGCATGATAAATTGACCTGTTTTTTGTGTTGGTTATAATGATCATAAATAAATAAAAACTGGAGTTAAAAAATAGAAATTTGAGATTGTAAATTAATTTGGCAACAAAGAATAAATGATAATTTTAAACTCTTTGTAAACAACATTTGAAACTTGACTTATATTACTTTAATATAAAAACCGTAACGAGATTTGTGTTTATTTGATTTTACAAATATTGAACAACTTGTCATTGAAAAAGCAAGCTTTCTGTGTGTAAACCAATGTAAAACAACAAAAAAATAATTGGACCTTTTAACTTACCGACCAACAACAGTAAGATTAAGATTAACTGACATCAAAAGTGAAAATAAAAAAGAATTTAGGTATTTAGAAAAATAACTTTTACCATTCAGACAACCGTTTAAATTTGAGATTGTCGGAAAAAAATTTGAAACCCAAGTGTAATTTGGCGTGAAGTGAAAAGGGAAAAGAAATTGGCTTCAAAGAAAAATTGAGTTGCCTAGCAAAAAAGTTTCAGTTTTATTGATTTGCTGATTGTATGAAAGAGAATTATTAAATTTAATCAATCAAAAGAATACAATATATCAGAAAGAGGAAATCACTATATTTTGTAAAATTTTTTTGTATTAAAACATATTCAAATATAGATTTTGTTGTGTTTTCGGTGACACAATCGATCAAAATTTCTTAATATTCGGAAACTATAAATTTTATTTCAAACTTTTTAATAGCAACTTTTTTCTGTCTAGACTAATTTTGTTTGTCAATTTTTCAATGAACAATGAACAATAAAAAGTTTAAAAAAGGCATTTGTTAAGAAAGAATTATTTGGAAACCTTTTAAATTGACCCCAAATTACACAAGGTATAGTTGTTTCAAATTTATAAAACTTAAAATAAATTCCAAGAAAATACTAAACCAAAAGGGTCAATTATATAATGTGTTTGAAAATGCGTATGTATGTTCGGCCAATTAAAAGGCCACATATTTGACTCATTAAACAGAATCAAAGTAGACTGACTTTCCTGTACCCTAATACAAATAGGATATATTGACGGGTCAAGCACAGCACGTTCAAAAGGAGTACGAATTTAATTACTGTTAGTAATGAATTAGATCAAATTTTGCTCAAAATATAGTGAAAAAATTTTAATTATGTTAAAACAAAACTGTAAATTTAATATGTACGAGTGTGAGTACAGATGTTATTAGTTATGACGACTTTTACCTTTTTAAAAACAAACATATGAATCAACTTCAATCTAAAAAATTTAATTATTTTGACTTGAATTTTTATTTAAGCTATAATTTGTAGAATTATTAAAATTATAAAATTAGTTTTACTAGATTTTTACCTTTTTAAACCCCCAAATCAATCAACACTAATTTGATCATTAAAATTTAATGCTGCACCAAATATTGTCGAACGAAAAAAATTAACGGGAGAGGATATATCATCAGCAGAGTGCTGACCAGGGGCCACTGGCAAGTAACCCGAACATCGCTATGTCCTTAGACCGTTTTGACACCAGTTTGCTGGTAAAACCTGATATTATCTTTGTATGTCATTCAACACATAATGTGCCTCTCCTCTTACCAACACAGAATACTGCATCATCAATGGGTACTAAAGTATAAGTGCGGCCTTTCATCCTGAAGACTGATTGATTGGCAAGTCAGTCAAGCGCACTCGGCCAATTGAGTTTCAATTAACTTTGATTGCTTTCAAATAAAACTAATAATCAGTAATAAAACTTGAAAAGAGATAAATTGAAACTTTAATTTTAATGTACTAATAAGTAGTAAAAGCGCAAAAGTTATTTAATATAAAGACATTATATTGAAACCATTCAAATAATTAATCGAACCAAGAAAGTAGCCAATTATTTCAATTATGCCATTCAGAAACCTCAAAAAAAGTGTAAACAATGATGATTCATTAATGTGTTTGCAAAAGCTAAGGCCTGTACAACGCATGAAAGTGCTACTAAGCAGCACCGAAAGTGTGTCAACTTGAATGTTGACTCACCAATAGAGACCAAAGTTTACCGATATCCTTTCACCCTACTACCAATAGGATTTATTACCGGACTTGACACGAGACATGGGATTAAGAGACACAAATTCATTAAAATAAGATTGAATTTTGTTTCTTTTAAAATTATATAAATAAAATATTCTTTGAATTACAATAAACAAGATTGCAATTTAGAATTCAAACAAAACAAATCGTTAAATTTATTTTAAAATTTATTTTAAAACCCTAAAACAATTATTGAGTTGTTTTTACCTTTTTAAAAAACCAATACCATAGATATATCTAAAATAAGATTATTTAACAGGTTTAAAATAATCAAAACTGTTGGTTTAAATATAAAGTCCAAAATGATACGCTGATGTATTTGTAAAACTTTACTAAAAGCCCACGTCTGTTCGACTCATAAAAGTGCCATTTACAATGACCGAATAGTGAATACTTTTATCCCACCACATATTGGAGTGATTCACGGATAAAGCACGCACATACGAGTAAAGAAATGTTGTTGTAATGAAATAGTTAAAATATTTAAAAACTTGAATTAGTCATTTTGTACTTGTTACCTTTTAAAATGCATCAACAGAAGGTCAAAATCAATTTGACCATTTAATAAATCCTGATTTACAAATACAATAAAACTTTAAAGTTTAAACATTATTATCAAAAGTTAAGTAAGAAAATTGTAGATAAAAACTATTTTTAAAAGCCAAAATATAAAATCTAAAAACATATCATTAAAGAAAATAACTGGTGTTATGGAACACACAGTCTTGAATGAATGCACATAAGCGCATACCCTAATATATAGACCGGCGACACCTCCTATAAATGAGTTGCAATGATGAACTTGGATTACTTTCTAATAAAAATAATCTGTGAAAAAACTTCATATTAAATGATTTTTACCTTTTTAGAAAACTGATATTTGAAAAGGTTTTAAAGTCCTTTGAGTCAAGGGGATTAATATCCTAAACAGAAAATTTAACATAAGATTATAAAAAGAATCTAGTTTTTTGAATTTTGAATTTGAATTTAAAGAAAAAATAAAATTTAAACAAACAACCATTTTCATTCACAATCATTACTTGTGTATAAGTTATATCAAGAAAACGTGAAAGAATTTTTTACACGAAAAACAATTTTTATTAAAAATATATGCAATGTTGTATAAAAAAGAATAAAGTCAATATCTTTCCACTAATACATTGCTAGCAAATGGAATAAATGAATTAATACAATTTTCATAACAATGTCCAATAACAGAAAAAAACTTCTACTTGATCCACTCAGTGATAATGATTGTGAGAATATAAGGCGGTGAAAAAATGTTTTTGTTGTTGGACCCCCTCAGAGTTTGACAAAAAACAACGGAAGTAAAGGCTAGAGAGATAATAGAAAATGTATTGTAAAAACCCAGAATTTTGTGTATGATAAATTGACAGTGTTTTTGTGTTGGTTATAATGATCATGCACAAGGATAACACTGGATTTAGAAAATAATTAATTAGTTTGATTGCAAAGGATACAAATAAACAATATTGTATTAAGAAAAGTTTAGAATGGAATTTGAGAATTTAAGTTTTCTGTTGCATAATCAATCTTAAACAACAAATTTAATAATCCGAAACTATAAAATTAAATTTAAACTTTTTCTCACAACTATTTTTCGTCTAGACTAATTTTGTTTGTAAACTTTACAATAAACTTTACAATGGGCACTATTGTATGAAACCGATCAATCTTGTTCAATAAGATAAAGTTTTTAACATATATTTAATTTTTTAAACTAAGTAAAATATAAATTTTAATGGTAACTTAGAAATTTATTAAAATAGTAAAAGATATTTGCTGTTTTTTGTAGAATACATTATTATGTTTGAAACCATTTAAATTAGGACATTTCCAACGAATACAGTTATATTTATTATGAAACCTAATATAAATTCAAAGGAAACCAAAGAGGTCAATGATGATGATTCATTGATGTGTTTGCAAAATGCGAACATCTGTTTGGCTCATAAAAGTGTAATTTACTTGACCCATCAAGAGGGATCAAAGTAGAACGACAGTCCTTTACCCCACGACTAAAAGGATTGATTGACGGGTCAAGCACACAGACACATGTTCAAAGTGAGATTGAATTTTGTTATTGTTATAATGAAATTGGTATACTGTTATTAATTTATAATAATTTTTAAAAAATTGTATTTCACTCCGTTTTTATTTAAAACAAAATGTTACTTTAAAATTACAGTAAATTTTTTAAACGATGTTTTACGTTAATTTTTTACCTTTTAACAAGTTACTAGTTTCATCGCAATAAAAAAATTTGGTTCTTTTGTTACGAATTTTGGTTGAAACTACGAACTAATAAGTAAAAATAATTGAAATTTCAAAAATAGTTGTTTAGATACTTTATACTTTTTAAAACAATGAGTGTCACTAAATACTAATATGAACAACATTCAATAGAGTCTCGTGTCTGTGGTGCCAACAATAGTAAAACGAAAAGAACAAACAGTGGAGGACTATTAACAAAAATCTTTTTTTTAATAATTGGATTATTTGATTTCTAAGTTACACGATCAACTTTGTTTAAAAGAGAATTCAGCCACTGAAACAGACTGTCAAAAATAAGCGAATTTCAAACAACTAATAAAACCTTTTACGAATTGGCAAAACGGGCTAAAAAATATTTTTTAACACCCGCTTTTGTTTTCAAGGAAATCTGAGTTTACATTTAATAAGCAAAATTCTAAATTGTTGCATTTGATGTTTCAATTCAGCTAACTGTAAAGTTGTATAAAAATAACTTTGGGAAAACATCTTCTGTTGAGGGATGCCATGTTGACTCAGCATGAGAGTTTCCGTATTGGACACTCACTTTGACTGCTCTTGATTGACAGGTCAAACTAACATTTTGAGTTGAATAATGAACTCAAAGACAAAAATTATAATATTAAAACACAATTTTTTAAACAAACTAGTTAAAGAACATATAATCTAAATCAAATAAAACAGATTTTTACATTATTGAATAAAACCTTTTGCTAACTCCGCACACAATTCAATCAAGTAAAAAATCAATCTGTAATTTAAATACTTAATTAGCAATAAGAGATTTAATAAATAGTGTTTTTTAAAACCTTAAAACAATTAAAAATAAATTTTATAAAAAACAATAATTTTAGATTATGAAACTAATATCAAAAACTATTTTAAGTCGATTTGTTTTAATTACGAAGTAAAATTCACTTTCTCGCTAATGTGTCAGATTTACTAGTTGACATTGATAGGACATAAGGTCATTCATGCTCCAAGGGTACACTCACGCGAAAATATGTTAGTTTGGTGAGCATGTGAGGAAGTGTGTCAAATTGAATGTAGACTCATCAAAAGAGACCAAAGTTGACCGGAAGCTCCTCACTCTGAAGACAGATTGATTGACAATTCAGCAAGTTAGCACGCACACAGCCAAATAAACTACAATGAACATGGATTACTTTCAAATAAAACTAATGTGAGGGTGACTGGCGTCTCCCTCTAGCTGGACGTTGTCTATGGACGAGTGGTCACTGTCGATGGTGACATGACATTGTACGATGATGACTGTATGAGTCAAACCTAACTAACACACACACACACACACACACACCTCTGTATATAAACCCAACAACCGACATACAATAAATCAGACTTAACCCGACGGCCTTCGTGATTACAACTCTAATCAGTAATAGAACATCTTAGTCATTGAATAAATTTATCTTTTTAAACTAAATATAAAAGAACATTAATGATTGGGCAAAAACTTTTTAAGCAAAAAAAACAATTTTTATTAAAATTAATACCATTGTAAATAAATGAATTATCAAACGGAAAATTAAAATCATTGCCTTTCCAATAATTCAATGCAGGAAAAAAAGAATAATCGAATTAATACCATTTTCAGAACAATGTCCAATAATTAATGATTCCATGCCGAAAGATGTAAACAGGGAAAAACTTCAAGTTGAATCCAGATATAGAGATAATGATAGTGAGGATGTTGTGTACTGAAAAAGTGGTCGTTTTTGGTTGTTCTCTGTGGATCCCAAAGAGTATGACAAAAACAATGGAAGTAAAAGCTAGAGAGATGATAGCATATCTATTGTAAATACGCAGAATTTTGTGTATGATTAATTGACAGTGTTTTTGTGTTGGTTATAATGATCATAGACAAACAAAAACTAGGATTACAAAATTTTAAATTGAAAACAGTAAATTGATAACAAAGAAGAACTAATTTTTGTAAACCTTTTATAAACTGCAGCATTTAGTTACATTCTAATATTATATTAATGCAAACACAGTAATTGAAAACTGTGGCTAAAATTTGTAAATTATTGAATTACTTGACAGAAAAAAAGAGTCTTTGTGTTTGTAAACTCGTATTTCATGTTCAACCCATAAAAGTGTTACTCTCCTCTTACCAAGGCGGAAAAGCGAGTCATCAAAAGGAACCAAAGTAGACCTTTGGTCCCTTACCCTGAACTGACTGATTGATTGATTGGTCAGTCAAGCTCACACTGTCAAATGAGTTTTAATAAACTTGGATTTCTTTTAAATATAACTAGTCAATAATAAACTTAGTTTTTAGTTTTAACCTTTTAAAACAAATCTGAAGTATCGATGATAAATTAGATTTAAAAGTACAGATATTTAAAAAAAATATCCGTGTTTAAAAATTGGAACAAGGTATTTGTAGAAATAATATGGAAACTATTAAATGAATTCGGATAAAGCGCAAATAGAAATGAAATGCATAAGTTGAAATGCAAGGACGTGAGGTCATTTGTGCTCATATGGAACGACTTTTGACATATTTCACATGTTCAATACAAATATGGCTGGTTTGAATACTTGGAAATTAATATTTTTAATTTTAAACCTTTTAAGATTTTCGGTGAAGTTTGTTTCTGTTAATGATTAATATAACACACTAATATGTTCTTTGTATAATATTATTTTGTAAATACGGAATTTGAAAAGAGATAGAAATTGAAACAGCCATTTTAAAAAATTAATGAAATCTACATATTTCATATTCAGTATTTTAGTAAATTTTCATATAAAGAATTCAAATCTGATTTCAGATCATAATGTAAATGAAAAAAATTATTTAATATAAAAAATTATTTTGAAACCATTTTAATTACGCCAATTCAGAAAACTTGTCAACTTTTACAATTATAAAACTCAAAATGCCATTCAAAGCGAAACCTTAACCAAAGTGTCAATCATGATGATTCATTGATGTATTTGCAAAAGCTTACGTCTGTTCCACCAATATAAGTGCCACTAACCACTTACCACCAACACCGAAAAGTGTGTCAACTTGAATGTTGACTCATCAATAGAGACCATGGTACTCAAGTAGACCGACGACTCTTCAACCCTCGATTTATAGGATTGATTGACGGGAAAGCACACACACACACATAGGCATACATTCAAAATAAGAACCAATATATTTGCGGTTTTAATGAAATAAATCAAATGTTGCTGAAATTAAATTAAATTGACATTTTTAAAAACGTTTATGATCACAGACATTAATTTGACCATTCAATAAAGTTTGGTTTTTTAATTAATTAATACTCATTAGTTTAAGCATTATTATCAAAAGTAGAGTAATAGAATTTTTAAATTAAAAACTTATCCATATTATTGGCCAAAATTTATTCATTTAAACGAAAATAATGAAATTACAAAAAATGTGTTAAGAATGCAATCTGATTGTATGCACAAACGTGCAAATATACACGCATGCGCAATTTTCATTCTGATGAGTCTGTGAGGAAGTGTGTCAAGTTGAATGTTGACTCATTAAGAGGTACCAAAGTTGATCGGCGACCCTCAACTAGTAAACAGATTGATTGACGGGTCAGTCAAGCACACACACGTTCAAATGAGTTTCAATTAACTTAGATTACATTCTAATAAAACTAACCAGAAATAAGACTTAATAAATAAATTAATGTAAAATCATTTTAAAAACAAAAATAAACATTTTTATATTTAACCTTTTTAAAACACCCAAGCAAACGAACCAAACGAATCCAATATAATTTTAAAATCTAGTAAAATTAGAAAATTAAAGATTTAAAATTTATCAAGACCCGTTTAAATAAAATTTATATATTTAGCTGAGCGAAGTGAACGAACGAACGAACGCACGAGCGATAGCGAGTGCGTGAGTGAGTGAGTGAACGAAGCGAAGCACTCTGTCACCACTTGAGAAAACCGTTTCGACTTTTCAATGGGAGAAAACGGAAGCATTGTAACAGAGGGGGGAAATGCTTGTAAACAAAAAGGCTTTTTTAACGGATATATCAAATTTGTTAAATGAGGCCTCGGATGATTCACCTACTAATGAAGATGCTAAATTGAGTTGAGTTGAGAAAATCCATGAATGTTTAGGTAACTTCCGGTGAGGTAATGTCGGTTTTTAATGTATTCTCTATGGGAAATAGCGATTATCACATCGACTTTGAAGAAGCTGCAGAGAATTGATTCTGTTGAGCATTGACATGAGGGAAACATCAAACTAATCGTAGGACTATGTTGATTATTTTCCGCCATTAAAAACATAGAAATACCTCTAATCTTGATAGCAATCTACAATCAAACACAAACATTCACAGTGTGACAAAATGTCGGTAATGCAATGTATTTCCTATGGAGATTTTGTCCATAGCAAATGTACATGAACAATATGTACACAAATTGCACTTGTGCACTGAAAGCAAAAGAAGTCAATTGAACAGTGTCCACTTTACGACGCTGTCGAGTATACAAGTGATGCTATTGATAGGGGACCATTGGTGGTGTAATCGATCCAAATGGATCAAATAAGGTCGTTCTCCACCCACATCTCAAATCGCTCAGCTATACTGCTCGCAGTAAATTCTAGTTATATAATATTAATAAAAGTGAATACATATTTTAAGATTAAAACTTTTTATTGTTTTATTAAATAACCATTAAAGCGAATTAAGAAACTAAAATATGTTTCGTGCTTCATGCTAAACAAAATCTTAAGATTTGCGTACATGTTCAGATGAAACCCCATGCACATATGTCAGTCTGGAGAGCACGTGAGCAAATCGTTCAAGTTGAATGTTGACTTATCAAGAGAGACCAAAGATCAAAGACCAGCGACCCTTCTACTATTGGAGACTAATTGATTGACGGGTCACAATCGTCAAAATGAGTTTCAATTAACTTGGATTACTTTCAAAAAACACGTCAGCAATATTATTTAATATGTCATTTAATAGTTTTAACCTTTTTTTAAATCAAAAGTGGACAAAGTGGATTAAATTCGATTTAGGAATAAGAATTTTTAATATTTTAAATAAAATCCCAGTAATGAGTCAATGCTTGATCGAGTAGTAAAAACAAGGATAGAGTTATTAGTGCATGGCGCCTGAATTCAGTATCATTGGTTAATAAACCGCATTAAGTTTAATAAAAGGCTTTCCGAATTGTGACATTTAATAACGTTTCAACTCACTTGTCAGTGAACTAGACAGTCGAGTAGAAATTGTTGGTAAAACTACTTCGATCAAATGACCTCATATTGGCTTAACTTGAGTGTGTCAGTATTTGATACTCACTTGAACAGTACTTGGTTGACAGATCAAACCAACATTGTGGGTTGAATAATACATGTAATATTTTGAATATTTAAAACTCGAGGTTTTAAACAAAACTTTTAAATGACATTTATTCTAAATAAAATAAAACATTAATTACATTATTATGCATAAGAAGTGGTGCGCTAAAGGGTGATCCACAAATAAGCAAACAGCTGCCTTCTCCGCACTGAAGTGCTTATTTGTGGATCACCCTTTAGCGCACCACTTCTTATGCCTATTACATTATTGAGACCTTTTGGTAATGGATCATTAATCATTCTGTAGTTGAATTCAAAATAGCATTATTATATAAGTTAAATCTATTATTAATTAGGATTCAATAATATTTTCAAAGATATTATGATTATTAATTAGTTTAACGTGTTTTTTAAATTATAGAAGTTACCTTTTTAAGATAAAGCTTATTATGTAAAATTGAATTTTTTTTGATTATTTAGAAAAACATTAATAGAAACACAACATGAAAAAATTTCAAACAGGAATAGATACTTTTGTCATTTCGAAAAAAATGTTTAATCCCAAAAACGTAACAATATGAGTTACACACTGCACAAAGAGACTAATCAAGCGTTACAAACGGGTTTGACAGGAGTTGAAGTAAAATAGGGAACCGAGATTTGGTCTACTTTCAACTGACTACAGTGCACTAGAAGCAGGCAACTCATTTGTCAGGGAAAGCACAGAGTGACATTCGAACGAGCCTAGAGAAACAAAGTTTTCAAATGTATTAATAGGATTTACGATGACACACAAAGTTTCAACTTTGCATGGCACGCGTCAAAATAATATTCACTTAATAAAACAATGAAGCTTGAAAAGGGATTAAACCCCTTTGAGTCCTGGGAATTAATATCATAAACAAAAAATATAGAATAGGATCATAAAGTTAGTACTCAAAACCTTAAATAAATTTAAATTTTTTAGATTAAAAAATCAATTTTAAGAAAATAACCTTTTTGGAAGTACAAATCCGACGGTTAATATAAAGAAATAATTAATGAGTCCATTTCGAAACATGTATGGAGGAAAAAAATCTAGCTGATCCCCACAGAGATAATGATTGTGAGAATGTAAAGCACTAAAAAAGTGGTCGATTTTTGTTGTTCTCTATGGACCCCAACAGAGTTTGACAAAAAAACAATAGAAGTAATGCCTAGAGATATAATAGAAAATTTATAGTAAATACGCAGAAATTTGTGTATGATTAATTGACAGTGTTTTTGTGATGGTTATAATGATCATAGACAAACAAAAACTAGAGTTATAAAATTTGGAATTGAAAATGTTAAATTAATTTTATAACAAAGAATAAATAGTTTTTTAAACCTTTTGTAAACCATATCCAGCAGTTATATCCTAATATTATATTAATGCAAACACAGTAATTTGATTCTTTGGCTAATTATTTTTTTCAAATATTGAACAACTTGACAAGGTAAAAGTGAGACTGTGTTTGTAAACTCGTATTTCTTTTCAACCCATAAAAGTGCTACTCTCCTCTCACCAACATGGAAAAGTGAGTCATCAAAAAGAACCAAAGTAGACCTGCGGTCCTTTACTCTGAACTGACTGATTGATTGACGGGTAAGTCAAGCGCATACGGCGCATGAGTTTATATGAACTTGGACTACTTTCTAATAAAATTAATCAATAATGAACTTAGTTTTTAATTTTAACCCTTTTAAAAAAAAGTCTGAAGATTCAATTATAACAGACATAGACATAAGGTCATCCATGATCAAATGGAACGACTTTTGACATATTTCACATTTTCAAAAAACATTTATTTTGCCGGAATACTTAGAAATTAAAGTTGTTTTTTAAACCTTTAAAGATTCTATTTAATAGTACAAATGTAAATTATTAAAACAAAAATTAACAGATTAAATGACTTTCTTGTGTTAAGGAAAAGCATTCTGTTTGTAAGCTCACACGACCAAGGGAACACTCACGCGCATATGTCAGTCTGTTGTGCACATGAGCAAGTTGAATGTTGACTCATCAAAAGGGACCAAAGTAAACCGGCTACCCCTAGCCCTGAGGACTGATTGATTGACGGGTCAGTCAAGCACACACGTCCAAATGAGTTTAAATGAACTTGGAGTTACTTTCTAAATTAATTTCTAATAAAACTAATCAGTAATAATAAAATTTAATATAAAATGATTTTTACCTTTCAAAAAAGCCAGTGTCGAAATTTAATTTTATTAAGAAATAAGACATTTTAAATTAAAAACCAAATTAATAAATTAAAATATATGTCGAAATTTTATTTAAGTTCTAAGGTTTTAAGACCTCCTTCAACCCCATGGACCCAGTTTCTCTTGTAGAACCTGCATAAATCAGTTAAATGTTTCTATTTCTATTCATATTCACTGAAGCAGATCTCGAGGTGTGAAATTCGAATACGTTTATTCATCAAAACTGAAACATGACAGAGCAATCGTTCTTGCATTGCCTATTTGAGCTTTATTTTGAAATTACATAATAATGTTTGTCAATAACAAAAATTATGATTGGTTAATAAAAGTTGTGATGGTTTGATGTAATGAACCAAACGAGGGAAAGCATAAGAGTACTTCAGATAATAATTAAGAAATCTGAATAGTTTTGTTCGGTGAAATAAATAACCATATAACAGTTTTTTCAATAATTTATCTAGTAAGATGAGAAAATAAGTTTAAATAACTATTCATCCATTGATAGAAACTGTCCAATAAAAAGAAATTTCAAACAAGTATTAAACCTTTTTATGATTCAGCGTGGCAAACAAACTAAATATATTTTTTAACAAAAATTATTTTCTCTATGAAGTCTGATATTAATACATTGCATAAAAGACTTTCAAAATTATGACATTTGACAACATTTCAATACAGTGAATTGCAGAGCAGCAGAAAACTTTATGAAACTATAAGGGACTCGATGTTGAATCGGCATTAAGCTGTCAGTATTGGATCCTCATTTGGATTGTGAAAGACAAGTCAAACTACCATTGTGGATTGAATAATACATATACTCGTACATTTGGCAACATTGAACATTTATAACACAAAGTTTTAAGCAAACTTATTAAATGTCATATAATCTAAATCAAATCAAGTAGGTTAATTATATTATTTATTGAGACCTTTTAGTAAAGGGTGCTGAATTCTACGCACATAGTATTAAGTAGTATTAAGTTCTTCTATTCTATATAGTATTAAGTTAAATCAATTATTAATTAGGATTAAATAATATTTTCCAGATATTATGATAACTAATTAATTTAACTTTAAAAAAAATTATAGAAGTTACCTTTTTAAGAAAAGCGACATCGTTAAGGATTAAACGTTGTTTGATTATATAGAAAAGCATTCATGGAAACAGGACAGAAAAAAATTTAAAACTAGAATAAATACTTTTGTCATTTTGAAAAAAAATGTTTAATCCTAAATTATCATTAAAACGAATTAAAAAATAAAAATATGTGCGACATGGCAAACATAATCTTAAAAGTTTGCAATGCAAACTTTGCATACATATCCAAGTGTAAACGCACCCGCATATGTCAGTCTTGCGAACACATGAGCAAGTGTGTCAAGTTGAATGTTAACTTATCAAGAGGGACCAAAGATCAAAGACCAGCGACCCTACTATTGGAGACAGGTTCATTGACGGGTCAGTCAAACACATACGTCCAAATTAGTCTTAATGAACTTGGATTATTTTCAAATAAAACGTTTCAGTAATAAAACTTAATGTTATTTAATAATTTTAACCTTTTATAAACCCAGATAGAGGCATACCGAATTAAATTCAATTTAGTAATTTAGGACATTTAAACATTTCAAACAAAAATCCCAGTAATGATTCAATACTTGATAGAATCGTTAACACAAGGTGAGCGTTATTAGTGCATGGCGCCCGGATTCAGTATCATTTGCCAATAAATCGCATTACGTTTAATAAAAGACTTTCCGAATTGTGACATTTAATAACGTTTCAACTCACTTGTCAGTGAACTAGACAGTCGTGTAGAAATTGTTAGTAAAACCACTTCGATTAAATAACCCCATGACTCAACATGAGTGTGTCAGTATTTGATACTCACTTGGACAGTACTCGGTTGACAGATCAAACCAACATTGTGGGCGGAATAATACATGTAAAATTTTGAATATTGTAAACTCGAATTTTAACACAAACCTTTTAAATGACTTGAGTAACCGAGATGAAGGTAATTTAAAAGTAGGTCTGCACAAATAAACATTCAAATAAATCTAGAGAAGCGAAATTGTCAAATGCTTAATAGAATTAACGATACCATTTATAAAATTGTTTTATTCGAAACAAAGTTAAACAGTATACACTGATGAGAAAATTGGTGCTATTTGTTTTAATGAGTTTTACCTTTTAAAAAAGGAGCATTTGGAATAATTTACAATCCCCCTTAGATTAATATTAGTTAATTTAATTTGTTAATTTAAAATATTGATTATTTAAGTCTCGAATTTTGATTTAAACTATAATTCATGCGCAAAATTATTCAGGATATAATAATTAGTCATTTTAACCTTTATAAAACTACGGCTATCGCATCAATCATAATTTGAACATTTAATAGGTTTTAATTTTTATAAATATTAAAACATGTCTGTTGAAATATTATTGCCTAAAAAATGATAATAAATATTTTTAATAAACCATCATTTTGAAGAATTTATTCGTTGAGAAATTATAACGCTATTTCAAGTCAATTCGGATAAAACGCAAAGCGAAATGAACTGCCTCACTAATGTTTCAGACTTGCAAGTTGACATGCAAGGACATAAGCTCATGTTGAACAAACTTTGACATATTTCACATGTCCACATGGTTGGTGTGAATACTTGGAAATTGAAAATTGCTAATTTTAACCTTTTAAGAGAACCTATGCTGAATTCTTTTAAATTATTAAAACTGCTCATTAATTTGTTTTGAGTAATGCTATTTTGGAAATATTGTACTTGACAAATAAAAAAGTAAGACTATAATTTTAAACATATAAAATATCGAAAAAATAAATCGAGTAATCTGTAAATTCAATGTTTAAGTAAACTATTCGAATTCAGAGGTTATCTCAATAACGTTAAAAAATTGTATTTTAAAAATAAATTTTGAAACCATTTAAACCATTTTGAATCGACTCAACAAACTTGTCAGCTATTTTATTTATAAAAACCCAAAACTACTCCAAGAGAAAGCTAAAGTGTCAATCATTATGATACGCTGATGTGTTTGTAAAAGCCCACGTCTGTTTGACTCATAAAAGTGCCATTTACAATGTCCGAATAGTGTGTCATGTTGAAGTTGACAGAAAGACTTTCATCCCACGACATATTGAAGTGATTCACGGATAAAGCACGCACATACGAGTAAAGAAATGTTGTTGTAATGAAATAGTTAAAATATTTAAAAACTTGAATTAGTCATTTTGTACTTGTTACCTTTTAAAAGACACCAACAGATGGGTAAAATTAATTTGACCATTAAATAAATCCTGATTTACAAATACCATAAAACTTAAAAGTTTAACCATTTTTTTAAAATCAAAAGTTAAGTGATAAAATTTGTAGATAAAAACCTTTTTGAAAACAAAATGTTGATCCAATAAAGCATATTATAAAAGAAAATAACTTGTGTTATGAAACAAACAGTCTTGATTGAAGGCACATAAGCGCATACCCTAATATATAGACCGGCAACACCTCCTATAAATGAGTTGAAATGATGAACTTGGATTACTTTCTAATTAAAATAATCAGTAAAAAAACTTAATATTAAATAATTTTGACCTTTTAAATAACCGTAATCGAAAAATCAAGAATTAATTTTTATTAAGAAATAAGACATTTTAATTAAATTAAATTTTTTGCTAGTGAGTTATTTGAATACAAAAATCGCAAGATACCAAAGAGAAACCGCAATCAAAGTGTCAATCATGATGACTCACATATGTTTGTCGCGTAAGTCCCATACATTTGACCCATAAAAGTGCCTCATATCAACACCAAAAATTGTATCAACTTGAATGTTGACTCATCAAAAGGAACCAAAGTAGACAGACGACCCCTCACTTTCAATAGAACTGATTGACGGGTCGCGTACACACACATACATTCAAGCAAAGAAAGAATTTAGTTACTGTTTAAATGCAAAAACTCAAATGTTGCCTGAATTATATTAAAACAATTTCTAATTTAGATGTAAACCAAAATAAACTGAAAATTTTTGTTTATAAATATTTTTATTGTTTTAACCTTTTTTAAAAAAACATATGGGTAATCATCATAATTCTAGAAAGTTTGATTTTAAAAAATAATTAAACCTTATTAGTTTAAACATTATTACCATTTGCATAGTAATAGAATTTTTAAAATAAAAACCTTTTATTTATATATATATTTAGTTTATATTATAATTGTCATTAAAGTAATCGAAACGAATTTTAAGACGAAAATCAATAAATTAAAAGGATTGTTGTGTTAAGAAAGGCTGTCTGCTTGTACGCACACACGTCCACAAGTACACGCATGCGCATTTATCAGTCTGGCTAACACGTGAGCAAGTGTGTCAACTTGAATGTTGACTCATCAAGAGGGATCAAAGTAAACAGGCGGCCCCTAACCCTGAGGACTGATTGATTGTCGGGTCAGTAAAACACATACATGTCCAAATGAGTTTCAATGAACTTGGATTGCATTCTAATATAAAACCAATCAGTTAAATAAAACTTAATTATTAGTGATTCAACAATTTTTACCTTTTATAAATAGAAGAAATAGTTTTGAACATGTTTATTTTAACAATGTTTAAATAAATAAAACTATTAAAACTTGTTAATTTAAATATAAAGAACAAAAGTAAAGTTATTATATTTTTATTAATAGAAACCTTTCATTTTATAATACAAATGCAAATCATTAAATCGAAAATTAAGAAATTTAATGTCTTTCTTGTATTAAGGAAAGTCATTCTGCATGTACGTGCACACACGACCAAAGGAACACTCACGCGCATATGTCTGGTTACCACGTGATCAAATGTGTCAAATTGAATGTTGACTCATCAAAAGGGACCAAAGTAGATCGGTGGCCTCTCACCCCGAGGACTGATCAATTGACGGATCAGTCAAGCACACACGTCCAAATGGGTTTCAATGAACTTGGATTGCATTCTAATAAAACTAATCAGAAATAGGGCTGAAATAAATAAATGTAAAATTGTTTTAAAAATCAAAATCAAAAATTCCTATATTTTTACCTTTTTAAAACAACACACAAATCGCATTTAATTTTAGAATTTAGTAAAATTAGAAAAATAAAAAATTTAAAATTTATTAAAACTCGTTAGTTTAAATACAATAATAATATTAATGAAAGTGAATTAAAATTTTAAGCTAAAAACAATTCATCGCATTATTAAATAAACATTTAAGCGAATTAAGAAAATAATATGTGTTCTTCGTGATGAAAAATGAAATCTTAAAAGTTTACATACACGTACAAGTGTAAGCGCATGCGCATAAGCTCAGTCTGGCGAGCACGTAAACAAATGTTTCAAGTTGAATGTTGACTCATCAAGAGGGACCAAAGATCAAAGACCAGCGACCCTACTAACTCTACTATTGGAGACAGGTTCATTGACGGGTCAGTCAAGCACACACGTCCAAGGGAGTTTCAATGAATTTGGATTATTTTTTTAAAAAGCACTTAAGAAATAGAAATTAATATGTCGTTTAACGATTTTAACCTTTTTTAAACAGGATAGAGACCTACAAAATTAATTTCGATTTAAGAATAGAACATTTAAACATTTTAAATAAAATCCCAGTAATGAGTCAAGGCTTGGTCGAATGATCAACACAAGTAGAGCGTTATTAGTGCATGCCGCTCGGATTCTGTATCATTTGCTAATAAACCGCATAACGTTTAATAAAAAAACTTTCCGAATTGTGACATTGTATAAATTTTCAACTCTCTTGTCAGTCTTGTATTTTATCGATTATCTGTATTTTAATTTTTATTTATTCATTTCAGAACTAACCCGATATGTCAACTGAGTTCTTTGCCTAAATCGTCGGTTTCGAAGACATTCGTGTAGAAAATGTTGGATGTCACTTTTAAGAAAATTGATGCTATTTGTTTTAATGGGTTTTACCTTTTACAAAAAGACAAGTGTGTGGAATAATTTAAATTAAGAATATTATTATTTGTCTCGAATTTTGATTTAAACTATAATTCATACACAAAATTAGTTGGGATATAATAATTATTCGTTTTAACCTTTTTAAGACAATGTAAAGATCATTCATAATTTGAACATTTAATAGGATTTAATTTTTTTAAACTATTAAAACATGTCAGTTGAAATATTATTACCTAAAAAATTGATAAAAAATGTTTTTAATAAATCACCATTTTAGACTAATGAAGAATTTGTTAGTTGAGAAAATATAACACTAAAATTTCAAGTCAATTCGGATAAAACGCAAAGCGAAATGAACTGCCTCACTAATGCTACAGACTTGCAAGTTGGCATATAAGGCCATTTATGCTCATGTTGAACAAACTTTGACATATTTTACATGTTCACATATGGTTGGTGTGAATACTTGGAAATTGAAAATAGACATTTTTAACCTTTTAAGAGACCGAGTGAGAATACACGTAAATTATTAAAATAGCTCAGTAATTTCTTTTGAATAATGCTATATTGGAAATATTGAATTTAACAGCTAAAAAGAGTAAAACTATAATCTTAAACATAAAAATTATCGAGAAAAGAAATCGAGTTGTCTGTAAATTCAATGTTTTAGTAAATTATTAGAATTCTGGGATTCTTTCAGAAATTAATCTTAATTTGAAAAATTTATTTCTCAAAAATAAAAATGTATTATTTATAAACCATTTAAATAGTATTGATTCAAATAACTTGTCAGCTATTTCATTTATATCAACACAAAAGTGTCATGATGATTCATTGATGTTTGTAAACGCGCACGTCTGTTTGACCCTTAAAAATGCCATTTTCAAATTCCGAATTCGAATAGTGTGTCATGTTAAAGTTGACCGTCAGAACTTCATTCACAGACTTATAGGATTGATTGACGGGTAAAGCTTGCACATACGACTCAAATGATGCGAGATATGTTGTTGTAATTAAATAGTGCTCAAATATTTCTTAAATTATAATGAACTGGTTTTGATTTAAAACAAAACTAATCTGTAAAAATATTTGAAAAACATAAATTAAACATTTTGTACTAGTTACCTTTTAAAATAAGTCAACAGAAGGTTAAAATTTATTTAAACATTTAATAAATCTTGATTTGCAAATACAATAAAACTTAAAAGTTTAAACATTATTATCAAAAGTTAAATGATAAAATTTGAAGATAAAAATCTTCTTTTAAAAGCCTAAATATAAAATCTAAAAACATATAATAAAAGAAAGTAACTGGGGTAATGGAACACACAGTCTTGATTGAAGGCACATGAGCGTATACCCTAAAATATAGACCGGTAACACATCCTATAAATGAGTTAAAATGATGAACTTGGATTACTTTCTAATAAAAATAATCTGTGAAAAAAATTCATATTAAATGATTTTTACCTTTTAAAAAACCGTAATCAAATTGCAAAGAATTAAATTTGATTAAAAAAAACATTTTAATTTAAAAATTCTTGCTAGTTAGCTATTTGAATTATAAAATCCCAAAAGACACCAAAGAGAAACCGCAATCAAAGTGTCAATCATGATGACTCACTGATGTGTTTGTCGCGTAATTCTTCGCCCATACGTTTGACCTCATAAAAGTGCCTTATATCAACACCAAAAATTATCAACTTGAATGTTGACTCATCAATAGGGACCAACGTAGAATAACGACCCCTCACCCCCAATAGGATTGATTGACGGGTCACACGCACACACACATACATTCACATGAAGAAAGAATTTAGTTACTGTTTAAATGAAAAACTCAAATGTTGCTTAATTTATAATAAAATTGTTTCTAATTTAGATGTAAACTAAAATAAACTGTAATTTTTTGTTTAAAAAACTAATATAACGTATTTTTATTGTTTTAACCTTTTTAGCGAGACTCTTTTTTGAGTCGTAAGCTTATGCTATTGCCATCGTGTCTGTCTGTCTGACCGTCCGTCTGTAAACCTTTGTCCTTATTCTGAGAGAACCGTAGACCCTAAAATTACCAAATTTTGTATACATACACTTGGGCGCATATGTAATCAACTAGTCAGACCAAAACTAGGCGCCATGGATCATGACGCCCATTCTGGTGACAAATGTATTCTGAGGGAACCGTAGACCCTAAAATTGCCAATTTTTGGCATACATACACTAGGGAATATATGTAATCGACCAGTCAAACTAAAACTGGGCTCCATGGATCATGACGCCTAATTCTCTTAGCGCCAAGTTTAAAAAAGATTTTTATTGGTCACTATTTGGAAAATGATGAACAAATGTGTTGCACATTTTAAATAAAAAAAATTAGTCCCAACTAATTTACTTTACTGATCCAAATGGATCAAATAAAGTCGTTTTAAAAGTTTCTCAGTTGATAGTCCAAGTTTCTATTTTATTTTTTAAGAGTCTCGCACTTTGCCTGGCTTGCCAGACAATCTTATTTAAAACACATATGGACAATGTTCATAATTCTAGAACGTTTGATTTTTAAAAAATAATTAAAACCTATTAGTTTAAACATTAATAACATAAAAATAGTAATAGATTTTTTAAAATAAAAACCTTTCATATTAATTGTCAATAATTAAAATTAATTGATTAATTGATTAAAGTAATCGAAGCAAAATTTAAAAGGAAAATCAATAAAGTAAAAGGATTGTTGTGTTAAGAAAGGCTGTCTTCTTGTACGCACACAAGTCCACGAGTACACGCACGCGCATATGTCAGTCTGGCAAACACGTGATCAAGTGTGTCAACTTGAATGTTGACTCATCAAGAGGGATCACAGTAGACCTGAGCCCCTTTAGATGACTGATTTATTGACGGGTCAGTAAAACACACACACGTCCAATTAAGTTTCAATAAACTTGGATTACATTCAAATATAAACCCAATCAGTTAAATATAACTTAATTATAAGTGATTCAACAATTTTTACCTTTCTAAAATACAAGAACCAGTTATGAAATCGTTTATTTAAAAATGTTTAAATAAATGAAACTATTAAAACCTGTTTGTTTAAATATAAAGAACATAAGTAAAGTAATGATATTTTATTAATTGAAATCTTTTATTTCAATCGAAATGAAAAATATCGAAACATAAATTAAGAAATTAAAAGTTTTTCTTCTGCTTGTACGCACACACACAACCAAGGGAACACTCACGCGCACATGTCTGGTTACCACGTGATCAAGTGTGTCAAGTTGAACGTTGACTCATCAAGAGGGACCAAAGTAGACCGGCGACCCTTCGCTCTAATGACTGATTGAGTGACGGATCAGTCAAGCACACATGTCCAAATGAGTTTCAATGAACTTGGATTACTTTCTAATAAAACTAATCAGAAATAAAACTAAATAAATAAGTTATTGTACGTATGTAAAATTATTTTAAAACGAAAATTAAACATTCTTATATTTTTACCTTTTTAAAACCTACTGTAGGCAGGAGAAGATCCCGTGTGGGTCCTCTTCACAATTCAGTTACATTAGCAAGGAAAAGTTAAAGCGGTCGCTGCTACCCCTAGCTTGCGTAACTTAATTGTGAAGAGGACCCACACGGGATCTTCTCCTGCCTAACCTACTGTCAATCTCATCAAATTTAAGAATTTAGTAAAACTAGAAAAATAAAAGATTAAAAATTTATTAAAACACATTAAATGTTTAAATATAATTAGGATATTAATAAAATGGAATTAATATTTTAAACTAAAAACATTTTATCGCATTCTTAAATAATCATTGAAACGAATTAAGAAATTAAAATGTGAGTCGTGCGTCATGTGAAACGAAATCTTAAAAGTTTGCATACACGTCCAAGTATTAACGCATGCGCATATGTCAGTTTGACGAGCACGTGAACAAATGTTTCAAGTTGAATGTTGACTCATCAAGAGGGACCAAAGATCAAAGACCGGTGACCCCTCACCCAGAGGACTGATTGATTGACGGGTCAGTCAAACACACACGTCCAAATGAGTTTAAATGAGCTTGGATTATTTTCCAAAAAACACGTCAGTAACAAAATTTAATATGTCATTTAATAATTTTAACCTTTTATAAAAACAGAAAGGTAAATCAACAAATTAAATTTGATTAAAGAATAAAACATTTTAACATGTTAAATAGAAATCCAAATTATTAAATTAAAAAAATGTTTTGATATTTTTTTAAGTAAATTATTTAAATATTTTTTTTGAAGTAAAAGAATTATTAAGACATTAAAACGAGTGTTCTTGTTTTATGCAAAGACAAGACGTTAAAAGAATGTTTTAGTTGAAATGTAATATTTTTTTAAATAACCACACACAAAAAGACGTGTCCCCTTCTGTCCACCCTCTGTTCTAAATATAACCCCACACACGAACCCCTAACTAGCCTTGATCGACGCGCGTTCATAATTCATTCAAGTGCATGCACCGTTAGTCACGGATTGTTTGTTGTTACTGCTCTTGTTACTACCGCCACCACAATAACTGATACCCTCCAAAAGTAGAATAGAAACAATGTAACTGTTATAAAGTGTAGACAGATTTGTGTGCTTCTAGCAATGCAATTGAATAGATCACAATCACACATTAATGTTAGTAGCAGAATGGTTGAAGGTAACTACAAGGGACTCCATGTTTAATCGGCATGAGGGTGTCAGCATTGGATCCTCATTTGGATTGTCAAACTATTGTGGATTGAATAATACATTTGGCAACATTGAAGATTTAAAACACTAGGTTTTAAGCAAACCTATTAAATGTCATATAATCAAAATCAAATTAAGTTAACTTAAATTAATTATTAATTAGGATTCAATAATATTATCCAGATATTGTGATAATTAATTAATTTAACGTTTTTTTCAAAAATAAATTATTGAAGTTACCTTTTTAAGAACAAATACACTGTTAATGAGTTAACTTTGTTTGATTATATAGAAAAACATTCATGAAACAGGACAGGAAAAAAATTAAAACTGGAATAGATACTTTTGTCATTTTGAAAAAAAAATGATTATCTGAAAAATGGAACAATACGCGTTACACACTACATAAAGAGACCAATCATGCGTTCCAAACGTGTTTGACAAGAGTTGAAGTCAAAAAGGGAATAAATATTTGGGTCCTAGTGACTGAAGTGATTTGGCCACTCATGGGAAGGTCTACACAAAGGGACATTCGAGAGAGTCTAGGGAAACAAAATCTTTAACTGTATTAATAAGATTAAACGATGACACATAAAGTTAAGACTGTGCACGCGTCAAAAAAATATTCACATAACAAAACAATGACATTTGAAAAGGGAATCCAACCCTTTGAGTCCTGGGGAGTAATATCCTAAACAAAAAATGTAGCATAAGATTATAAATAAAATTTAATATTCTTATTTTTGATTTTGAAATTAGAATTTAGACAAAAAAAATTAAGCAAACAACCAATTTCACTAGTAATCACTTTATTGAGCATGAATTAAACGTGGAAACAATTTTACCTGTAAAACAATTCTTTTAAAAATAGATACAATGGAATATAAAAACGAATTATGAAATTTCAAAATTAAAATCAATATATTCCCACTAATACATTGTTAGTAAACAGAATAAATGCATTAATACCATTTGCAGAACAATGTCCAATAATTAATGATTCCATTCCGAAACATATAAAAACTGGAAGAAACTTCTAGTTGAACCCACGCAGAGATAATGATAGTGACAATGTAGGGCACTGATTTTTTGTTGTTCTCTGTGGACCCCCTCAGAGTTTGACAAAAAACAATGAAAGTAAAGGCTAGAAAAATAATAGCAAATCTATTGTAAATACGCATAATTTTGTCTATGATTAATTGACAGTGTTTTTTGTTGGTTATAATTATCATAGATAAACAAAAACTGGATTTAGAAAATAGAAAATTAATTTGTTTCTAAAGAATACAAATAAACAATATTGTATTAGTAAAAGGTTAGATTACAATTTTTATCAGCGTTTTTGGTTGCATAATCGATCTTAAAGAGATTAATAATCCGAATCTATAAAATTAATTTTAAATTTTTTCTGTAACATTCTTCCGTCTTTACTAATTTTGTTTGTAAACTTTTCAATAAACATACAGTTGGCACTATTGTGAGAAACCGATCAATCATATTCAATAAAATAAAGTTTATAACATATTTAATTTCGTGGTAAAAATATAAATTTTAAATATAACTTTGGAACTAATTAAAATAGTAAGAAGCTATTTGCTACATTATTTGTAAAACCATTTAAATTTAGAAATTCTGATCTACTTAGTAATTTCAATTATGAAATCTAATATAAATTCGAAGAAACCCCTCAACCAAAAGTTCAATCACCATGATTCATTGATGTGTTTGCAAAACGCGTACGTCTGTCCGATCCATAAAAGTACCACTTACTTGAATTATCAAGAGGGGCCATAGTAGACAGACAACTACATGATAGGACTGATTTACAATCCAAGTGCCCAAAAATTTGCATAAAAATTTCAATTGTAAATTTACTTTGCAAGATGATTAAAACACTAATGTTAATTGTTTTAATAGCGTTTTACCTTTTAAAACTGTCGAGAATGCGTCTATTAAAATTTTTAGTTTTTAATTCTTTTGTCTCTATTAATGATTTAAACTATAACTCAAATACAAAATTATTTGGAATATTAAAATTAGTTAATTAAATACATTTTACCTTTTTAAAAACTGAAGTAAATAAAATGCTAATATGACCATTTATTAGAGTTTAAGTTTTGTTTAACGGGAAGAGAAATGAACTGTTTCGCTAATGTGTAAGCTGACATGCAAGGACATAACGAATGTCTAAATTTAGTCATTTCATATTCAACCTTTAAGAAAATTTTTATATACGGATTTCGAAAATAATTTCAGAGTTAAAAGTTAAAGTAAAAAAGTTATTTAATATAATTTAAAACCATTTAAATTGAAACCAAGTCAGAAAATGTGTCAACAATTTCAATAATAGAACCCAAAATGCCATTCAAATAGAAGCCTCAACCAAAGTGTCAATCATGATGATTCATTGGTGTGATTGCAAACGCGTACGTCTATTCAACCAATAAAAGTGCCTCTATAGGTATAACCACTTACCACCAACCCCGAAAAGTGTGTCAACTTGAATGTTGACTCATCAATAGGGACCAAAGTAGACCGACGACCCCACACCCTACTACCAATAGGATTGATTGACGGATAGAGTACACACATACGTTTAAAATAAGATCGAATTATAAGAATGAAATAAATTAAATATTGCTTGAATTATAATAATCTAGACTCTTACTTACGAGTAGTTTAAACCTAATCTAAAAATTATATAAAAACATAAGACAATCATTTTTTACCTTTTAAAAACACAGAAAAGGCATATAACTTAATACATTAAATAAATAAAACTATTAAAACTTGTTAGTTTAAATATAAAGACCGAAAGTTAAGTAATGATATTTTTATTAAAAGAAACCTTTTATTTCAATTTAAATGCAAACGATCGAACGAAAATTAAGAAATTAAATATCTTTCTGGTGTTAAGGAAATGCATTCTGCTTGTACACTCACACACGATCAAGGGAACACTCACGCGCATATGTCTGGTGACCAAGTGAGCAAGTGTGTCAAGTTGAATGTTGACTCATCAAGAGGGACCAAAGTTGATCGGTGGCCTCTCACCCTGAGGATTGATTGACGGGTCAGTCAAGCACATATGTCCAAATGAGTTTCAATGAACTCGGAGTACTTTCTAATAATACTAAGCAGAAATAAGATTTAATAAATAATTTAATGTAAAATTGTTTTAAAAACAAAAAATTAAACATTCCTATATTCTACCTTTTGAAAACACACCATGAATCGCTCGCAATTTGGTAAAGTTAAAAAAATAAAAGATTTAAAAATTATTAAAATTTGTTAGTTTAAATATAATAATAATGAAAGTAAATTAATATTTTAAGCTAAAAACATTTTATCGAATTCTTAAATAATTAATTAATAAAAAAAATGTGTCGTTCGTCATGGGAAAAGAAATCTTAAAAGTTTGCATACACGTCCAAGTGTAAACGCATGCGCATATCTGGCGAGCACGTTAACAAATGTTTCAAGTTGAATGTTGACTCATCAAGAGCGGCCAAAGAACAAATACCGGCGACCCTTCTCCCTCTACTATTTTGAGACTGATTGATTGACGGGTCAGTCAAGCACACACGTCCACTGAGCCAAAAATTCACCCATTGTGAAGGGTCGCATGTTTTCGCACCCATTAGAATGGGTCACATGTGTTTTTCAGTGAAACTAACTTTGAAGGTAACCGAACCTAATGGGTCTTGACGTACTTCAGAAAAGCTAACTTTAAGGTTATTTATGAAACCATACCATGAAGAGAATGTTATTAAACTAAATCTTAAGAAATCTTAAGAAAAAATTCGAATATATACAAAGAGTTTATGTTTTATTGTTAATATGAATTTATGATTTTTCTAAAGGTATATCTCGAAAATTATATGTTAAATATAATTTCTCATTGAATAAATCAAACATTGGTTTATCCACTTAACAGACTCAACAAATCTTTGAATATAAAATTGTTGGAAAAATATTATATTCTTAAAACATATATTTTATTATTATTAGTGATGAGCTCGGTAATCAATTGTATCGAATGTACTGCCGTTGCAATTTGAATATGTGAAGTGCCTCTTCAAGAGCAAAGGTCACGAAGGGGGTGACAGCTGTTCTAACTCGCACCAATGTGCTATGCTGCAACGTAGTGTGAGAGCATTTGAATGAGTAACGAAAAGACCCCCCTGTCTCACTCGTGCTAACTCGCCCGTGTGGAGAGGGAGAGGAGGGAGAGGCTCACGAGGCTTTCTGTGTGTTGGCTCAATTTGTCCGTTGGACGATCGTGTTGTGTTGCCTTGTGTTGGTGCAGTTGGCTGACTAGCGCACGGTTCATGTTTGCGTGTATTTCATATTTTTATCCTTAATTCGTGATATTTCATTTTAACGATTGATTTCTGATTCAAAAACAACAGTGCCTATAACTTTGTGTTCATGAGTAACTAATCAAAGTGAAATTATTAAATGTCTAATGTTTAATTGTGTCCAATAACCCAAGACAACAAACGCGAAATGAAATGTTTTCAAGACAATTCAACTGTGGTGTCATGATGTCAATGATCATTGATCAAGTACTAATAAGTTCAGACGCTGAATTCGTTGAATATGATGTGCTCTAAGTGATAAGGTAATATTCGGGATAAGATTCTATTATTAATAAAACACGATTCATAACAAAAATATATTTATAAAGAATCTCAAATTAATAGAACCAGATATGGTGCCAACAATCGAATTTTTGGAAACTGATAATCCACCCTATTTCTGATGTTGGACTTGTATGCAGATTCTCAACTAAAAAAATGTTTCTATATTGGATCTATGTAGCTATAAGATAAATTTTTGCATTAATAATTTTACAATTTTGGTTATATTATTACAGATTCATTGCTGAACAATCTTTTTTTGAAATTCCTTCGTCGTAATTGAATATTGGAGAAGATTTCATGGTGCTGGTGTGACTTCAAAAGAAGTATCTAATGTTTAGTTTCTAATCTTTACAATTTAATTTGCAACGACCAACATTTATATCTTGATATTCAACCACGACAAACCACCAACATGAATTACAAGATAGTCAACGAACACATGGACCTGAATGAAGAACTTACTACTAATTGAAGCTGATTAAATTGCAACCATTTGGAACATAAAAATTGCGAAAATATGTTCAATTTAAGATGTATTTAAATAGTTTGCTCTGTATTTGTTCATTTATTTATAAATGTTAGCGTCAAAGTCCGAACGCTCGGAATTTTCGGAAAATGCCGCGGCAATGTCCGATGTCAGATATGAAAATAATTTGAGCGAACTATGCCGCGGCAGTTCTTGAAAATGCCGCGGCAAAGTCAGAAGTGCCTGAATTCATCTCGGCATAGTTATTTTCTAATTGATTATTAATTGATTTTTTAAGACAATGTCATTATAAATTTTCAAAAAACTATACAAAGAACTAATTTAATGTATGAAATCATTTACCAATGGAAAAAGTAACCTGATGTCTTTATTCTTTGCAAATAAAGGAAAATAATGGAAAACATATTTTGTTTGGTTTTCTTAGTATTTCAATTTGTTTAATTTGTGTAAGTTATAAATCATTGCTATTAATGCATAATGATTAATTTTCTAATAAGTTATCTTATTAAAACAGCTAATTAATTATTTTTAGCAATTTATTTTAGTCAAAAATGGGATTTGCCGGATAGAATTCCGGCATAGTGTACTTAGCCGCGGCATTATCCAATATTGCCGCGGCAATGTAATTAAAATTGTTTTTAAAAATCTGACTTCGGACTTTGCCGCGGCATTTCCCTACCTTGCCGGCCAGCGGACTTTGACGCTAACATATATAAAATAAATTTAAACAATATTTCCAGTAGCCAGTAAATTTCTAGAAACTTTTTATAAATCCTAGAAATTTTCCCACTACCCAAGCCGTTCGGTCAGCAGTCACCCAACAGCTTCGGTGAATGTCACCCATGCTCTTGGGTGACTGCTGACCGAACGACATGGGTCAACAGTTCACCACCCAACAGGATGGGTCGTTTTTTCTCTCAGTGTCCAAATGAGTTTAAATGAACTTGGATTATTTAAAAAACACGTCAGTAATTAAACTTAATATGTCATTTAATGATTTTAACCTTTTTAAAAGACAAGTAGACAAGACAAACAAAGTAGACATACTGAATTAAATTTGATTAAAGAATAAAACATTTTAACATTTTAAATAGAAATCCAAATTAATAAATTAAAAAAATGTCTTGAAATTTTATTTAAGAAAATTATTTAAATATTTTTGGAATGGAAAAGAATCATTAAGATATTAAAACGAGTGTTCTTGTTTTATGTAAAGACAAGACATTAACCTCTTCGTCGGGTCATTTTGTCAAAGCTGTCCAGAACGAACCACAATAGCTAGAGACTTGAAAATTTAGGAGGATACTTCCTTATAATACCGCTACTGCGGAAAATTGTCAAAAGTTCCAATTGGATCGATATCCGGGACCCGATTTCCGGTGTGGGTTTTTTGAGTGAAATTGTGTTTTTGGACTATTCTAAGACTTTTGGCGTCAAAATTAATCTTTTAGGATAACCGGAAGTTCGAGTTCCAAAATTGAACTTCCGGTTCCTGGTCGAAAACTACATTTTTGAGTACGGAATCGGATTCTCCGTCATTTTTCATGAAGAATAGCATATCTGAACATTAAAATCCATTAATCCAAAGAGATATAAATAGATTTTAAGTTTTGCATAAAACAGGAAGAAATTGATTGTTGGAACAAAAAACATGTTATATTGAAATTCAGTTTTTGTTACTTAGACTTAACCGATTTCAATGTTCTTATATGCTATCTTTCATGAAAAAGGACGGAGAATCTGATTCTGAAATAAAAACTTGAATTTTGAACGATAACCGGAAGTTGGATTCTGGAACTCCTACTTCCGGTGCATACAAACATTTTTAATTTGCCTTATGCAATTCCCTGCACTGTATTTAGTAAGAATGGCATTTTAAAACAACAAAATCCATCCACTACAAGCGATATAATTAAAGTTTCAACATTACAATATCAATGTCTATTCAGTCTATTCACTTTCCGGCCTTGTTTATTTGGCCAAAAATATAAGTTTTTAAATTTTAGTTTATTTCTCTTAGACTTGAAGGATTTTTATGTTAAAATACGCTATTCTTTAAGAAAAAGGACGGAAAATCCGATACCGTACTCAAAAATGTAATTTTCGACCAGGAACCGGAAGTTCCATTTTGAAACTCGGACTTCCGGTGATCAAAAAAAATAATTTTGACGTCAAAAGTTTTAGAATAGTCCAAAAACATAATTTCACTCAAAAAAACCACACCGGAAATGGGGTCCCGGATATCGATCCAATTGGAACTTTTGACAATTTTCCGCAGTAGCGGTATTATAGGGGAGTATCCTCCTAAATTTTCAAGTCTCTAGCTATTGTGGTTCGTCCTGGACAGTCTTGACAAAATGGCCCGACGAAGAGGTTAAAAGAATGTTTTAAGTATTGTAATATTTTCTTAAATAACCACAAAAAGAAGTGTCCCCTCTCTGTCCACGCATGTTCTAAATATAACCCCACACACGAACCCCTAACTAGCCTTGATCGACGCGCGTTCATAATTCACATTCAAGTGCATGCACCGTTAGTCACGGACCGTTTGTTGTCTGCTGCTCTTGCTACTACCGCCGATCACTGCTACCCTCCAAAAAATCGTAGAATAGAAACAATGTAACTGTACTTTACTATACAATGTAACTGTTCTTTTGTTGACAGATTCGTATGCCACTAGCAGTGCAACTGAATCGATCACAACCAACTCGGTGGGTCGTAGTGGCACGTGCCACTGAGCGTTTGCCAACTCATCTCACTTTCACTCTACTTTGCTCCTCTCGCCTCCCTCCCCAGTCTCCGGTTGGTCGTCGACCAGTCAACATCAGTGCAACTTTTTGTTGTGTTTTGTGTTCTGTTTTGTGCTGTGTCTGTGCCACATGTTTTGGACCGCTATTTTCTATTTTTAAACACCAAATCACCGCCAAACTCTACCCTCCTTCGTTTTCAACTGCCAAATTCGTTGTGTTAAATTTATGGTGACATTTTCTGCCTAATTTGCACAATTTGTGTGTGTGTGGACTATTTTTGGACTAACCATTATTACCATCATTACTAAATGTAAGTGATTGCTGTTGTCATTTGTTTTGATTATATCTATGAGATAATTCAAGCTGCTCCTCTGTAAAATGCTAAAAATTTAGGATTTTCAAAATTTCGAGAATTTAGGTCAGTTTTTAGTTGTCAGTAACTTTTCCCTCAAATTCGAATTTTTACGGTAGAACCCAAATCTAGAAAAAAGTTGCCTCAATTTAAAAATAATTTAGAATATCACAAGATTTTTATCGCTTAAATCATAAAAAGTTGAAATTACTTGAAAATTTTCCACGGGCACACACACAAACCAAAATATAAGTTTTACGACCTGAAACTTTGATTTTATGATTTTACGATAGTTCTGGGTATATGATTCTCTCTCTATGTGCGTGAGTGTGTGTTCCAATGAACCAGATTCTATTATCTTTATTACCTCCCACACGGCCCAAAATGAAAACGAAAACGAAAACCAAACCTAAAATCAATTCCAGGGAATATAACACACACACACAAATAGATAGCCCAAAACCGATAATAATATAATAAAATTATAATTTAATTTTCCTTCTCTTCTTCTTATTCTGCTAATTCTGCTCGATCGTTTGTTCTTTTGGGCTAATTTTTATTGCAACGAAATTGATTTTCCCATTTTCTTTTTTTCTCTTATCGACAATTCTGGTTTTGGAATTCTATTTTGAGTTTCGACTATATCTTCAAACCTAGTAGATCTAGTACTCGGGGAAAGTCCCTACAGAGCATTAGACTGAACGAAGCCAAAACCATAAATTTTATGATTAGTTTTAATGATATTACTTTTACATTAATTCAAAATTTGAGCGTACAAAATAATAATAATTCAGTAATTTTCCTATGCACTTTTTTGTGTCTTTCTCGTTCGGGCTTGAATCTAAAGAATATTCTGTAGGGAGAGTTGTATGGGGACGGGATGGGGAGAAAAAAGTTCTGTTTTGAAGATATATATAATAAAAATGGAAAAAGACTTGAAACACTACAACTTGTATGTGTTCTTGTATAGAATGTTCTGTCTACTTTCTAATAAAGAATATAATTCTAAGGACATTTGGCGACTGTTTGAGGTGGGGGGACAGAAAGACGGGACAATTCCAAAACGACTTGCAGAAAAACGTATTTTGTATTGTAGAATATTCTGTGCAGATAGTAATAGTGCAAAAACGTATTCGAAATTAGTTTTTTTTCTATGTCAGGAAACTTAAACTCAAACTACTACGTTTTCATTTACGTTTCGGCCTCCTTAATTTTCTCCGTATATTAGATTTTTTATATCTGTCAAATAAGCGCCTAAATTCGTTTAATTCTGTTTGCGGAATTTATTTTCGTACGAGTGAAAATTAGTCCTAGTATATTGTTATAATTTACAACAATGAAAGTGCAATGTGAGTGCAAGTGTAAGATGAATAGAAAATAAAGTTTTGGGTTTGTTTCGGTACAAAGTACGAGCACACACAAACACGGACAACCCAAAAACCGTTAGTTCGTATTTTTTCGGCTTCTTTTTATCTTTCTTGTCCGTTGAACCTTTTGTTAAATTATCTTTTTTGGGCACTACCTCGTACATTCAACTACCTACTGTACATTACATTATACATATTTAATATATATTATTTTATTTTATTGTTTTTTGTTCGTTACTCTCTTCTATGCTATACAACCTAGTGAGTACAATAACGTAAAGATCATTTCTGAACCAAACCTTCGACCTTTTTCTCTTTTCGCTAACAAACTCGCTCTTTCACTAACGAACTGACCAATCGAGTCAGTTTTCTCGCTTCACCTACGTGCTTGTGTCTAGATTTGCGTGTCTAGATTCTTGTTGAGTTTAGGTTTCGTCTTTCGTTTTCTCGTTTCATTCGTGTTCGTTCGTTCGTGTTTGAAAAAAGGCCCAAAAAGAACGTTTTTGTGATTACACTCTGTATTATATTATATTATAATATTCCCCGCGAAACCCCGCCAAAAGCATGCACATGCTGAAATTTTCACGTCACGTCAAGGGTAGAGAATAAGTGAGAGTAGTGGGTAGTGTAGGCTCGCAGACACGAAATCTAATCAAACCAAAACCCTAAACGAAGCGAACGAACGAAGTGAACGAACTAACAACCAAACCAAAAACGAAACACAAAACAAAACCTGAAGGAAACACATACACACACAATCATCTATCATCCCAAAGCCCGACACAACAAACTCATCACGACAACGAGAGTAGAGTGTAGAGTAGTAAGAGTAGAAAGCATAGAGCATAGTGCAAAGCAATCCATTATTTCAGTAGAGGGAATATATTTAAACACTTTCATTAAGTGTTCCTATACTATCCACATTTTTCATTTCCTCACACACACGAATCGACGAAAAGTGTCGAAATTTACAACCCATATGCATAGACAGTAAATTTACATGCAAAGTGAAACAAAACGAAACGAAATCATTATACTATGCGTGGTGAAATATATTCACCAGCAAAAAACACCTCAACCGTGTGATAAATATGCGTGAGTGTGAAACAAAAAACTACCCTCTCTCAACCATTACTCAACCAGCCAATTTAGGTACTGCTGCAGCTAACAAAACGATGAAACGCAAAAAATATTAGAATATAAAAAACGCATGCTGCATGCAAAAAGAACGTAAAATTGAGTCATAACAATTTTGGTATAGTGAGTTAAATTTTCAGAAAAATTAGCGCCGCATGTTTCCGCAATTTTTTAATACAAGAAATGTAAGGACATCCGTTATATCCTAAAACCCGGTTAAACTAGATTAAAATTTCCTTTATGCTAAATATATAAGAAAAAGGTTTAACGATTCTAGGTCAAGCAATTCATAAATGACGTAACATTTTTTGTTTGATGCGGCTCTTATTTTACTTGATAACTTTAATGGTCTATGAGTAGTTGTACTGAGTATATTCAATTTAATTTAGTGTAAAAAAACAATATATGAACTTTACTGTTATTATAATTCGCATTAGCATTACTACGACCCGTGCGTTTATACCCGCCAAAACGATTCGTACATTTCCATTTGAACATTTGGAACACTTTCGTATGCTATTTTCACTATCGACACCAGCAATTTGCAACACGCCACGTTTCGACCGTTATTCTACTCACTCGCAGTCTATTCTACTCACACTACATTCTACTCTCCATCATCTCATTCTATTATCGTATAGAATGCTTATTACAATCACATACACACACAGGGACACCAGTTCATGTTCACCCCCTTACTGGTCGCATATGTTATTCACCAAATAATAACACGATATGAACTCTACTAGTACGCTAGTGTACAACATTGGAATAATTGCTCTTTTATGGTGATTATATTATGACGCCCAATAATCATCCAAATAATCGTACAATAGAACAAGAACAATGATGATGACCTTTTAGGCAAAAAGAAATCTATATATATGTTCCAAGAATAATAATTCTGATATATATACCCCAAATACTAAACTAAAATAACCGCCCTTTACGATTCCGGAGAATCCAAGAAGAATGTTCCTCGCGCGGATTATATTCGCAGAAATGGCGTTTTATTGCTGTATTCACAGGAAAAAGTTGCAAACTGTGCATATCTGTACGATTAGCGAACTCTGAATATATCTATTACTAGGGAAAATAGCGAAACGACCCTACTAACCCTGGAACTACATATTATTACCCAGTCGTACAATTACCCTATAGTGATAAAAGTACGTAGATAATTGTACAAATTGTACATGTACACTACGTAAATCAGGGAATTGTGCAAGAATTATTTTGTGTTGTTTATTCCACTGAAATTGTACGACGCAGATAGGATATTTGCTTTACTTGATTAGTAGTGAGCAATAGAAAGAGCAAAAGAGAGCAAAGTAACAATGTTTGAATTGCTCTTTTCACTTGCCGCTTCTTTCCCTCTTGATGACTCAACTCTCGCAAGAATATTCTTCTTCTGTATGACATTAGACTTTCATGGATTTGAGTGTGGGAGTTGAGCGGACTGTATTACACTTAGTAAAGCACACACACAAAGAATAAATAAATATTCCAGGAAGTTGAAAGAGAGTGACTGTTTGAACTTACAAGAGCAAAAGAAAGAATATTAGTCATTTTGGTAGGAGAAATATTGCCTTCGTTTTACTTTGAAATTGAATAAAAAGTTTGAAAGTTGCACTCTAAATTGACTCATCAGAAAAGTGATTGCTACTGTTGAATTGAAATGTCAATTTGTGTTTCTAAATTTAAATTTCAAATATTCGTCACGTTATTATTTGAATTTTGTGAACTTTTAATATTAATAAAACAACTTTTAATAAAATTAATAATTTTATGCAAATAGTAATTCAAATTTTGTGTGTGTATGTGATGAATTATTCATTAAAAGTTTTCTGATTCATGGAAAAATTTTTAATTTGAAAACTCTAATTTGAATTTTTAATTTATTTTTATTTTGCTTTTTACTTCCTGAATTCCATCGGGTTCAAAACACACACACGCCCGAGCTAATTAATCAAGGAAAATTTAAATTTTATGCCTTTTTAATGTTGTAAATTAATTCAAATTAATTTGTGTGATCCTCTTTCATGATTCGTGTTTCTTTTCTTTTTGCTTAAACATCCGTGAAATTAGTTTGCTAATTCTAGTAGTGAACATAAAAACAAGCGAATCTCTAACATTCTAAATCCATTAAAGCGGACCAACTAATAAAACAAGCCTCAAATTAAAGCCTAATCTATTACTTTCCCCTCTATATATATTTTAGCGTTAGAGTCAAAAGTCAGTGTGCGCTATCCTAATACTAAATATAGTAATTAACCATAATAGAAGAACCGTTACAAAAGTAAAAGCTTGCAAACCTCAATCATTACAGTGCTAAGCCTCTTGTTATTTTGCTACAAGTTCGTTAATCCTCGGTCTAATTAGCCAAATATTATACAACACTATTAACTAAGAGAGCACGTTTTGATTGTTTTTACTGTTTTGTCTGGATGCTTTGTCTTGATTTTTCTTCGTAACTTCCTTAATTTCCTCTTGTCTCAACTTGTGAAGAAAAAGAACAAAAGAGCAAAATTGACGACGAAGGCAACTTTGTTACTTTTTGGAGCTTATTTTCTTTTGTTCTTCTTTTGTTGTTTAGGTTTCAATCATCGACGCTTTTTGCTTTCTTTTTTGCTTAACTATTGAATTGTCTTACAACGCAGTTGGTTGTTTTAGTCTTTGTTTGTGTGAGGCTGTCAAGTAGAGGATGAGACAGAGTGAGAGAGACTTCATCATCATCTTTTAGATGCGACGTTCGCACACGCATCGCTTCACTCCAGACTTCTTAATCTTTGTACACAGAAGAGTGAACCATTAAACTTTTCAATACACAAAGACGAGCACACATTAAAGCCTAAACTTCTTCTTTTTCTTAAGCTTTCTGGTTCATTCTATGTTTTAAGAGCAATTCTAGCTAGCTCAAACACACACTAAGCTAAGCTAATAACTAGAACATAACACAACAATAAGCTTCATTATATAAATCTTCTCTCTCTCATTTGGTTCTGGTTCTGGTTTGTCTAGATTTGAAAAGTTTCAATTCTCTCTACTCTTTTCTTCTTTTCCCTTGAAAAGCCTTAACCCAAACCGCAACTCTTTAATTACCCAAAACCACTTTTGGAAATTGCCTCATTCTTTCCTTCTTCTTTGTTCCGTCAATTAGTCTTTCGTTCGTCTTACCCAATACTCACGCTTTCCCTTGCTATCTATCTCACCCACTCTCTCAAACTCTCTTCCAAACTCACCCAAAACCGCTTTGTTCCAACAAGAAAAGCAAGCAGCACTAAAACTTGTACTAATGTAATAAAATTGGCTCTTAATTTGATTTTAATTCAACTAGCACAACCGAACGAGCAATTCTGTAGTTAGTGTGTTGTGTTCGTTCTAAGTATCGCGCTTGAAAACGACCCCGCGGTTCGAGTGAAAATAATTGCCCTCTTCATTCTTCTTGGTACTGAAACAAAAAAGCCATTAACATTTATGCCTGTTTGAGTTTGCAATTGCTACTTCTGTTTGTGTCGTGTGCGTACGAAAGTTGTTGTACCGTTTTATCGATTTGACCTACACGAACAAACCGAATACAAAACTAAAGGGACCAAGCCGGTCAGAGAACTAAATGTACCATAAAATTTCCGTCATAAAACTTTCAATACTCTCTCTCTCTCTCTCTCTCTCTCTCTCTCTCTCTCTCTCTCTCTCTCTCTCTCTCTCTCTCTCTCTCTCTCTCTCTCTCTCTCTCTCTCTCTCTCTCCTCAGTATAGTATAATATAGAATATATACCGTGTAGAATCCTAATAATATAAACCGGCCGGTGAGAGTGTGCCATTTTTATTACAATTACGATTATTAGATCCGGAAAACCACACACAATTTTAATGACTTTACCCTACTACAAACACACGAAACAAGAAACAACAAATGATTAATAATTAATTTTTATTATAATTTTTATATTTATTTTTCCGTTTCTCCTCCTCCTTCTCCTACTCTTTTTTCCCCTCTACTCGGGGTACTCTTCCGTACTCTACATTATTTTATACTGTAACATATTGTTTGTCGTGAGCGTTATTTTCCAGGTTGTTTCATTATGATTTTAGTGTGTATAGAAATAGATTCGTGATTTCTGGTGAATTCAAAATTAGTGCGCCCCTGTTTGTGTGCTTTCCTGTCAAACCTCCTGCAGTGTGTTGTGAGTTTGTCTGCTTCCTGTTCCATTTTGGTCTACCTAAATAGAAATATATATATATTAAATGAAAAATTGTTTTTTTTCGTTGTGCTTTCATATTTTTCTCATTTATTTTCTTTTATTATTTCTGTATAGGTTGAAGGAGAAAAAAATATATAATATCAAAAGACTCCGACACCAATCCGTGAAATGAAAAGCAAATGACGTCAAAGATGTGAAGCCAAAAGAATTTTGTGTCTGTGTGCGCACTTTTTCGGTTCAATTCTTTGGTTCTCTTCCATTATTTTCAAGTTTCAATTTTATTTTCTTCAGTTCAATTTTTAAATTAAATAAAGTTTTCACTCTCTCTAAATTTTCTTGGAAGAACAAAGAACAAAGTAAGAAAAGTGATTTATCATCATTAGATTCGTAAAAAAGAAATAGAAAAGATGATGAAGAAATACTAAAAGTGTTTCTTGTGAAAGTGAAATTATTAATTCTTACGAAATTGGTGTTTTCGATAATTTTGTTTTGTGCTATTTTCTTCATTATTTTCGCCTTCTTCTTTTGATTTTAATTGGATCTTATTATTATTCATTATTATTATGTGCAATGCAGTGAAGTGATCTTTTTCCTTCTTCAACTCAAGTGCAATTGAGTGAGAGATGATGTTATTCTGAGAATTTTTCGTTCAAGTGCGTTGTTTTGTACATCATCGATCATCTTTTTCTTTATCATCTTTTTGATAGTCAATCAAGTTGCCCTAGTCTAACGAGCACTCGATTCGCTCGCTCGTCTTTCTTCTTATTCGGTTGCGTTCTTATCTTGAGAATTTCCATTGAAATTTTCATCTTTTCTTCGTCCTCTTTTTTGCATTAAATTCGCATCGCATCATCATCATGATCGGCTCATCATCTTATGCGGTCACTTCTATCAGCAGCACAAGTTGTGTTGTACCCACTTGTGTTGGTTTGGTTTTGCGTTGCTGTTCTACCACTTGAGTGTCTATCTTCCTCTGTATGTCTACTATCTAGTAGTTCCACTAGAGTGTGCGGTTTATTTTGTTATAGTTGTTTTCCAAAGAGAGCGAGAGCCCACTCAATAACCGATCAGCCGTCAAATAATCAAAATAATATATAAAATTCATGATGCATTCCAATTGCAAGCATCATCGGGACGCCACTCGGCCGAATCCATCCACTCCATCCTCTCGTCATATTCCTAAAAGAATCCACAACAACCAACAACAATCTCATGTCATCATGGATGAATGTACTGAGGGTTTGGAAATGAATGAGAATGAAGCAGTAGAGAAGGATCACTCTATTCGGTCAATCGACACTTCAAACACTAGGAAAAAACCACCACTGATACCTACTAGCACTCCATTCTGGTTCAATGGATTCTATCCTTCCTCATCTAGTGATCGAGCCAATTCAGAAACGCGGGATCCAAAATCAACAACAGCGCGGTCTATTCAGTTTGGCTATTACACTTCAGCTAGTACTCAACTTTTGTGTTTACTGTTTTGTTTACTTCTTTTATTATTGTGCTCATCATCGGTGCAGTGCAGTAATTTCTATGATCGAGTCCATCAACAGCAACACCAACAGCCACGTTATCTGTTTGGGGTGCCATCGCTTTTGTCCTCATCCAACTCGATTTCATCAATTTCCACTTCTTCATTAATTTCCTCTTCTTCTACCTCCTCTGCCTCTTCATCCTCCTCCTCCTCCTCTTCCTCATCATCGTCCTCATCCAAGCAATATGGTAAGTTATTCATTTCATTGCAGGCCAGGCATTCTCTTTCAATATACATTGTGTATATAAAGTTGTAGTTAGTTAGCTATTTGAATGAATCCGTCCGTGAATGGATCGATCAGTTTTTCGAGTGGGGATCATTCATACGTTCTATTACTTTGTAAGAGTCGAGTTGAACGAGCGAACGAGAGAGTGAAGCACTACTATTTGTTTACTTTGTTGTCTACTCTCTAGGCTTGATTTAATTTGTGTGCCCTGTTTACTCTATTTGTGTTGTACCATTTTAATTTAGTTCGTTGCCCTATCGACTCGAATGTATGAAAAAAAAGTTTGCTGCTCTAATTTGATTTAGTCACAACAACACAACATACACAAAACAGTGTCCGTGTCGAATTTGAAAGTGCCTTGGCGCCCATTCTTCTATTTTCTTCACCCTCGTACTACTCGATCTTGTTTGTCAGTGTGTCTGTGTGTGTAGTAGTGCCATGTTTAGTAGTAGTACTTTTATAATGTGTTATCGATTTTTTTAAAATTTTAAAGCAAAATTCGTAGTTTGCTTTCGAGTGCGTACTCTCTTCTCTTCTTATTCTAAGTACACACTAATATTAGGGTAAACATTCACTTCTTTTCAATTTTGAGAATTTTGGGTTTTCTATTGAAAATATATGAATTTTATTTTAATATTTTATTTATTAAAATTTATTTATTTTATTTTAAAGAATTCGTTTTATTTTTCAGTATACTTCTGTGGTATCCATCTCAGTTTTCAAAAGGTGTCTAACTTTAATTTTTTATTAAACATTTATTTAGTTTTAGTTTTCTATTTAGGTTTTTAAATTAAAGTTTTTGTTGATCTTATTCGAAGCTTTTAAAGGTTTTATTACTAATATCATGGAGAAGTAACTCGACTTCTCTTGTTACTTGGATCGCAAGTCTTTTGATTCTGTAAATTATTTTATAATTTTTTTTATTCAAAATTCACTTTTGCTAAAATGGTTTAAACATTCTTTTTACTTCATTTCTTTTTATATAAAATATTTGTTCTATGATTTTTATTTTTCGTAAATTGATCTAATTAGCTAATTATCATTTTAAATCTAAAATTTTTTATGTTAAAAAAACTTTGATCTATCGAATCATTACTACTTAATCAGGTTTTCATAAAATTAGTTTTTCTTTTGATTTGAATTTGAAAGCTTTGTTTTAGTTAAAGGTAAACAACATTTTAATTGCTTTATAAAGTCAAATTTTCATCAGTGTAAACAATTCTGTATTCTTTCAAGTCTTGATTAATGTTTAAAATTTACTTTTAAAAAAGTTGAGTATTTTTCACACGCTTTTGGCTATTTGAAAGGTTTTACTATAATTAAACTACACTTTAAATTGATTTACTTTAGAAATTCAAAATGCCAATCTACAACAATTGCAACATAGTTTTTATCAATCATCAATCGTGACAATCATCATTATGCAATGACAAACATATAAACAATGATTAATGGAGTTAGTGGAGTTTGCTTGAAAGGTAATTTTATTAAAATCTTTTATCTATAAAATTTCTATGTGGCCTCATGTGTCATAATAACTGGTTCAATCCAATCTTTTAATATTTAAAGGTAACAAACACTAAAACCTTTTCTGTTTAATCAAGTTTTATGAATTATTACTTTTCTAATTATTCATTACTTGAGTAAACTTTGTTTCACGGTCTCTAGATTTAGATATGACTTGACTAAAATTATCTTTTCTGATATGCTTTTAGTTAAAGGTAGACTTTTTGAAAACATTAAAATGTCAGATTCATATTAATTGATTTTTACACAGAATGAACAGTTTAAAATTTAATTAAATTGGTACGATTTGACTCATTTAAATGTCAGACGTACAATAATTGGAACATTAAATGGTTAAATACAAGCGTTACATGATCTACTTATCTATTAATATCTTACATTCATTAGTCTTTATTGGAAATGTTTAAATAAGAATTGGGTTGTCTATCTTAACTTGGTCTTTCGTCTTGTCATACACATAAGCACAATTAAAAATTTAAAAATTTTAAGTATTAGATAAAGTCTCATTCATTCTCAATTTAATAAAAATAATTGTGTGCTTTGTGAAAATGCTCAATTTTAAAGGTTTTCGTTATTAATTAAACAAAAGTCTCCAACATTTTACATGAATACTTTGAAATGCTATTTATCAAATGAAACTTTTATGTGTTAACTTTATGGTTATTACTTTGATCAAATGTTTCTCAGATTAGGAGTTATTTGAAAGAGGTAGTAGTAAACGGTAGACTTTTTAAAATACTTCTTAATGACAAATTTACATTTTATAAACTATTTAAGATAAACGTAGATGAAATCGTCATTTAACAAAAGCAACATTGCAAATGTTTACACTTTGGCCTGTGATAATTTTTTAACTTCATTTAAATTCATATTCTTAAGAAATATTAAAATTATTAGCAATTTTTCAACTGAATGCTTGTTTTAAAAGGTTTCTTATTATTCTTTATGTTTAATTGTTGTTGTTTACAAAATTTTAATTTAACAGTCATCGATTTGAAAAAAAACAACCGTATAAACATTCACATGTTCAATTTGAATTGGTTTTAAAGGTAATTTTAATTAAATTGTCTGGAGATTCATCTCTTGTCTGTTCTATTTAGTCATGAGGTTAGTGAATCAGTTTCTTGCTAGATATTTAATGGTTACAAACAAAACAATAAATTTATTTTATACAAAGTATTCATAAAAAATTACTTTTCAAGTCAATATTCAATAATTACAAGAATTTTTACACAGTTTTGCTTTGAAGAATTAGATTTTACATAATTTCTTTTGTGATGTATTTTATCAAAGGTGTTTTCAAATAATTTGATTAAAGCCAAATTACTATAATAATTTTTTTAAATAAATGTAACTTCTAGCTCAGTGTACTCGTATGGTTGTTATTCTAAGAGTCTTTCCTTTTATACTTCAATTTTGCTGCATTTACATTGAAATTTCAGAAATACTATTTAACAAATTCAACTATTTGTGTATTTAAATTTTGGTTTATTACTTTTGTTCAAATGTTTCTCATTGTTTAATTGAACCTTTATTCATTGTTTATCTTACATTTGTATTCTAGTCTTGAAATTCGTTATTTATTTTTTAAAAAATTTACCAACGATTTTTGCCAAAGTTTTAATTTCTTTTAAGTTATCTAACGAGCTTCAAGTTTCGAGGACTTATCAATAGGTAATTCTGTTGTTAAGCAAAAAACATAAAGTAATGTCAGTGTATGTTAACACAGTTATTTCTGAATCGTAAAGTTTAAATTTTCATTGTTAATTATTCTAATTGTACTCGCAATTATCGAGTAGTTAGTTAGCAATCATAACAGAAAAAAATACGAACATTCAAAATCCACTTGGTTTCCAATTTATTAAAGGTTAATTTCATTAAAATGAGTAGCGACTCAATCCAAGTGGCTTCCTGAATTTAAATGCAACTTATACTTTTGAAATATTTTTTGCTAGTTGAATTTAGATTTCTCTAATTATTCAATTTGAAACAGTTATCATCAGTATAGTTAGATTGTTATTGAGCTGTTTAAAATGCTCCCAAATTACTTGTTTAGATTATTTATTTATAATGACTGCTTTCTTTAGTTTTCATAAATGAATGCCAATGCTTAGTTAAAGGTAAACATTTTAAAGTCTTAATATAAAATATTCTTTGTAATCAAGCCTCTATAAATTATTTTGTTTTAACTAAAACTTAGCTCTAATTTATTAAAAAATGCAAGCGTTGAGAGTTACAATATCTCATTGGCCAAAGTTTCAAAAGGGTTTTTTAATACAATTTAAGTTAAAATTTTATATCATGATAAAAATTGTTGAATGAAAATCGTTGAATTTTAGATGAATGTTTTGTACAAATTTTTATGATTTGACAGCCTCCAGTCTATAGATCATTCGTTGATAAACGTCAAATTTCATCCAATTTACTTGATAACTCAGATATGTCAAAATAACAATCCGATCTTTGTATGTTAAGTTACATTGTTTTCTAAAACTGAATGGTTGTTTCTTATTGTTTATTATTGCCATTGTCCAAACATTTATATAATTTAGCAATAATCATAACATAACATATTTGTTCGGTTTCTGTTTCACATTTTCAAAATGGTCTCAAAATGACTCACAAATTTTCAATCTTTCTTATAAGTTGATTGTTATTATACTTTACTGTATCTTAAATATAACTCAATTAATGTCTATATAATTATTACAAAAATGATGATCAATCAATTTAAAGGTTTTGAACACAATCTAAACTACTACCCAATCAAATTTACATAAAACAAATATACATTATTTATTATTGAGTTATTATGCGAATTTAGTTAGTTGAATAGTTGAATTTGCTGAACAGATATCCATTTTTCTTAAATCTTAAATCACGTATTGCTTTTTTGCAAAAAATGATAAGCCCTTATGAAACAAAATATCTGGTGGTTGTCGGTGACTTTAATATTAACATACAAGAAAATCTGAAAAGGGAGGATACTGAGAAAAAGAATACACTGTTAGAAATAATGAATAGCTTTGAACTGACATTACTGAATCCCGGTGCTTCTACAACTAAGGAAAACACTCAAATTGATTTGATCTTTTCAAATGTTCCCAATGCACAGGCTTTTGTATACGAAAGTGCTAGATCATATCATAAACCTATTATGTTTATTGCTTGATATTTTTTTATTTTTTACTCTTACTTGTATATTTTTTTAAACTTCAATTTAAATAAATAAAGTAATTAAAAAGAAAGAGTCTCGCACTTTGCCTGGCTTGCCAGACAATCTTATTCTATTTTATTTTATTTACATATTATCTGCTATTTGAATCGGTACTAGTTAAAGGTAAACTAATTTTAAAGGCCTTTAGTTTAGTGTCAAATTGACGTTTTATATTTTTAATTAGCCTATACCAGAAACATTTAATCTTTAAATTATTATTTCATTATGAAACATTAAAATGTGTTGTACAAATTGTTTGAATAAAAGGTTTTTCTGTTATAAAACTTATTGTGCTTAAAAATTGAAAATACCACCCAACAATAGAAACTTTGAAAATATGTTTACCTATTGGCCTGCCTAATAGCAATGTTTCAATTCTCGTTTCATTGTTTATAACATATATGTGTCAAACATTTTATATGAATACTTCGAAATGCTATTTATCAAATGCGACATATATGTTTTCAATATGCTTATTACTTTGCTCAAATGTTTAGCCGATTAGGAGATTAGAGGTTAAAGGAGTTGTAAAAGGTAAACTTTTTAAAAGACTTCATGATGTCAAATTTACATGAATTATTTTAGATCTATGAAAATGCCATCCAACAAATGCTTCCACTTTGGCCTGTGATAATATAATAATTTTTTCAATCTTTAATATGAACTATTTATCATAAATTGATCCATTTGGCTAATTATTTGTTTAAAGCTCAAAAATTTCCCATGTAAACATTTCATAAACTATAGACTAATTACTACTTAATTTGGTTTACATAAAAATAGTGTTTCTTTAGTTTTTAACTTCACCTAACGCAGATTAGTTAAAGGTAAACATTATAAGGATCTTAATAAGTATTGACATAAAATATTCTATTTAAGTAAATTCGACTTTTTCAAGTCTCGCCTAAAACTTTAAATTAAGTACAATATTTTTTAAAGTTATCCTTTTGCCTCTTCTGACTTCTGAGTGTATATGAAAGGTTTTCTATGATTAATCTACGTTTAAATTCATTTGATTAAAACATACTAAAATTTTAGTAAACTACATTGCTACTTGTAGTTTTTATCAATTATCAATTTGTAACAACAGACATCGATACATTCATTTGTCTTGTTAAATGTACTTGTTCATGTGATTTCAAAGGTAATTTTAGTAAAATCGTGTATATATTCAACTTTTGCGTGATCTCTAGTGTCATTTGGGCTACTTTTTCAATTCAGTGTAGGATATTAAAAGATTACAAACATCATAATCAAATCAAATTTTCTTAATCAAGTTTTATGAAATAAATACTTTTCCTGTTATTCAGTAGCCAAGTGAATTTCGTCTCTCAGTCAAGCTCAATAGATTTATATATGAGGTGACTCAAATTTACATGTTTGAATTTATTTTTTAGTTAAAAGTAAACTTTTTTTTAATAATTTTCTATGGCCACAGTTGATATTACTTATTCTTGAACGGCATTATTAGATCGGTACGATTATATTCCAATAAATAATTCACTCACATAAGTAGGATTCGAAATGGTTAAATACAATTACTCGATCGTTTATTCATGAGTTTTTATTCAAATTATTTAAATAAGAATTTCTTGGTTGTCTTAATTGGAAGTTTACTGCTAAACTTGTCGATTATAACGGTAAAATTTAAAAATGTTTTAAGTCTTATATAAAATGTTATTTATTTTCATTTTGATATAGCAATTAGGAGAATATGTCACGGCTTATTTTTAAAGGTCTTTATCATTACATTTGAAGTTATCTGTATTTTTAATTGAAATCTTAGAAAAACAATTAATCAAATTCAGCTTTCTGTGTTTACAATTTAATTTATTACTCCTCTCAAATGTTTCTCGAATTGTTTATCGTCCGTTTTCTTCTGTGAACTTAGTATTTTCTAATTGAAATAGTGTGGTTGTTCTACTTAAATTACTAATATATGAACAATTTGTTGTAATGATAATTCGTTTATACTTCATTTATTTCAAAGGTTGTTTTCATTAAATTGAATTGCCACTCCAATCCTGTGACTTTTTGGGGTTTCAGAACCATCTATTGGTTTAGTAAAACATTTGTTTTTAATTGATTTAATTAAAAATTCAATAAATAAGTTGCAAATAATTAGCCTGCAAGATTTTTAAATTAATATTAATTGGGAGAAATCAAATCAACGTATATTTAAGGATAAATCAAAGGATTTATATACATTCTAATGACTATATATTTAAGGTTCACATCACAGGGTGAAAACAATCTTTATTATTTAGTTAATAAGTGAACTTTTTTGTCAAATAAATCTTGGTTGAACTAGTTTAAAAAGGTTAATACAAAAAATACTCCGAAAACTTCCAATCCTTAAAATTTTGATCTTCTAAACTTATGAAAAAATATGTTGCAAAATCTGTTCTTCGCTCGATTCAAAAGGTTTTTTTCAGTTATTAAACTTAAAATTTTATTTTTTCTCAAGGATATTAAAATACCACCCAACAATAGCAACATTGCAAATGTTTACACTTTGGCCTATGAATTTCCAATGTTTCAATTCTCGTTTCATTGTTTATAATTCTCATTCATTGCACAACTAATTTTGTTTAATGACAAACACATATATATGAACATTCATTGGAATATTCGTGCATTGTATAAACGAACTAAATACAATTTAGCTAATTATCTCTCACGCTCTTTTGTGTGTGTGAGTTTGTCTGTTTGTGTGTTTATGTGTGCAATAGAGCAAACAGAACAGAGGATTCCTACTACTCAATAGTTTTGGTTTCGTGCCTACTATTTGGTCGTGCATGTGTTTAGAGTTAGAGAGCTTGAGCTTCAGTGCACAAGTGTCATGTTGTGGCAATGCCGGGAGAGAGGAAAGAGGCCTAATACGATTACACAACATTTGGAGTCCATTCTACTGTGTATTCTATGTAGAATGCAGAATAAATAGTCACAACATGGTGAACGTGTTTTTTTCTTATATTCTTTGGGATTTTATACTACATTTCAATTCTATGCACACACACACAACTTCAAACAAACAAACCAAACTTTTTGTTTGTTTTTGTGAACACACACAAATGTGCGCGATTTGAATTTCTCATTAAGTATAGTTCAGTACAGTAGTGTCTCAAACTGTATGGGTTCATAAAGTTCTATTTATAAACATTCGAACCATGCGGGTGCCATCATTTTCATTCCGATACCCTACCCATCCGCCAATGTTTGTCTGTCTGTCTGTGAAAGCAATCACATAACACACATAGAGTTCAATCGAAAGTATACGAATCTGTCCAAACAGTCAACACAGTCATTAGTCATTTGAACAGTTCGCTGGCAGTTTGAATTCATTTTCTTGGCAAATCTAAAGTTCGCTTCAAAAGGTCTAAAGATTTAAAATTTAAATTTTCCAATTTTCTTTAAAAAAAACTACAAACACGTGAATGACGGGAAACTTGATTTTTATCATCTTTCAGTTCTTTACTGGTGCACAAAAAAACACAATTCCGAGACGTTTTTTTATCCCCAAAACTTTTCCACATTTTCTTAATTCTTTAATTCGCTTGCAGCAGCAACCGAACAGCTCTCAAAATCTTCCATTCTACTTTAGAACAAAAAAGTTTTACTTTTATTCCTTCCTCCTGTCAGGAATAAAACCTTTCAATCCATCTTATTCTGTTTAGTATTCTACTCTTTTCGGGGTAAAACCTCTTTTCAGTTTTTTCCATGGGTTTTCCAGGAATTTATATACACTTTTTAGCATGGTTGTCATTTTTCAACATTTTGTTGAGACTCTTAGTGTATGGTGTACTTTTCCACATCTTGTTTTGACAGAAACGGATTACATTTTATATATATTTTTTTCTTTAGAAATATTAGTATTAGAATTATTTTCTTTAGAATTATTAATTTTTTAAAAGTTAAATTTCAATAATAGTTTTTTCCAATTGAAATCGCGTTGCCAAAAAAGTTTTCAAACATATTTTAAAGATATATTTTCTATTAATTATTTTTTTCAAATTAGCTCAAATATTTTGCCGAATGATTAAATGGTAAAAATTCTCAACATAAATTCATAAATTCTCATTTTCTCAAATATTTTCTTAACCCAAATTTGGGCTATAAATCAATTTATTATATTCGCCTCTCAATTTATTATATCGAACGTCACTTTCAGGCGGAGATCTTTTTCTCTCTGCCAACTTTTTTACGCTCTCTGCTTCACTGCTCTCCTCATACATAATCAATGCATTAGTCTTAATTAAGCACACACAAGAAACCAAACCAAACAGAATGATGAGAAAATCGAATGAATTTAGATTTTTTCTATATATTTTTTATATGATTAAATAAATCTTGGCTTTTCCTCAAGCACTGTGTGTGTGTGTGAGCAAGACTAAATATTTTTAGAAGGAGAACAAAAAATCAAATAGAAAGAGCCAATGTTTCTTTACATACACAAGTTTCAGGGAACCAATCGATAAATCATCTTCAGACATCATGCAAGATTTGTGCAAAGCAAAGAGCGAAAAGTCATTAAAGCGAGAGAGCGAAAAGCCTGAAAAAGTTGGTCTTTTCATGTCATTCGCCTTCTTGGCCGATCGTTCCTTTTTATCTTGTCTTACTCATGAACTCTCTTTTAGATGTTCATTTTCTTTATTTTTTGTGCCTCAAAGCCTTCAATTTCTTCTGTCTGTTTTGGGTTGCCTTCTTTTATTCTGTTTCTGTTTCACTATTCCCTTCGAGCAATTCACTGACATTTGGACGTCGCCTCTTTTTAGGCCTCTCTCATGTCTCCTCTATCTTATTTTCTATCTTCTAATTTCAGTGCAATAAAGAGAGAAATGTGCACTTGCAAAGAAAAGTGCCTTTTGGGAGAAACTAATTTGTTAAGTTGATTAGAAAGTTTTTTGTACCACTTTTTTTCTTCAATACACAATTCTTATCTTTTTCGCTGCAAAAATGTTGTACACAATTTACATTTAAATTTTAATGTATTCAATTAAATTAAGAGCAATTCTGGTGAACAAAAAAAATGCGGCGCTCTTCTTATTTTTTTGTTGTTGTAATGATATTTCAAGTTTTAATTTTATTTTTTGCTTCTGAGTTTGAAAAATAGGTTTAATTTTAATTAAAAAATGAAATATTTATCATCACATTGTTATCGTTATTTTAATTTAAAATGTGTCCTTTTTATCAAAACGAGAATTGGTTTAATAATATTTTTCACGGGTAATTCGACGGCCTACTTTAAAAGGTTTCCACTGATGATTAATTATTCTGAACATTTGGAAAAATTATACACAATTTTGCTTTTAGGCATGTTCTCTATTTTTTTTGTCCTGGTTCCATTTAATAATTTCATTTTTCACTTTTTTGTAATGTAAAATTAATTCGAGTTATTAATTGTCTCTTTTTGGGTTGAATTGGGTAGACATTAATGTTTCTCAATATTTTAATGATGAAACAAGTTTTATGTTTTTGGAGAAACTTTTTCCTGTTGGTTACATGGAAAAAGATGCTTATTATATCAAACAGAATATTCCATTCCATATTATTCCTACATTTTATTCATAAATCATGCTTGATTGATTAGTTTCCGTCCACAGAAATGTAGAATTTGTAAGTTTTTATGTTTGATTTTCAAAATAAATATGGTCTAAGGTTTTTTTTGTAGTTTTCGGGATTATTACAAGTTTAATGACCGGTGGCCATTGACCATTGGTATTACGAACTAATGCAATATTTGTCAAGATTTGTTTTTCAGTCACTTAAAGGAGCACTGTACTGCAAGGCTTCACTTATGACTGTTACAGGCACTTTTGCACTGCGGGAAAGGCAAGACGGAGTAATATGATAATTCCTTAAGACTTATACAAAGTCACAAGTTTTGCTGAAATTAATTGGAGGAGCGACCGAAATCACTCACGCTGAGCGAGCGAAGCGAGCGAGGTGTGAGTGATTGAGGGAGTGACGATTCGTTGCCAGACAAAAAGGGAATTGGGGCAATTCTTGTGTCCATTAATCCTCCGAAACTACTGCATGGATCGGTCTGAAATTTTAACTCAGTGTTCTGATGGTGGTCTAGATGTGCAGTGCGAAAATAGCTCACTGTAGGTCAAAGGGTAACGGAGTTATGATTTTTTGAAAATTTGATTTTTTTGTATTGAAATGTGTAGGGATCGAGAGTCAACATTGTGTGTGTTCCTGCGTGTCACAGTCAAGCACACGCTTTCCCCAGCACGCCCGCTGTGCGCAATGAAGATGCGCAGTAGCAAGCACACTCAAATGAGTTGGATGCGGACCATTTGACTCGAGTGCAGTTGTGTGTGGATGTTTGTTTCTAATTTGCTACAAATTATAGCATTATTGCTTTTCGTAATTTGTCCAAAATTTTAAACCTAAAATAACTTTATTTAAAATAATTCGGTGATTCCTACCTAACCATTGGCGTATTTAATAATTAGCAAAAGTGGAAATTGCCCTTATTCACTGGTCAAATTCCCTTGGGGAAATCCTAACACAACCTTTGACATTGCATTGGAACTTTGAAAAGTGTTCCCTACTAGGAAACTAGAAATCCATGATACACCACTGCACCAAACAATCAGACTCAACACAAAGTTTAACTCAGGACAAAAACAATCGCACAAAATGTGAATTTCCAAATCATTGTATCTATTTTCTGACCTTAAAGTCCCATCTTGAAGATGGTTGAATTCCTTATTTGTAAAAGATTACGAAATTGCGATTTGTTTTTGTTCAAATTTGTTCAATTCGACTTTTTGAAGCATGTTTGATTTGAGAGTATCCTAAAAATGTTAGAGAAAATTTTGCTGTGATATCATTTGTATCTGTATTATGTTCGAGCAAAAGATTTTGTGCATGAATACATGGGAGCTCAATAACATTTGGAATCAACGAAAATAGGAATAAGAGTAGCATGCAATGACAATATTTGAATAAGGTGGTGTTCACTATCCACAATCAAAGATGAGTGATGTAAATTGAGAATTATTATGTTGTATGAATTAGTCTTAACTGATTGCAATGATCTGCGTGCTCAGGCAATCGTTTGAATGTGTGATGATAATAAAATGAATTAGATAGATACCTGAACTTTTAAATGTCAATCAAAAGTTAGAGTGTCTCATATGCATTAAATGATACTAAATGATTTGCGAAGTTTCACACACTCTCGCTCCGACTTTCATGCCAATGGCATTACCTATTTGTATTGATGATAGCTATAATGTTTCAAAATGCCAGCTGCTGGTTCAAATACTAGTAATATTTTATTTTTGAATTATGTCTAGAATTTATAAAGGTTAATAGATTTTACACTTAAAAATATCTGTAATAGTATAAATATCACTCGATCTTAAATTAGATATTTATTCAAATATCAAACATTACTACCATCGCAGCAAACACATTTATAGAAAAGGTTATATTCAAATTTTTAAATTACTTTGCATTTAAGCTTCTTTGCACAGTTGTGTGTCTTTGTAGTTGTGTTATTCACATTTTCATTTTCATATTCTTTATTTTGTTTTGAAATCATTAATTTTTTCCAAAGATGGTACAAAAGAGGGCAATCGAGAACGCGAATTGGGGAACCCTTTTTATTATGGGCACTTATTTCTAAAGAAGACGAAGTAGAAGATGAAAAAGAAGAAGAATTTAGGCAATTTAAATGGAAAGTGAACGACATATAGAGACAAACTGTGAACAGACGCGAGCACAGAGGCACAGACAAATAAACAAAATATAAATTTATTGCATTGGCACAGATTTGCATGTAAATGTACGGGTCGGTGTGGGTGCGAGTGTAGACAAAGTTCGACCAAAGCAACCAAAGCATTCAGTCTGTGTTATTGTAATAACGATTCTTTTATTGCAAATGGATTTGAACGTTGAGAAAAGAGAAGCTGGTTTTGAAGGAAAAGAGGAAAAGTGAGGAAAGTGTAATTTGGTTTAAATTTGAATTGTGTTTTTGTGTTTGACCTCTGTTAGTTTCTCTAAAGGTTAAAAATTAATTCATTTATTTATTTAAAAATAAATTAGCCTAATAAATCATGAATTCAAAGAATATTTTGATTGCAAATTATGTTTAATAACTAATCGATTCTAAATTCTGAAATCTTGTATTTGAAAACGTTTTACGAGAATGCACTGTAACATCAATTTGCACTTTTTCCTTCACTCACTCGTTATTGTATTTCTGTCTTGATCGTTTCGTTTTTTCAATTTTGCCTGTCACAGTTTGTTTCCATATTTTGTTATGTTTCGAACAAGTTCAATTTTTATTAAATTTATTTTTTAGATATATTTTCGCTAGTAATACTTTATATAAAATGTAATAAGAGTTTCGTTGAATAGGTTTCAACAAATTTATTAGGGATTTAATTTTTCTTACAATAACTAATTTTTAAAATTCTTTCTTCTCTTTACATAAACTATCTTTTGCTAGGAATCATAAATAATTTTCAGGCAAGTTTTCTTATATGGTCTTCAGATTTGCAAACGTAATTGTAACTTTGATGTTGACCTAACTAATTCGGCAACCCAAACCATGTAATTAGGTTTCTAATCTTTTCTTTATTGCCACTTTCTTCTATCTCAAAAGAATTGTTCACAAACTTTAAAAAGTGGCAATTGGGAAATGCACTTTCCACTTTATTTCGTTTTCTGGGTAATCTCACTTTAATTTATAATGGCTTTAATTTATTTCTTCTTCTTTAGTTTTTGAAACCATTATATTGCAAAGAAAATGGGGTTTGCAGTTCTAAGATAGTTTCCTTTGCTTTCACAATTTTTAAGTTTAAAACTTTGAAAATTGAATTCACATGATTGCTTTTATACCTGATCTAAAATGTAGTCAAATAAATTTTAAATAATTTTTATAAATATTCAAATGTTCAAATTCTATTGATAATGCAAAGATTTTTTGTCTCTACAATTCTTTTTCAAATATATCCATTTCTTGGCATCACTAATCCTGCAAGAATAATTTCCATTCTTCTTCTCAATTCCACCTAATCGTTTAATGCTTCAGTCTCTAAGCCCACAATTCTGCTTCCTCAATTCTTCCATCATCATTTTATTATCTTTTTCCAATAATTTTACTTTCACTCTGCTCAGATCCATCTTTGGTTAATACTCTGGCTAGAACAATAATAAATTGCCTTTCTCTCGTAAATCTTTCCATTCTTTACTTTGTTGAATTAATCTTTTTCTTTAGGCCAATTTTGTATTATTTAGCAGATTTATTACTATAAGATTAAGATTAATTAATGTATAAAATAATATTTTGTTTATTTTTTAAATAGAAATTGCTAAGTGGTATAAATTCCCATCTTTTTCTGAAAGTGTTTTTACAAAAGTTTGATCCTAAGGTAAATGTTAATTCGTAACATCAATGCAACTCATAAAAGGTCATTCATTAATTTCTATTTGAAGCACCAAATTTGCTGACCCAACAATTTTCTAGCTTAAATTTGTGTTTGTCATTTCTCTTTCATATTCTCGAATCGTCAAAATCCACCACACGAATAGCCAACCACCAGTCGAAACCAGTGGAATATTCCCAAATTAGTAGTGACCAACACGATCGCCAGCATTGATCCCGAAACAAGACCGACTAATGAGCTTGATTATTATTATTGGATTTGGGTTATTAATGTTGTTTATTATACACGATCTATGTGGGTGACTATAGTCCTCTCGTACTTGGCACATTCACCACACTAATACTAATTACACATTGCAGTACTGTCCCACTTTGACTCGATCGAAAAGAAAAATTTGAAACGTTGCAGACTTGTTAGACTTTTGGAGAGACTTAATAACAATAAAAAATAATGCTGATTTCTGTAGAAATTTATTTTCTTTATTTATGTAGTGTAACCTATGAACATATTTGTTATTCTTTGGAAACGCAAAACCAAAGTCAAATATCGATTTTTTTATTCCCTTATTAACATCGTAAACGACTTATCATATATTAATGTTGACTTTTATATATTTTCACGTTCACTTTCGAGTGCAAACAATTCAAAATGCAAACATTAATTAGTAGGATTATTAGCCTCATTAGTTTAAATGAAATATATTATAACGCGTTGAATCAGCAGCTATACAAATAAATGTCGCAAATTGCTTGTTATAAATTATTATTATGATTTTCGAGTGCACTTTAAATCTTTTGGTACAATAATTAGGAAGTTCTAAATCATTCTTCTAACTGGCCCTTATTTAAATTTGACTTATTTACTTTTCAAAATTTAAAATTAAATAACACAGATTTGTTAAATAGAGTTTCAAATTGGCACATTTCATAATTCTTAATTTAACAATAAATCAATATATTTCTGATTTATGTTCAAACTACATTGCTCACTTGTTTTAATTAACTAAGCAGAGAGGAATAATTCTTTGCATACTGAAAGATTAAATGAATTCTTTCGTCTAATGTTTCATTACTGAATCGAGTAAGTCTTGCAATCGATAAATCATCATTGGACACATTCAGATTTGCCCTCCAAGACCAATGAGAGAAAAGTCATTAAAGCAAGAAGCATCAGGCAAAGTTGATTTGTCTTTTCATGTCATTCGCCTTTTCTCCCTTTTTGTCTTGTCTCTCCCACTCATGAACTTAGAACTTTTTGTGCCTCAAAGCACTCAATTTCGATTCTGACTTTTTTGTGTGAGCCATCTCCCTTCGAGCAATTCTCTGTCATTTCGACGTCCCATCTTTACTTGTAATACTAATTTTAATGCATTCAATAGATAGTGCACATAAAAAATTGCCTTTTGGGACACGAACAGAAACTAATTTGTTAAGTTGATTAGAAAGTTTTTTCTGAATGATCACTAATTTTTCTAAAGTTTTTTTGCAAATAAATACGTATTATTTCTTATTTGTTTTGTGCTTTGAGGATATACAACTTTTTAAAGTTATGCATATAACCCAAATTTTCAGTAGTGATATGAACTAATAGTAAATTATCCATTATCGAATATTATTGAAGATAAATCCAAATACACATGATCCTGTGTAATCCTCCCCATAATTGACTCTGACCATTTAATACGTCAGATGCAATTATATCTCCAACAAAAGAATCCATCTACTTCTTCAACCCTTATTCCATTGTTATTATATTTCTTTATATAACTTTTCCAATACTTATGAATCCACAATTGCACTCTGTAACTTTTCCTATGCCAAACAATTCTGCTTCTCGCAAATACAACAAAGCTTTTGCATTCTCGATATTAATTTGTCTTTCTCATTAATCTTCCAATTTCAAATGTATAATAAATCTCAAAGATCAATAATATTATTATCAAATAAATAATATATTTAATCGAATGAAATCCACAATAAAATTATATTTGCGAATGGTTATTTGTAAAAACAAATTTTGTGCTAATTAGTGTTTTCAAATTATTTACATTTGATGGATTTTGTTTTTGGCAAAGTTTAGGATCAAACAATGAGCAACTGCTCTACGATCTACGGTATAATGCGAACAGTGCTCGACCCAATCTATCTATTCTCCCCTGCATAATTCCAACAATACTCCCAATCGTCCCAATCTGATCATAGCCCCCTTGCACGATAATAATGAATCTGCTCGTTAGTATTAAATTTCCATCGAAATATTTGTCTGAACACAACATATATTTTCAAGCATAAACTAGACTTAACATCACCCTCTTTCCTCATACCCCGAAATTATAATTCATAATCATTTAGCTCCAAACATTCTTCTCTGCACAAAGCATCATATTATTATTTTATGTACAAACGATATCATTAAATGGATAGATACATAGATACATTTTGCGATAGAAATTATGGTGCATTGCTTATTGAATATTGTTGCAAATTCTATGTAATTTAGATTCTTCGCAAGCCCAGCCTGATTTGCCTAATTGGACAAATTAATAAGCAGTTTCGTTTGGGAGAACAAATTGAAAAGTTGGATTATTTCGCTAATTGCATTATTATACAATTGAAGCATTCTTTTGGATATATTAGTGCTAATTAATTATAAAGAAAAATAATATGTACAATTCAACTAATTATAAAATGGTGAAGTTTAAAAAATTTATTTTGTATGCGGAAATATAAATAATGCCCTGAAATATTTTTTGATTAAGAAATCATTTCTAAACTCAACATTGAACTTAACTGCACAACCGTTAAGTGTTAATTCTTTTCAAAAGTATTTTCCTAGTAAACCAAAATGCACTCTTGGGAAATTGATTTTCCATCATCACTGGAGTCACCAATTTATTGGCAACATTTAATTTACTAAACTATAGAGAGCAAAAAGAAAAGTTTGGTGACTACAATGTTGATGTTGTGTGTGAGTCCGGGGGTTTCACGGAAATGTTGATAAAAGTTCTGTAGAGGAAACAAGTTTCTCTGTTCATGTCAGGGATTAGGTTTCACGCAGTTAAGAGGTCGTTTGATACAGATTTGGACTGACCTAAATTAGTGGCAAGTTTTTATATAGACTTTTAACTGAAGACATTTTAATTGACAAAATTATTTTATTAGCTGAGCGAAGTGAACGAACGAACGAACGCACGAGCGATAGCGAGTGCGTGAGTGAGTGAGTGAACGTAGCGAAGCACTTCTGCATCAACTTGAGAAAACCGTTTCGACTTTTCAATGGAGAAGTGCGGAAGCATTGTAACAGAGGAGAAATATGTCACATTTTTTGTAACGCAGTTTTTTTCTAAATAAAGTTCACTAAATTTTTCAAACAAGGTCTCGGGAGATTCAGCTACTAATAAATGGGCCTAAGTTCGTTTGGTGAGAAAATCCATGATTGTTTAGGTAACTTCCGGCCAGGTAATGTCAGTTTTTAATGTATTCTCTATGGGAAATAGCTATTTTCACGTCGAATTTGCAGAGGCTGTAGAGAATTGATTCTATTGAGCATTGACATGAGCGACACACCAAATTAATCGTTGGACTATGTAGATTATTTCCCGCCATTAAAAATTTGAGAATAACCCTTATCTAACTGGCAATCTACAATCAAACACAAACATTCAGAATACAAATTTGTTATTGTAAAATTAAAAATTGAGTTGAACAACCTAATTTTCTCGTGTTCATAGTAGAAGTTCATAAAGTTCGGGTAAATAGAGAGCATTTCTGGAAATGTCTCCCATAGATTGCATAGTTTGAGCATTGCTATGTGTGGCATATCGAAATAATTCTAAGAATGTGTATTTTCTTGTCAAGTAGATCATCTATTTATCAAAAATTATTCTCATTGTTTCCAATTGCATTCAATATGACCAATGTTTTGATCAAAATTTCCTTCTTATTTGCATTGAAGCACAGTGTGACACCGATTGCTGCAAATCACACTAACAAAACACATTTTCATTTCACAATATTATTCCAATACATGTCACAACACACACACACACAACACAAATATACATTCACAAATATAAATAATTTATCAATAGATCAAATATGACTAAATTTGTGTGTTTGGTCAAATACGAAGCTTGAACGTAGCCTTGCAACTTGATATTTTTAATTACCCTCGTAGCATGTGCGCACATGTTTGCAAGACAGTCGTGCACCTCCAGTACGACTCTCCACGAGTGTGTGTGCACAGAGCAGAGACATATGACTTTCCCATTCACTCGCACTTTATCGTGAGGCGACGAGAAGAGGAGAAAATCATAAATTAAACGAGTAGAGGGTCACTGTGACATGCATTGCATGCAACAAATAGAAAATCTTAGCAGAGAAGAGAAAAGAGGGATAAATATCTTTTAAAAATTCTGCAGGATTAACAAGTTCAATTTATTGAGATCAATATCACATTTAATTTTTAATTTTTGGAACTTTATGAAATAATCGCTCAGCTTAACTGCTCGCAGTCCCCCTAGTTTAATGTTTATAATTTTAAATATTTATATCATTTATTTATATTGCACAATGTTGCGATCAATAAACTGACCAACCAAAAAGACAACACCCAAAAACGCCATTTCCCACCGAATTGTTATCTCGAATCTATTTCTGTTCTGTCACGAAACTCTATATCCCTCACATTGATTATATTCTGTCCTTTCACTTTCAATCTCGAAACATTCCATTAGAATATTCTGTATTTTCTATTCTTTCCTCTCTCTCTCCCACTCCCAATTCCCAAATGTCCCTCAATACTCCAAAATTGGTTTTGGCGTTTTTATCTTCTTCTTTTGCATTTTCTTCTTCTTTTCGAATTCTGCTCGATCGAATCGATTTCCTTCTTTCCACAAACCAAACTCGACCAAATATCTCACTTTCACTCGACTGAATTTGAGCAGCAACCAAATCCGGTTGGATTTCGAATTTATTTTCAATGTATATTCTCTCAATACACTTTCTCCCTTCAACTATAATTCCTAGTATTTCATATATTTTGTGGCAGAGAGAAACATCAATTTAGTTATATTTATGGTTTCGCTTTGTGTGTCAACTCAAATTTATTCGATTCCATTGCACACTCACTCAACATTCCTTTCGGATCGATTCAATTCGCATTTATTACTTTGTTTCTGGTCCAATAATAATAGTCAATGAGATGTCACGGCTTTGGGACGAGAGTTTATTTGTTTGGACTAAGTTGATGTCTTTCTTGGTGGGAAACATTTTATTGTGATTACATTTTTTTATTCAGTAGGTTTTAAATTTCGATGTCCCTCAAGCGAAATCTTGAATTTAATAATAGCGAATAGTTAAAATCATTTAACGTTTTCCATTAATTGGCTATAAACAGTCCATAATACATAAGATTAATTTTTATATAGATTTTGTTTATTGTTGTGTTAAATGGGCCATTAGCGAATATGGGTTATATGGCGAGCAGTAATCAATGAATATATTTCCTATCATCTCAATCTTGATTGGTCATTTCAAATTCGTGCCACACCACCGTCTCCTTCTATCAGTGAGTCAATTCCCATCCGCCAATATCACCAAACGACGCTATTCATCGAGTTAATCTAATAATGGCCCCAAAACACTTTCCGATAAGGTCATTTAGCTGTGTTTAAACATTTGGCCAATCTTTCCTTTCTCTTCACTTTCCACTAAACGTTCTCTTAATTCCTGTTTGCCCAAAACCTTAGTTTTGCCTTAGTACCGATGGTCTATTGGATTTAATGGAAAATCTCGATGGCAATAAAACTGCTCATTGGTCTACACGAGAGCAAACAAAAACCATTGACCATTGACCAACCATTAACCACACAGACAGTTTGAGTGGCCTCTTGAGAGTTTGAGAAGTGTCGAGAAGTTTCGGAGGGTAGAGTCAATCCTTTTTAGATTTAAGTAACACCAGATGGGCTACCCGGGCTTCGCCCCGGCCTAATAAGAAGGTACAATCTAGAAGTTTCTAGAACATTCCATGCATATATCTCTCTTATGAAGGTACATTCTAGAAGTTTCCAGAACATTCCATGCATATATCTCTCTTATGAAGGTACATTCTAGAAGTTTCTAGAACATTCCATGGATATATCCCTCATAGAAAAGTACATTCTAGAAGTTTCTAGAACATTCCATGCATATATCTCTCTTATGAAGGTACATTCTAGAAGTTTCCAGAAAATTCCATGCATATATCTCTCTTATGAAGGTACATTCTAGAAGTTTCTAGAACATTCCATGGATATATCCCTCATAGAAAAGTACATTGTAGAAGTTTCTAGAACATTCCATGCATATATCTCTTATGAAGGTACATTCTAGAAGTTTCTAGAACATTCCATGGATATATCCCTCATAGAAAGGTACATTCTAGAAGTTTCTAGAACACTCCATAGGTATATCCCTCATAAGAAGGTGGATTCAGGAAGTTCCTAGAACATTCCACGATGAATATCTCTCGTATGACCTCCGTGTTGAAAAGATTAATGCCCACGCTTGCCAATTGCATATGCGCATGCGTCAATACAATAACCATAATACATTAGAATCCTAAGAATCCTAATAACTTTAGTTCCACACAATATTTTGACTTGGAACCAAGACTAAAACCTTCCCTAGCCCGAATGGAGTATCCTGGCTAAGTTTCATCAAAATAGATCCAGTAGTTTTCGTTTGCATCGATTACCAAGGCACATACTTTCAATTTTATGTATATAGATACAAAATCATGATTGGGAATAATTTTGAAAATCATTAATCAATTTTTACATAGTTTACAATTACGTAGATTAAAAATATTATATTTATTAATTCTTGAATTAATACTTTCGTGAAATGTTACTTACTAAAAATTTGTCATGATTTTAAAAAATTTTTTGCTTTCATTTTCTACATTATAAAAGCAAAAGATTTCTCTTTGAAAAGTAACAATAAATTTTCCATTTGAAATTAAAATTATATTCTCGAACAAAATCGAATGCAAGATTTATGTCTCCAGGAACTTCAGAGACATTTCTTTTATTTTTAAATGCATCTCTATCTCGATACAGACAACCTAAATAAATTTTCAATTCTAGGTTTCTTTTTGTTTCAATTTAGAAAAATTGGTTTTAAAATTTAAAATTGTTTGCTTACTTGAGTAAATTTATAGAGAGACATATATTTTGCTAAATAAAATAGATTTTCGGGTGACAACTTGACAAGTATAAATCGCAATGGACTACTTCAATATTTGTTTTTTTATTTGATAGGATTTTTTAAAATTAATTCGAATGCATATAAAAAGTTTTTCATTTAATAAATAATTATATTTGTCTTCAACTAGGTTCAAATCCCAAAGGACAATCTTCGTCAGCGTCATCTGATTCGGTGCCACTGGACGAGCAGCAACGATGGCACACGGTGTCTGCCTATGTGGGCGGCGAAGTGTCGATGCCTTGTGCGGTGGATGTGGCCGGTTGTGGTCGAATCTACTTCATCACCTGGACCAAGAATGGTTCACTGCCTCAGGCATCATCAGCACACAGCAACACATCACCACACCAACAGCCAACCAGCTCAAGTCTGTCCATCACCAATGTGAATGCAATGTCAAGTGGCACTAGTAGCAAATTGTCTGCTTCTGCCAACTCGCAAAACAACAAAAACGGTGAATGGCAACGAGTGTTCATCCACTCGGACACGTTCGAACGTGTGCTCGGTGATCTCGAGCAGCACGGTCCAGTGGGTCGAGTGTCGTTTGGTCCTACGGGCCAACTCAACCACAGCACCACTGCATACCTCACCATCAAATCGGTCTCCGCACTGGACGAAGGAGTGTACAAGTGCGACGTCACCTACACCACTCCACACGCCCATGGAAAGTGTCCTTCTCTCACCTATACTCGTGTCCAGACATTGGGTAAGTTCAATAATCTATCAAAATTGTCAAATTGACAGTTTGTCTCTGTTGGAACATTTGTAGTTTTTTTTGTATTTAGAATAGAACCAAAAATGCTGACTTAAGAAAAAAAATTATGTTTGATTAGTCCTAACGATAGAAAATTGATACGAATTGGCTTATGTTATTCTGTTTCTAAAAGCTTTTTTTAAAACATGACAAGCAAACAGAGCAATGCACTTTGAGTAACATTTTCAATAAAGTTCTGTTAGGATTAGATTTTCAGATCAAATTGAGATTAACGATTCTGAATGTTATTCTAAAGTGTGGTGAAAATAGATATTTTCAATTTCTTTTTGCTTTTTGTTTATAACATAAAATTATGTATATTTCAAAATAGTTTTTTATATAATAGATAATTTTCTTCTAATATACATTTCTTTTTTACAGTGAAACCAAGTGCTCCAAAAATCCGTGTCAACGGAAAGCTGTTGAGTGATTATCGTGATTCGCCTCAGGAGGAGTCGAACCAATCGCCAGTCGACCACAATCAACTGCAATCTTCAAGTGCCAAATTACCTTCTTCTAGTGATATTGAATTGATGCGGACTCGACAGATTGGTCCTTTCGAGGAGGGATCGACGGTTGAGTTCGAGTGCTCCACATACGGCGGTCGTCCAATGCCTGAACTGAGATGGTACAACGGATCTAGACCATTGAGGTCAAAGGTCAACATTATTGAGTCTATGGATGGTGCAAGTTCGACTGACACTCCAGAATATTTGATCAACGAAATTGTTCAAGATCATCCAGATTCAAAGTCTAAAGAACTTTTAGTGGCCACAACACGAATCATTGCTAGTCGTTATGATTTAGGCGCCAAATTTGAATGTCGTGTTTTGTGGAACAATAGTGCAGACTTTGCGGAGGAAACTCACTGGTCCCTGCACCACGGACGAAACAAAGCAAAAATGCTCAACGCTTCACTGCTCCACGAGTGGCTGCTGCTCGACATTAAAGTGCGACCTTTGAGCATTCGAGTCGATTCACCACGGTCCCCAGTGGTTTCCGGTGAGACTGTGATGTTGAGGTGCTCGGTGGAGGGCGCGAGGCCAGCCGCCAACATAACCTGGTACAATCGGTCGGAAGTGGTCGAAGCGGGCCCTCTTCCCTCACCACCGAGCCCAATTTCATCTTCCTCCGCCGATTCGCTCCCATCCGGACTGCTCATTGCGAACCAACCACCGAGAAGTCGCATCACCACCGAACTCATGACCGACGGAACATACCGCAGCACGAGCATGCTCGTCTTCACTGCCACACGCTCAGACCATCTAGCGGACTTTTTCTGCAAAGGCTCCAATGAAGTGCTCAGAAATCGAAATGAAGTGCCACTGCTGCAAGGTGTGCAACTGCAAGTGCTATGTGAGTACATTTTTAGTTTATTTTCATAAATTAGACTTGTTTATTGAAATTCAATTTAAAGAGTAATTGTATTGAACATCCCTCTAGTATAAAAGGTTAATTTATTTATTAAACATAACATTTCTCATTGTTTTCTTAATATCAACATTTGCTATATAGCCTCTTATGAATATTCCTCGTTGCTCGTTTCATTCCATTTAACACAAAATTGATGAGTTTTCACTTGCGTTAGCTTTCATTGAAATTTCACTCATAAGTTTGCCTCAATTTGAGTCTCAAATAAAGTTTGCTTTAAAATTGAATTACGAGTCGTGAGTGCATGAGCAAAAAGAATGTGATTTATTGTTGAATTTGCTTGCTGGTCGAAACCTTTTAAGCGTCTCGCATTAACATTGCCATTTGATCGTCCTTGCTTGTGCTCAACTATTTTATTTCTCATTTCTCACTTAAATCGATTGCTCACATCTCTCTCCATTAGTGGCCAATAGTAACAAATGCACTTTTCACGTTGTGCGAGGATTGTTCCATTTGTGCAAACACTTTTGGTGTGGTCCTGGCTTGGGGGAGAGTTACGAGTGTGAGATCAAATTCGGGTGAGATTCCTTTGTTTTGTCGCCCACACAGCAATGCTTGATCCCACTTCGGTTTGGTTTGCTTATTTTCTTTGCCCAACTCTCAACTCGCCCAATTGGACATCATCTGGTGCGGTGCTGGCCAATTTACGCACACAGTTTCGTCTGTTTAATATTCTGCCTCGTTACGCGGTTCAAAGTTTGCCCAACTGCACGATCGAGTCTTTATTGACAGTCTCAAGTAAACTCTCTCGACTCGATTCACCAACTCACCATAAGAATAGATTTGATCCATAGATTATATCACAAAGTTGGTACAGATTTGATAGATGGATTGAGGCATATATTTTCTTATTGGAGGCAGATTTAAAGGTGCAAATGTGCGTTCCGACAAACGCACACTCACACCCTCACACACGGTCCCCTTATTCAACTTTTCATTCTGCACCATTTTGATCTTGATAAATGATCTTTTCACCACTCGTTCATTAATAATAATGATTCTCTACTATTAAACTAAAACACCAGCATCCAAGTTTACTGGTATTTTTTCTTCTACTGCATACTGCATATTGCAAATGAAGTCTAAAAAGTGAGCACTTTTGAATTCTTAATATCTACAAAACTTTGGTGCAAATGGTTTGGTTCTTTGTCTCAAGCGCATAGTCAATTCTAAATTTTTTTTGAATAAGGATGTCTGCAAATATTTTATTCTATTTTTTACTAAATTAAGCATTATAAGTTTTCATTGTACTAGTATTAATCTTAACAATAAATTACAAAACAACTTTTGTCATGAAATTCTTAAAATTTTAAATTTATTTATAAATATCTGAGATTAATGAATCTTATTTATGAAATGCTATTCATAACTATTTTATATTTAATATTCAATATTTGATTGATCATTTTTATACTAAACCTTAATTAAACTAATTTTTGTAGGTTTAAAATCGGAATTATTTCATAAATCGTCATTTTATTTCTAAATAACCGTTTTCGAACTACACGACCAAATCCACATAATAAATAACCCGAGTATTAAATGTTGGACAATGACGATGTTGGCAAACATTGGACCGAACATGAGTTGAGTCATGTCTGTGGAACGCGCGGGCGCTCTTCTCTACTTAACGATAATGACGTAGGAGAGTGAACAATGAATTATTGCTAGTGGGATAATGGGGACTGAGGAATTGGGGGATGGAGGGATACAACAAATTACTGGGAAATTGGTACAAGATTTATTACTTTCGATCATAGTAGATTTGAATTGTCATTCGGACATCGATGACGTACAAATTGGCGAAATATTTAAATGCATTTTATTTCAATCTTGGTGAGTTTGTCATTGAATTGATCAGTGGTAATTTAAATTGTATTAGACTTAGTGGGATATGCCAAATCATGTTTGGTGAAAAGCTGATTGGCAATTTATGGTAATGAATGTTGATGTGATTTGGAATTAATTTGGGAAATTCCTGGAATTTGGTTTATGGAAAGAAATTTAATGTTAAATTATTTCATTTAAATGTTGTTTACTCGTTCTATTGAATTCGAATATATCGATTAGTTATGTTTTATCAGTACGAGCATTTGGATGGTTTTATTTTCAAATATGAAATCTCTCCTTTGTCATTTATATAACTCTCAATATATTTTCTCTATTTACTTTTCTCCAAAACGCAGTTCGGTTCATTGTAAAACGCACCGCACGCACATCACGCTCAACTTGATCCCTTCTGGGGCCTCGGTTGTGAGTGGACACGCCTTTGGCTCATTCGCTCGCTTAATAATGTCATCGTTGAGTTGATGTGTCGAGCAAGCACAGCACAAATCGTGGGCTAGATGATCCAACCGAATGTGGAAAGTCGAAAAAAACGAAAACGAGAAGCTCAAATGTCAATGACAGTTTAATAATTGAATTTAAGTGAATGAATTAGGGACGGAGAGGAGAAGAGGAGAGGACTGATGAGAGGGAAAGTGAAATTGAGAGATGGAGTAGAAAAGTATAGAAATTAAATTGTCATTTGGCATTGTCGCTGAGCACAAATGGATTGGAATAGTCGAGAGGGAATGGGCGTTTTAAAAATGCATTAGACTCGGTCATCTATTGTTACATGGAGAGATAAGAATTAAGAATGTCCCAATCGATATTGCAAAGTGAGATGATCGTGCTCGTTAGTGAGGCAATGTGTCCGCACAAATTACCTCTCAGAGTCGCGTGTTTGCGTTTGTGTGTGCACACGGCTCGAGTGCATTTGCAGTGATCAGTGCGGCTGAATGCGCATGTGCCTTTTGATTTAGTGGTCACACTGGTTGACTTTGAAATTTGAAATAATTTGTGACAAAACTGTGCACTTGACAGTTGAGTTGAATTATAATTGATGGACATTTGAATTTAACATTAAAATGTGAAAAGGCACAAAACGCCATAAGTCGATGACAGTCGGCAATTATTTTGGAATTTGCTTTTTGTTTTGCACTCGCAATAATTCATTAGCGATAATTAATAAGCTAATCGAGCAATGCAAAGCATTTGGGTGTTCGCTTGTCAATCATGGCCAATGCCGAGAGCATTGCCGGGCACAAAGTGTTGCAGTGTGATAACCCATTTGGCACTCGAGTCGAGCAAATTGCTCTGTCCCCACTGCCATGTCCATTGTGATGTTCGGTCTTTCAACTTTGCTTTCCCTTTCCCCATCCCTCTCCCTCGTCCATTAATCATCGCCTCCATTGTGCCACACACCAACAAAAGACTCTTCGTCCTTCTCCGTTCTGGGCGTCGAGCATTTCCCTTCACAAGTCCCATCTCTCCATTCATATCTCACAATTCCTTCCTCACTCGATTGTTGTCTCTCTGCGTCATTAATATCTCTTGTTTTCACTTCAACTATTTATATAAATTCTGTACGAAAATATCTTTTGGAATTATGGATTTTATTAATGTTTTCTTTCAACGTGGATTTATATTTTTGTTAAATATTAGTCTATGAATAATATGTTCGACGAATGCATTCTCTTCTGTGCTTACTGGTAAAAATAAGTTAAATATTCGTTTTTATATTTTATTATAAATTCATTTCAAATCAAACTATTCCTATATTTATTTAAATAATTCATTTATTTTTATTTATTTATTTATTGCACGATTCATTGAATCATGCGGGCCGTTTATTTTAAAGTAAAGTGTTTGAACAATGTGTTTAAAAATTAGTGATAAATAATTCATCGTGCTTTAATTAAATCAACTCTAGCATATTCGCTATATTTTTTTAATTATATTAATTGTTGTCAGGTTTGAAAGACAGCAATAAATTAATTATTTATGTAAATAGTTTTGCAATTCAAATTATTTTGGTGGTTTTGCTTAGAAAAATTTATTTTTAAATTAATATTCATATAACCAATGGGGCACATTAAAATGTTAAATTGTATTTATTTTAAAATCAATTGGTATATTTATGTGCAATCCAAAATTATAATTAAAAAAAAATTGTGGTTAATTTATCATTCCAAACATTCATTCACGGTTTTGGAACCATGCCGAGTTGAGTCTGTTGGCACAATGGATGATCTGTCAAGCATTATCAACGGACTCAACTCTCTTTCTGGTTTGTTCATTCACTCAGTTGGTGAACACTTTGTAGCAGACATTCATTCATTAGGTATTCATGTGCGTCACTCGTTGTTCGAATATTAGTGGAGGGTCATTTGAGTTGCTAATTAGGTTCAGATGGGACAGAGGGTGATGGTCATGATGGCGTTCACTCGGCGTTAGTGGGTACAGTGAGCCAATTGAAACAATATTACATTGTCTGAACTGTTTAACTTTAAATTTTGTAAAACAATATTGCTCTTTCAAGCATAGACACAACTCAAAGAACAGATCTGTTAATTCGTCACTTTTATAAACCCAAGTGTTCCTAGCTGAACTCGATTTAGTCAATAGTCAACTGCACTGTCCGTCCATTGTCTCCATCTGTTCTCCAGTCCGAATTAGTTTAATTAAATAACAGTTGATTAGTGTTAGTCCGCGGACTGGTCGAGTCGATAGATTCGAATTAGTTCTGGTCACGTCTCGCTCTCCTTCTCGTCTCCCTGTCTGACTCATTCTCACAGATCCATCATTCAATCGAGTGTTCAGTTGCACCATGTCAATGTTGATCATTAATGATTGATTGTATCCAAATGACCCAGTTGTGACTGGTCTTAAATTGCATTCTTAATTTTTCAACTCGTCCATTAAATAAATATCTCGTTAGGCCCACTGCTCAATTCCTCTTCATTTCCCTGCGGAATCATAAATTTTCCTTCTCTCTCCATAAGTAAATTCATTAACACCAGAAAAATTAACTCAATTATCTCTACTTGCTTTCTCTCCTTTTTAGCGAGACTTAGTTCAAAGAACAAGTCAAGCTAATGGTTTTGCCATCGTGTATGTATGTATGTATGTATGTATGTCAGTATGTGCGCAGGTTCGTAGGATCGAACCCCGGTTCGGACAACTTTTTTTATTTTTTTTATTTTTATTTTTTAAACTACACTAAGTCTCGCTTTCTGCCCGGCTTGCCGGACTTTTTCTACTTGTTTGTATGAAAAGAATAATTAAGTACACTTTTCATTAATTAAGTTTTTTGTTTTTAAATGTTATTAATTAACTGTTTTGTTTTGCAAAATAGCAATATGATCATTAATTATAGAAAAATAATATTTGATTATTTATGTAAACCAATTTTTATCATCGCTTGTTTCTGGCTTTCTAAGTGGGTATATTTTTTAATTTGTTTTCAGAATTATGCTTTTCAAATATTTAATATTTCATAAATAAACATTTACTTTAATATTAACCAAATTAATTATCACATGTTTAATTTCAGATGCTCCACTTGTTGACATTGAACCAAACGGCATCATCGCTGTGAACGAGTCGTCCTCCATTGAACTGTGGTGCACCTATGACTCGAATCCAATGAACATTACCGAGATTGTTTGGTTCAAGGATGGACAGGTGATCAACTTTGATCTATGGTCATCGGACAAGTTGGCTACCTCACGAGATGAACGAGGGACACCGATCCTGACTGTCAATGATATCGACAGAAATGATTCGGCCGAGTATAGGTGTCGGGTGAGAAATGCCTTTGGGGTCGCCGACTCAGTCACCAGTGCCAAATTAGAAGTTGCTTGTAAGTTATTTCAAAGATTTTCTTAAGAAATTAAAATTAATGAAATGTTACAGTTCCTCCAGTAGTGCAACTCGAAATACTCGAACCCCAATCCTCCGTCGTGATAGAATCCAGTGGAAACACTCCGTCCGCTTTATCAGCAAATCTCATCAGTCTCCGCTGTGTCACGGTGCAGGGCAATCCACCTCAACTGTCCCTAGTCCAATGGTACCGAAATGGTCACCACTTTCTCACCACAATTTCCCTCAAACAACTTCAACAATCTCAATCTACCCAAGCTGGTCTTTCAAGTCATCATTTTTATCGAATCGGAACGGGCAAGCATTTTACCCTAGTTGACGATTCCACGCCCATTGGACCTGTGAATGGTGCAATGTTGAGGTTCAACGACTCAACTCAGTCCAGTGATTTGCCTCTATCTCCATTTGTTCAATATCTCGATTCACCTGACATTTTGACTATTACAAATGTGACCCGAATGCATGCTGGGAATTATTCGTGCCTTGGTTTCAATGGAGCCGCCAATTCGAGTCAACAATCACCAGCGAAGCATATTTCGGTTAAATGTAAGTGATGTGCAATAATCACAATCGATTTTTATTCTCTTTGTTTAAATAAATAGACAAACCAGGAGTTGCTCACTTAGCCTTGAGCACTGGTGACGATTATATTCTTCATGGAACTCGAGCGGTTCTCGAGTGTCGTATCACTGATCCTGGCAATCCACGTGCCCATTCCATCCAATGGACCCACAATGGTGTCCGTATTGACCGTCCAATTCATGCCACAGAAGAACCAATTCCCAATGATTTGGCTCCACCAAACTCGAAACATAAACCACTGGTGCTCATTGCTCGGTACCGGACTCAGGTGGCCGAAATGACCACTGCTGGACAGTATGGTTGTGTGGCTGTGAATGAGCTGGGTGAAGGACTGTGGGGCAATTTGAGGGTTGAAGTCAAATGTAAGTCTGATTAATTTCTTTCCCCTACAAATTTCCTAATTGGGTTTTTGATTAGCTCCACCCAAAATGCTCCAACCTCTTCCACCCTCAATCGGTGCTCAACTCAACCAAAGCATCTCACTGTCATGTCGAATCGAGTGTGAACCTCTCTGTGCCATCCACTGGTTCCACAACAACATCACCATCCTATCTCCGGATGGACGTGGAGTTTTCGCTTCGACAGTTCGAAATGAACTTCGAGCTAAGTTACGAAATGGAAATGAACTTACATTCTGGATTGAAACCAGTGAACATCATTCGAGTCATCAGGGTCAAGGACAACAGGGTTACAGTGTCACGGTGTCCAAGTTGCATATTCTCAACACTTCTGCACTGTTTGATTATGATCAGTTGAGTTGTGCTAGTGCGGAGAATAATTTGGGCCCACCGGTACAAAGTTATGTAGTTTTTAGGAGAGAATGTAAGTGTTCTGTAATTTTTGATTTGAAGTATAGAAATTATTAACATACAATTTCTAGATCCTCCTCATTCAGTCCATATTTCGGTGCCTCAAATTGATCTTCTCGAAGGAGAACGTTATCCCGAGAAACCAGTTCAATGTTCAGCTTTTGGAAATCCACCACCAAACTACTACTGGACATTCAGTTCTGTGCATCCAGAAATCGTGGCTGCACACAATGCAGAACAAAACATAGTCAACCCTCACATTGAACAACCGGGAATATCACAAATTGAAGACCAAAGTGTTGTAGCCATAGGAGCAATGCTGACCCTCAACATGACAACCATGACCAATCGACATAAATCAACCACAGGTCACCATCATTTGGCTCATTTAGCTCAAATTGCCGATGCTCGAGTTGCACACGAAAACGCAGGTTTGTTCGGATCATCGATAATGTCGACCACGGGTCCTTCGTTGTTTCGTGCCTCACGATCCCAATCGGGCAACTACACTTGTGTGGCTAGTAATCGACATGGAACCTACTCAGCAACTATGACCATCAATGTTTTCTGTAAGTTTTCGTGTTTATTATTTTTTTTATCAATTTCACAAATTAATAATAAAATTATTTAATAATTTTCCACAGACCGTCCCGAATGCGAATTACGTCGAATTCACACCGCCAAACTGTTCCGTCAACACTCAATTCCCTCAACAACATTTCCCAATGGGACCAACTCACAGTCGACCACTCATTTCGATCCCCAGACCGAGTCGGCGCAAGTGCTCATTTCGTGTTCCGCATCGTCCAATCCGGCACCAATGGGATTTTCCTGGTTTCGCCGTAATGGAACCTCAAATATGATGGAAATTCATCCTTCACCCGAAACCGATCATAGTCTGTTTGTGGCTATACAGGACTATGATTACGACGACGAACAGGACGCCTACTCACGCAATCATCCAGTGGGCCATTCCCATGCGCCATACCAAGCAGACGAACAACCTTCTCATCATTTTCATGCTCAATCACGTCAAAGTGCAGTGTTAAGTGTGCCCGATTATGCCAATCTGGAAGAGTACGCATGTGTGGTCAACAATTTGATTGGCAAGTCAGAACCATGTTGGTTTCAAGAACAACCAGCTCAAGGACAAATTCAACCTGAAACGTCCAACTGGTCCTTCCTTGGGGAGGACAATCTGTTTGTTGTGGCTGCCACTGCAGGACTGATTGTCTTTCTGGTGGTAGCTTCTGGTGCTGTGGTTGTGGTCGTGTGTTTGCATCGACATCGAACTTCATCATTCAAAGGTTTTGGAACTGGATCCAGTTCTGGTTCAGGTGGTGGAACACCTCAGCGACTTAAGAATCATCATCAAATGCCTCCACTGGTGCATCATCTTCTTGACTCGAGTCCGGACATGGACATTGATTTCATCACTGGACTTGATAACCGATCCAAGACTGCCACCCTGAGTGCTGGTTATCGAATGACGCCTGCTGTGGCTAATGCTGGTGTTGGACTAACAAGTGGAACTCTGGGCAAATCCTACCGAACACTGCCGCATCACAATCAAAGTCCATTTATCCCAGCAGGGGCTGGTGGAGGCAATGGTTCTGTTTATGGTGGAAGCAGCTCAAATGGAAGTCAAGGCGGTAGTCGACCCTTCCTGGTTTCCTATGCCTCGAGTAATGTGTACGCAGAACCCGAGTACCACTGTGGGGCTTCTAATCATTCGGGCGATCAACTGACCGGATCTACCACCGTCACAAGTGCAAGTGCAAACGGAAATGGTAGTGCACCAGGAGGTGGAGGAAGTAGTGGAAATAGCAATGAAAAACTTCCACTTCCAATCCTTCCACCTGAAAATGCAAACAAAAGATCAAATTATGAAGGTTTCAGGTAAATACATTTTATCATTACTTAATTTAACAAAATTTTAATGAAAACAAATCTTTCAGGGAAAACGGTGATTACGAAAACAATTATCCCACTTACGAGGAATTGGATACTGCAAATCAAAATTCGCGTTATTACTACCAACTTCAGCCAAAACCAACAATCGAAAGTCCTCCAGAAATTAAAATTCCAACAGAAATTCCAAAGACAAAATCAAGAAAGAAGAAAAAGCTTTCTAAAAAATCAAAAGTCACAACAAAACCATTTTACCAATCTGGTGATTCTCCGTCCTGTTCATCGCTAGCCTCAGCAGGTTCTTCTTCTGCTGAGGATGTAGATCTTCCCATTCAAGAGAATCAACTCAACTCAACAAAAAGCCAATTTACGTTAAACAACAAAGGAAAATCATCTCACTGCATTCAGGATGACCTGGACTTGATCAGGTCAACAGGACCTAGAAGTATTAATCCCGATTTCCGGTCACCGTTTGCATCAAAGTACGGAACAACCGGTCGACCTTCCTATCACTTGTCTCAAGTTCATTTGTCCGAGTCTGAAGACTCAGAGTCCACTTCCAACTCTGCTGCATACAATCCAGAACGTGATTTCTATTATGGAACAGTTGCAGGAAGTGGGCCAAACAAAATATACGAACAACTCCCACTAAGTGGAGCATCCACAAATAACCGTATACGTCGAATGTTGCCTCAACACAACAAATATGGATCTCTACTGCGGCAGGGCTCAGCAGGGGGAGGTGTTCAGTCCCCAGGCAGTTACCGTGCCCAGCCCTATCAGCAAGCACCACCTCAACAGTATCAAGCCTCACCACTGTCCACACGGATCTACTTCAATTTCCACGACTCTCCCCCCGTGACCGCCAATGGACCAACCAATTCGTACACCAATAGCCTTAGATATGGACCACCCCAGTGGAGTACGGTGAATAGCAACCACCTGTCAACTGGCAGTGGCAAACTACCTCGACGTGGATCTAGTCCAAATCAGAATCCAATTTTACGAACTTTCAACAACGCTAACCGCAATCTACCACCAACAGCAGCAGTGCCCGATGAGTTAGATCATCAAACACCGCCTGAATATCATCGAGTATTCAACGAATAGAAATTGTAAAAATAGATAAAAGGGATTAATAGATAAGATCTATAAGAGGTACTAATGTGATATTTGATATATATTTAACTAATTGTTTCAACAACAAAAATATTCCGAATTACGTATAAAAAGAAAAACATATTTGGAAACAATTTGAAATGTATCCAAACAGGTCAAGTCTAGTTGCAATATGACTAGTTTTATAAATGATTGTAATTATAAAATTGTTTTATTAATCATTTCATTTTAAATAAACTTTTTTGTTTTATTGATTTTTGATGATACTTTTTTTTGTTTAAAAAACTCATATGCAACGTTTATTCAGTATATTATCTGGAAAAGATCTAATATTTTTTAAAGGTCATAATTGTAGATACAAAATTTTGTAAATTTGTAAAATCTTTTTTTAGAGCATTAACTTAAATCAACTTTGTTTTCCTAAACTGCAGCGCAGTGAAGAAATTTTTATTTTTAGAAACCATTTCTTGTTCACAAACCTTTTCGTTATCTCTTCTTATGATTTTCTTTTTTAGTTTGTCTTTTTTACTTTCAACTTCATCAATTTTCATTCTTCACTAATTGCTTCGTGACTTTGTATCTAAAATCTCTCGACCTCCTACTCGCGTTTCTTTTCAGACGCACACTATGGTAATTAAAAGTATTTTTAAAAAGTAATTTACTTTTAGTCATTTCGTTAACTTGAATATAATCGACTCTTCGTACTGTTATTGTTCTATAAATCGATCAGTTCGAGTGGGATCTTAACATTTTACAACAAACTTATCTATTCTTCTGCGTAGTTAGCTTGATTTAATTTGCCTGTGTACTTAGTGTTGGTTGTATTTTAAATTAGTTTGTTGTTGGTTCCTTCTTTCTACTAGACAAACTCTAGAAAGCATGTCCTAATTTGATTTTGAATGAAAGAATGAACTTGTCACAGCTTGAAATTTAGATTATTTTGTTCTATCTTCTTTACTTTACAATTCTGCCCCAATGGGTTATCGATTTTATACTGAAAGCTAATTATTCACCCAATTTTGACGCGCACTCTAGCGAAAACATGTTTTCGTTAACACTTCGATAACTCTTATTAAAGAACAACAGTTTTTTAAAATTCCAAATTGTAAATATAAAACTTGATTTTATTTTAAAGATTTTTGATTTATTAGCAAATGTTAATTACGGAACGCGGAGTTTCATAAAAGGTTATTATTCGTTTATTGTGATTTTTAAATTAGAACAAATTTTATTTTTTTACTAAAATCTTATATAAATTTTCTCTTTCTTTTTGCTGTTCAAATAACAGAATGATCAATCAAAGCAGTTTGTGACTGGTGTGTGTCCAAATGACAGTTCGATTTGGCAGACAAACAGACGCACAAGATCATTTGGAGAGATGTTTGAGTGTTGGTGTGTGTTCGTTCACACTTTGACTCACTGAGCAGTGTTCTCAATTAGAGTGAGGCAAGAAGAAAAGAGGCTCGGGGACCGAGACAGACGGACATCGCAATTGACCATTGTCTACTGCGGCAAACAATCAAATTGGCTGAGATTGTGCTTTGTTGGACTCGTCTGGTAGAGCACATGTTACTCACCAGACAAAATGTAACGCTTTTTAATTCACTTTGATCAAACAGAACCTCCCTTCACTCCTGAGTATTGATTGGAAACATTGTTTGGTTTGATTCTATTTGAAGGAAAAATCAATAACATAAAATAAAAAATTAATTGTTTTCATTAATTTATTATACTTTTATTTGTTCGTTTTTGCAACCAATTGATCTAATTGAAAATTTAATTTTCCGTTTTTTAAAGGAGCGTTGGAATTCAAACTTTTTTGCTATCTACTTTTTTAATTTATTCTTGTCTTGCGTTTTATTTCATTGACTTGATTCAACAAATGTAAAATATATTTATAAAAATATTCAATTTTTATTTTTTAAAGATAGAATATCTTTTGAATAGAATAGAACTCTTTTGAGGTATGACTCATCGTGAATCAAATCAAATCAAAGTTTTTACCAAATTGCAATTTAACAAGCAAAAATGTTCAAATCAGCATAAATGTTTATGCATGTTACAAGATGTGCTCAAAGGTGTGCGATGATTGAGAGGTGATGAGTCATTGTCATGGGTATGACTCATACGTTTAGGTACTTGAATTGCCTAAGGGAAATGTAATATTCCACGTAGAAAATAACTTCAAAAAGGTCAAATGAGTCATCAAACATAACTAGATACAGAAAATCTTGTATATTAAAACATTGCATTTAGTATTCATTCAAATTATTTTTGCTTGGAAAATTCAAAAAAAAAATGTAAGGTCAAAATACGGCGAAAATACTATTATTATTCAGTAAAGTTACTAATTTGTTCGGTGGATTAAATATAAGCCATTAAAAATCATATTTTATAGACTTCCTTCAAAGTAATTTGTTTAAATTCTTATCTAGTCTTTTATATTATTCTAATTCTCAATACCTTTTAGATTTTAAAAATATATTTTAAATTTAAATTAAAAAAATTTACTGCATTTATTGATAGATTCATTCGAGCTCAGTGTGCATTTGATGTATATAATAAATGTGGCAAAATTTACAAAGTGTAGTTGGTTACAAACGAATTTCTTGTTTCGTTTGGTTGTTGGCAAATTGTGTTTTGGGTTTGAAGCTATGAGAGAGAATTGTTGTGTGCTACTAGCAGTAAAATTCAGTGCACTCTAACAACAGCCAACTCGGTAAGTTGTAGTGGCACGGGACAGTGAACGTTTACCAGCTCATCTCACTTTCACTCTACTTTGTTCCACTCTGCCCTCTCCACAGTCTCTCATTGGTCGTCGACCTGGCAACATCTAACCACGTTGAGCTGTTCTGTGCTTCGGTTTTGGCCACGTGTTTTCTATCTCTATTCAATTTTTACCTAAATCGTCGGTAAACTATCAACGACCATCAACAACCACGATTAGCTGCAAAATTGGTTTAAATTTATGCAATTTTCTTGTTTAATTTTTACAATTTATGGATTATTATGGACCATCGTCATTACCAAATGTAAGTCTTTGTTTACTTGTTGATTTGGTTTAATAATTCTCATGTTTACATTGCTTTTCTTAAAATGGTTTCCACTGATGATTAATTATTCTGAACATTAGGAAAATTATACACAATTTAGCTTTTAAGAATGCTCTCTATTTTTTGTTCTGGTTCCATTTAAAAATTTCGTTTTTCACTTTTTTGTAATGTAAAATTAATTCGAGTTATTAATTGTCTCTTTTTGGGTTGAATTAGGTTCATGTTAAAATTTCTCTATATTTTAATGGTAAAATTTGTTTTATGTTTTTATAGAAACTTTTCCTGTTGGTTATATGGAAAAAGATGCTTATTATATCAAACAGAATATTCCATTCCACATTATTCCAACATTTTATTCATAAATCATGCTTGATTGATTAGTTTCCGTCTACAGAAATGTAGAATTTGTAAGTTTTTATGTCTGATTTTCAAAATGAATATGGTCTAAGGTTTTTTTTTGTAGTTTTCTGGATTATTACAAGTTTAATGACCGGTGGCTATTGATATTACCAACTACTGCAATATTTGACAAAACTTGTTTTTCTGTCCCTGGACGGATCACTGCACTGCAAGGCCTCACTTATCACTGTTTACACTTTTGCACTGCGGGAAAGGCAAGACATAGAGTGACTTCAATGCTATTGTGACTCTAGTTGGACCCTAACCTCCTAGATGTCGCTGATGTAAATAATGTAAATAGTGTACATACATAACAGCAACACGCATGCGCACTCACAGGCAGCCGTTACCAACAGACACAGACACAACCGTTGGCTCACTCTCGGCTGACCTCTGGCACGCAACACATCGCTTCAGTCTCCTATTGTAACCACCGATATTATCCTCTTTGTATATCGTGTCTACCATCAATAAAGACTCATTCGATCCAAAGGTCACATCTGGCGCGGTCAGTTACCACCATGGTCAACACAAGGCATTCTCGCTATGCAAGTCCACCACTCGTACAACGAACACGTACGATCGTCGGTGCAACGAACCAAACGGCCGAGCAACTCACTCAAACCGTTCAGAACCAGCAGATTCCACCAGAGCCTCCACCTGCTCCACAACAATCTGCAGCTTCAACGCATCTACCAACCAGTGCTCAACACCTTCAAGAGCAATCCACTGGTCCAACATCAAATGTAAACATTTCCACAATCATGAATTTATCACAAGTGTCTCCAACGACTTTAAACATTCTCCAAACGGCTGCAAGCCAACATCTATCACCATCAACAAGTACAAACTTCAATGCCCCGACCATCCCAAATAAGAATTTCATCCAAATGGCGGGCACACAATCTAGTCATTCTGCATTTGTTCAGCCAACTCAACGACAACTCACTGTCGCACCTCTACGCTATCAACCAAAATTTCCCAAGTTCCATGGCCTCACCACAGACTTACCTATCAACCAATGGCTCCACTTTTAAGACAGCCATTTTGCTCAGTCAAACCACGAAACTCGTTATAACCAACTATTCCTCCACCTTGATGGTCCTGCACGAACGTGGTTTGCACAAGAAGCAACTTCTGGCAATTTTGGTGGCATGACTTGGGAACAAGTGAAGGCAAAATTTACAGAAAGGTTTACGGACACCACAAAGTCCCCAATCCTCAAGGCGTTTGAAAGGCAACTACAACCAAGCGAAAACATCACAGAATACTTCAAAGCCAAAATGAGTCTACTGGGCCTTACTATGTCTAACGAACAAGCCAAAATTGATTGCCTTACTTTTGGATCACCTGAACCCCTCAGCTATCAAACAAAGCTTATCAAACATACGCTGAGGACAACAAGCGACTGGCTGAGTGCAGCCACGTCCATATTTGAACACTACAACCAACAGAAGAGACGCTTTGGGCAGGTCGAGAAGTGCGAAGTAACCAAAGTGACTGTCCAGCCAAACAAGCGTCAAAAGACCTCCAAACAACGAGTAGACAAGCCAAGCAAGCAATGCAGATACTGCAGAAAGCTCCGCATACCCGACCAATTTCATTGGCACAACAAGTGCTCTAACAATCAGAACGTAGCACAAGTGAACAGAGCGAGGGGAGAGCCACAACGAGACGACGAGGAAATAGACTTGAAGCTCGGGACTCGACCTGTGTTCCGATTCATCGACATTCGCACTCGTCTAAATCAACTGCTCGTCACAGCCTTCATTGATACTGGCGCTACCATCAGCGTCATCTCAGCAAAACTAGCTCGCAAGCTTAAACTGAAGCCGATTCCCAATTCATCAATCGCAATTTGGCAGCTGGACGGCAGAACTCGTTCGCTCGGGCGTGTGAACTTCACCCTCAAAATCCAATCCACCACCAAACTGGTCTCAGTACACATTGTCGAGGGTTTCCAATACCCGTTCCTTCTTGGCCTAGACATTGGCAAACAATTTGGTCTGCAAATCGACCTCAGCAAAATGACAGTTTCACTTCCACGTGATCACAAGAAGAAAGCTTCTCCAGTCGTTCTCAACCTTTCAACCTCCGAGAAGCAAATACTCGACCAAGTACTCAAACGCAGGCGACGAGTTTTCAGCCTACACGACAACGACATCGGTCGAATCAAAGTGGCTCGTCACTGCATCGTAACCAAACCACATCAACCAATCTTCTTGCGTCCGTACCGCAGGCCTCAACACGAGTACGACAAGTTGCAGGAAGAAGTGAACAAACTCATCGAAAAGGGCTGTGTACGGCACAAGTCCTTACGCTTTTCCAATCATTGGTGTACCCAAGAAGGATGGTTCAATCCGCCTCGTAGTCAACTTTCGACGGCTCAACGACGTCACCATTCCAGACAAGATGTCCATTCCAAGAGTAGACGAAGTCATTGACCGTCTCAATGGGGCGAAATACTTCACAACTCTGGACATTGCATGGGGCTACTGGCACGTTGAAATGGACCCAGACAGCGTCGAGAAAACAGCGTTCGTCACGAACCAGGGTCATTACGAATGGGTTGTTATGCCCATGGGCCTCATGAATGCTGGTTCTACGTTCCAACGAATCATCCAACAAATTCTCGGACCACACCTTTATAAGGGAGCAATCAACTACCTCGATGACATCATCATCTACTCGGACACTTACGAGGAGCACATGAAAATTCTTGAGGACATCCTCGAATGTCTCGAGAAGTACAACATCAAGCTTCGTATGTCCAAGTGTCAGTTCTCCAAGTCAGAGGTCACTTATCTCGGATATGTCATCAGCTACAACAACGTCCGACCATCACCTACCAAAACCAAGGCAATCAGCCAATTCCCAGTACCGAAATCTGTCACAGCCGTTCGCCGATTCATCGGCATGTGTCAGTACTATCGCCGATTTATTCCTAACTTCAGTCGAAAAGCAAAACCATTGACCAACCTTACCAGAAAGAATGTACCATTTGTATGGGGATCCAGTCAACAAGAAGCTTTCGATAAGTTGGTCAACGCACTCATAAAAGCACCCGTACTCACCATCTTCGACCCGAATCGCCCGTGCATAATCCACACAGACGCAAGCACAGTTGGCATCGGCGCAACTCTATCCCAGAAGGACACTAAAGGCGATGTCCATCCAATTGAATACTACTCTCGTCAGCTGAAGGACGCCGAAGAAAATTATAACGCCACCGAGCTTGAATGTTTGGCCATGTTCGAAGCGGTCAAACACTTCGAAGTGTACCTTAGCTTACCATTTACAGTCATCACTGATCATAGTGCCCTTCAATGGCTCCTCTCTATCAAAAATCCAAAAGGACGCCTCTTCCGATGGGCAGCAGAACTATCCTCTTACAAGATGAACATACTCCATCGGGCTGGAAGCAAGCAGCAGCATGTCGATGCTCTTTCGAGAGCTCCTGTTGTGTGTCATCTCAGTTACGACGAACTTCATCAGGCACAACAGAGCTCCGACCTATCATTCATCCACAGGCCCGTGGATCGCCGAGGCATCACCACTATCGTTCATCGTAAGCAACAGAAAGCAGTTGTACCAGAATCACTTCGTGAAACACTGCTCAAACGAATGCACGACGAATATGGCCATCCAGGATTGAACAAAACCGTTCGCATGATCACCAAGAACTACTGGTGGCCTGACGTCGTCAAAGACATTACCAAATTCGTAGAATCATGCTCTACCTGTCAATATACGAAAGTCACCAATCGTCCGACACCTGGCCAGTACATCAAGCCGAACCACGATCTCAAACCACTCGAACTCGTTGGTCTCGACTCAATAATTCTGGGCACGGCTGCAGAAAAGACCCATCATAAGAACATTCAGGTCTTCATTGACCATCATTCACGCTACATTTGGGCTTTTCCATCCAAGTCGAACACCACCGAGACTTTCGTGAATATGATCAACAACTTAATCAAGTCAGGAGTCAAGATGCAAAAGCTCATCACTGATTGCCATAAAAGCTTTGTTGGCAAAAAGTTTCGTCGATTCTTATCAGACAATCAGATCGGCATCACCCATTCGACGCCCTATCACCCACAGTCCAATGGAATCACGGAACGAGCAAACGGAACCATTGCGACCCGACTTCGAGCAGCCATCTTTGACAATCCTCGATCTAAATGGTCGTCATTGCTTCCATCCGTAATCGAAAACTACAACCGTACTCCACACGACGTTACCGGATTTACTACACAATATCTCATGTTTGACATCGACTCAACACCAGACTTCTGCTCTCCCGTGGAAGACCTGGATGGAGCTCGATCATTAGCAAACGAACGGACACTTCAACTGAAACACCAAGAAGCCCACAACAAGAAACATCCAAGCATCTAATTCGAGCTTGGCGATAAGGTTCTTCGTCGTGTGCCATTCAACCACCCAAACCAGAACAAACTATCACCCAAGTGGACCGGACCTTTCTACATCATCGGGCAAATCGGAGATGTCACCTACGACATACCAGAGACACTCGAAGGTGAATCCTTCCGTGCTCACGCCTCTCAACTTAGGAAGTCCGTCCACCGCCCATGATCTCGAGATTGGCGCGAGGGGAGTGTGACTCTAGTTGGACCCTAACCTCCTAGATGTCGCTGATGTAAATAATGTAAATAGTGTACATACATGACAACAACACGCATGCGCACTCACAGGCAGCCGTTACCAACAGACACAGACACAACCGTTGGCTCAGTCTCGGCTGACCTCTGGCACGCATCACATCGTATCAGTCCCATATTGTAACCACCGATATTACCCTCTTTGTATATCGTGTTTGTCCATCAATAAAGACTAATTCGATCCCAAAGGTCACACTATCATGAATTCCTTAAGACTTATACAAAGTCACAAGTTTTGCTGAAATTAATAATATTTTATTTTGAATTATGTATTGAATTCATAAAGGTTAATAGATTTTACACTTAAAAATATCTGTAATAGTATAAATATCACTCGATCTTAAATTAGTTATTTATTCAAATATCAAACATTACTACCATCGCAGAAACGCTTTCGATAGAAAAGGTTATATTCAAATTTTTAAATTACTTTGCATTTAAGCCTCTTTGCACAGTTGTGTGTCTTTGTAGTTGTGTTATTCACATTTTCATTTTCATATTCTTTATTTTGTTTTGAAATCATTAATTTTTTCCAAAGATGGTACAAAAGAGGGCAATCGAGAACGCGAATGAGGAACCCTTTTTATTATGGGCACTTATTTCAAAAGGAGACGAAGTAGAGAAAGAAGAAGAAGAAGAAGAATTTAGGCAATTTAAATGGAAAGTGAACGACATATAGAGACAAACTGTGAACAGACGCGAGCACAGAGGCACAGACAAATAAACAAAATATAAATTTATTGCTTTGGCACAGATTTGCATGTAAATGTACGGGTCGGTGTGGGTGCGAGTGTAGACAAAGTGCGACCAAAGCACCATAAGAATTGAGTCTGTGTTATTGTAATAACGATTCTTTTATTGCAACTGGATTTGAACGTTGGAAAGGAGAATTTGCTTTTTGAAAGAATAAAGGAAACGCGAGGAAAGTGTAATTTGGTTTAAATTTGAATTGTGCTTTATGATGATCGTCTGTTAAAGTTTAAAAAATAAATTAACCATATTTATAAATCAAAATTCAAAGTTTGTTTGGATTTCAAATTTTATTTTAAGAGTCGTATGTAAATTACTATATCTTGAATTCTAAAAAAATTACGAGAATTTACTGTAAAATCAATTTGCATTTGCACTTTTTCCTTCACTCACTCGTTATTGTATTTCTGTCTTGATCATTTCGCTTTTTCAATCTTTCCTGTCACATTTTGTTTGCATATTTTATTATTTTCCGTACAAGTTCAATTTTTATTAAATTTATTTTGTTAGATTTTCCTTGGGTTGAGATACTTTATATGAATGTACCTTACTTCAAATATATTAAAAATTTCGACTAAATTATAAGAATTTTAATTTTAATTTTTCTAACCATCATTCTAACTTGATTAAAAAAATTCTCAGTTTCTCTTTATATAAACTATATTTTTCTGGAAATCATACATAATTTTTTGCACAAGTTTGCTTGTATTGTACCCAGTTTTCATCTTCCCCGAACTAACTAATTAGCTTTCTAATCTTTTCTTTATTGCCACTTTCTTCTATCTCAAAAGAATTGTTCACAAACTTTAAAAAGTGGCAATTGGGAAATGCACTTGCCACTTTATTTCATTTTCAAAGTAATCTCACTTTAATTTATAATGGCTTTAATTTATTTCTTCTTCTTCTCTTTTTGAAGTCAGGTCATTATATTGCTAAGAAAATGGTTGTTACTTTTCTCAGACAGTATTCTCTCCATTCACAATTTTTATGTTTAAACCTTAGGATGTTGAATTTTGTGATTTTTACGAAATATGTTCCAAAAGGTAGCTATATAAATTTCAAATATAATTTTTATGATGATTCGAGTTTTCTATTTCTACTGTTAATGCAAATATCTTTTTGTCTCTTCGATATTTCTTTAAATATATCTATTCCTAATATATCCTGTCACTAATCCAGGAGGAATAATTTTCATTCTTTGTCTCAATTCCACCTAATCGTTTAATGCTACTGTTCCTAAGCCCACAATTCTGCTTCCTCAATTCCTCCATCATCATTTTATTATCTTTTTCCAATAATTTTACTTTCTCTCTGCTCAGATCCATCTTTGGTTAATACTCTGGCTAGAACAATAATAAATTGCCTTTCTCTCGTAAATCTTTCCATTCTTTACTTTGTTGCATTAATCTTTTTCTCTAGGCCAATTTTGTATTTTCTCAGAGCAAAATCAGAAGGATTTATTTCTTTGAGACAGTGAGAATATAAGATTAATTATTGTTTAGAATTACTATTAAATTGATTTTTGTAATTAGATCCAATTTAGTGTTGTTTAAAGTTTTAAAGAATATTTTTAGATAATAAGTTCAATCATATGACAAAATTTCACAGACCGCCGACATAAATAGTAAAAGGTCATTCATTAATTTCAATTTGAAACACCAAATTGCTGACCCAACAATTTCTTAACTAAAATTTGTGTTTGTCATTTCTCTTTCATATTCTCGAATCGTCAAAATCCACAACACGAATAGCCAACCACCAGTCGAAACCAGAGGAATATTCCCAAATTAGTAGTGACCAACACGATCGTCAGCATTGATCCCGAAACAAGACCGACTAATGAGCTTGATTATTATTATTGGATTTGGGGTTATTAATGTTGTTTATTATACACGATCTATGTGGGTGACTATAGTCCTCTCGTACTTGGCACAGTCACCACACTAATACTAATTACACTTGGCCGTACTGTCCCACTTAGACTCAATCGAAAAGAAAAATTTGAAACGTTGCAGACTTGTTAGACTTTTGGAGAGACTTAATAACAATAAAAAATAATGCTGATTTCTATAGAAATTTATTTTCTTTATTTCTGTAGTGTAGTCTATGAACATATTTGTTATTCTTTTGACATGCAAAACCAAAGTCCAATATAGACTTTTTGTTCCCCAACTCACATTGCAAACGACTAATCATAAATTAATGCTGACTTTTATATATTTTCACGTTCACATTCGAGTGCAAACAATTTAAAATGCAAACATTAATTAGTAGGATTATTAGCCTCATTAGTTTGAATGAAACGCGTTGAATAAGCAGCTATTCAAACAAATGTAGCTAATTGCTTATTATAAATTATTATTATGATTTTCGAGTGCACTTTAAATCTTTTCGTACAATAATTATGGATTTCTAAAACATTTTTCTAGCTTATTTACTTTTCAAAATTTAAAATTAAATAACTCACAGACTTGTTAAATAGATTTTCAAATTGGCACATCTCATAATTCTTAATTTAACAATAAATCAATATATTTCTGATTTATGTTCAAACTTCATGGCTCACTTGTTTCTGCCCATTTATAATCAATGCATTAGTTTTAATTAACTAAACAGTCAGGAACAATTCTTTGCATCCTAAATGATTAAATGAATTCTTTCGTCTAATGTTTCATTACTGAATCGAGTAAGTCTTGCAATCGATAAATCATCATTGGACACATTCAGATTTGGTTTGCAAGACCAATGAGGAAAAAGTCATTAAAGCAAGAAGCATCAGGCAAAGTTGATTTGTCTTTTCATGTCATTCGCCTTTTCTCCATTTTTGTCTTGTCTCTCCCACTCATGAACTTAGAACTTTTTGTGCCTCAAAGCACTCAATTTCGATTCTGACTTTTTGTGTGAGCCATCTCCCTTCGAGCAATTCTCTGTCATTTCGACGTCCCATCTTTACTTGTAATACTAATTTTAATGCATTCAATAGATAGTGCACATAAAAAATTGCCTTTTGGGATGCGAACAGAAACTAATTTGTTAAGTTGATTAGAAAGTTTTTTCCGGGTGATCACAATTTTTTCTAAAGTTTTTTTTGCAAATTAATGCGCATTAGTTCGTATTTGTGTCTTATTAAAAAGGCAATTTTTGCAAGTTATATGTCTTACCTAAAATTTTAGTAGAGATGCTTAAATTATAAAATTCCCATTATTATTGAAGATATGCCCACATTCGCTTGATCCACTGTAATCCCCACCATAATTGTCTCTATGCATTTAATACGTCAGATTCCATTATATCTCCAACAAATGAATCCATCTACTTCTTCAGAACTAATTCCATTTGTATTATATTTCCAATAACTTTTCCAATACTTATGAATCCAAAATTGCACAAAGTAACTTTTCCTATTCAAATCAAGGCTTTAGTTTTCCAAATATAAGTTTGCTCTTCACACTAACATTAATCTTCTTATTTCAAATATTTGTTTGATGAATCTGAAGGATTTATAATATTATTATGAAATAAATAACATATTCAATTGAATTAAACCTACAAAGAAAATACATTTGCGAATAGTTATTTGGAAGAACATTCTAACGTTCTAATAAGTGGTTTCAAATTATTTATATTTGATAATTTTTTTTTGCAAGTTTAGGAACAAAGAACGAGCAACTGTGGATGTATGATCTATCTAATTACAATGCGCACAGTGCACGACCCAATCCATCTATTCTCCCCTGCACCATCCCAACCATACTCCCAATCGTCCCAATCTGATCATAGCCCCCTTGCACGATAATAATGAATCTGCTCGTTAGTATTAAATTTCCATCGAAATATTTGTCTGTACACAACATACATTTTCAAGCATTAACTTAGGATAACTCACCCTCCTCTCCCTTCCCCCCAGTATTATAATTTATAATAATTTAGCTCCAAACATTCTGTTCTGCATGCACACAGCATCATATTATTTCCTTTACCAACGATATCATTAAACGGATAGATACATTTTGTGATACAAATTATGGTGCATTGCTTATTGAATATTGTTGCAAATTCTATGTAATTTAGATTCTTCGCAAGCCCAACCTGATTTGCCTAATTGGACAAATTAATAAGCAGTTTCGTTTGTGAACACAAATTGAAAAGTTGGATTATTTCGCTAATTTCATTATTATGCAATTGAAGCATTCTTTTGGATATTTTTGTGATAATTAAAAAAAATTACTTTCTAAACGAAATTATATATCATGTCCTAAAATATTTTTAAATTAAGAAATCATTGCTCAACTGAACAAAGAACTTAACTGTCCTTCCGTTAAGTGTTAATTCCCTTCAAAAGTATTTTCCAAGTAAACCAAAATGCACTCTTGGGAAATTGATTTTCCATCATCACTGGAGTCACCAATTTATTGGCAACATTTAATTTACTAAACTATAGAGAGCAAAAAGAAAAGTTCGGTGGCTACAATGTTGTTGTATGTGGGTCCGGGGGTTTCACGGAAATGTTGATAAAGTTCTGTAGAGGAAACAAGTTTCTCTGTTCATGTCAGGGATTAGGTTTCACGCAGTTAAGAAGTCGTTTGATACAGATTTGGACTGACCTAAATTAGTGGTAAGTATTTTATTAGAATTTTAACTGAAGACATTTTAATTGGCAAAATTATTTTATTTAATGTTTATCATTTTAAATATTTATATCATTTATATTACACAATGTTGCGATCAATAAACTGACCAACCAAAAAGACAACACCCAAAACGCCATTTCCCACCGAATTGTTATCTCGAATCTATTTCTGTTCTGTCACGAAACTCTATATCCCTCACATTGATTATATTCTGTCCTTTCACTTTCAATCTCGAAACATTCCATTAGAATATTCTGTATTCTCTCTTCTCTCCTCTCTCTCTCTCTCTCCCAACTCCCAATTCCCAAATGTCCCTCAATACTCCAAAATTGGTTTTGGCGTTTTTATCTTCTTCTTTTGCATTTTCTTCTTCTTTTCGAATTCTGCTCGATCGAATCGATTTCCTTCTTTCCACAAACCAAACTCTCTCAAATATCTCACTTTCACTCGACTGAATTTGAGCAGCAACCAAATCCGGTTGGATTTCGAATTTATTTTCAATGTATATTCTCTCAATACACTTTCTCCCTTCAACTATAATTCCTTGTATTTCATATATTTTGTGGCAAGAGAGAAACATCAATTTAGTTATATTTATGGTTTCGCTTTGTGTGTCAACTCAAATTTATTCGATTCCATTGCACACTCACTCAACATTCCTTTCGGATCGATTCAATTCGCATTTATTACTTTGTTTCTGGTCCAATAATAATAGTCAATGAGATGTCACGGCTTTGGGACGAGAGTTTATTTGTTTGGACTAAGTTGATGTCTTTCTTGGTGGGAAACCTTTTATTGTGATTACATTTTGTATTCATTGGGATTTGAAATATACATATTTCGAAATTCACCTTGATTGTTGATTGATTAACAGGTTAAATAAAATTAATATTTCTCTAGAAAATTGTCAAAATCACTTAACGCTTTATATTAATTGGCAAGATTTTTTGTTTATTGTTGTGTTAAATGGGCCATTAGCGAATATGGGTTATATGGCGAGCAGTAATCAATGAATATATTTCCTATCATCTCAATCTTGATTGGTCATTTCAAATTCGTGCCACACCACCGTCTCCTTCTATCAGTGAGTCAATTCCCATTCGCCAATATCACCAAACGACGCTATTCATCGAGTTAATCTAATAATGGCCCCAAAACACTTTCCGATAAGGTCATTTAGCTGTGTTTAAACATTTGGCCAATCTTTCCTTTCTCTTCACTTTCCACTAAACGTTCTCTTAATTCCTGTTTGCCCAAAACCTTAGTTTTGCCTTAGTACCGATGGTCTATTGGATTTAATGGAAAATCTCGATAGTAATAAAACTGCTCATTGGTCTACATGAGAGCAAACAAAAACCATTGACCATTGACCAACCATTAACCACACAGACAGTTTGAGTGGCCTCTTGAGAGTTTGAGAAGTGTCGAGAAGTTTCGGAGGGTTAAGTCAATCCTTTTTAGATTTAAGTAACATACGTACAAAATCACGATTGGGAAGAATTTTGAAAATGATTAATCAATTTTTACATAGTTTACAATTAGATTAAAAACATTATATTTATTAATTCTTGAATACTTTCGTGAAATGTTATTTACTAATAATTTGTAATGGTTTTTTAAAATTTTTTTGCTTTCATTTTCTACATTATAAAGGCAAACGATTTCTCTTTGAAAAGTAACAATAAATTTTCCATTTGAAATTAAAATCATTTTCTCGAACAAAATCGAATGCAAGATTTATGTCTCCAGGAACTTCAGAGACATTTCTTTTATTTTTAAATGCATCTCTATCTCGATACAGACAACCTAAATAAATTCTAAATTCTAGGTTTCTTTTTGTTTCAATTTAGAGAAATTGGTTTTAAAATTTAAAATTGTTTGCTTACTTGAGTAAATTTATAGAGAGACATATATTTTGCTAAATAAAATAGATTTTCGGGTGACAACTTGACAAGTATAAATCGCAATGGACTACTTCAATATTTGTTTTTTTATTTGATAGGATTTTTAAAATTAATTCTAATGCATATAAAAAGTTTTTCATTTAATAAATAATTATATTTGTCTTCAACTAGGTTCAAATCCCAAAGGACAATCTTCGTCAGCGTCATCTGATTCGGTGCCACTGGACGAGCAGCAACGATGGCACACGGTGTCTGCCTATGTGGGCGGCGAAGTGTCGATGCCTTGTGCGGTGGATGTGGCCGGTTGTGGTCGAATCTACTTCATCACCTGGACCAAGAATGGTTCACTGCCTCAGGCATCATCAGCACACAGCAACACATCACCACACCAACAGCCAACCAGCTCAAGTCTGTCCATCACCAATGTGAATGCAATGTCAAGTGGCACCAGTAGCAAATTGTCTGCTTCTGTCAACTCGCAAAACAACAAAAACGGTGAATGGCAACGAGTGTTCATCCACTCGGACACGTTCGAACGTGTGCTCGGTGATCTCGAGCAGCACGGTCCAGTGGGTCGAGTGTCGTTTGGTCCTACGGGCCAACTCAACCACAGCACCACTGCATACCTCACCATCAAGTCGGTCTCCCCACTGGACGAGGGAGTGTACAAGTGCGACGTCACCTACACCACTCCACACGCCCATGGAAAGTGTCCTTCTCTCACCTATACTCGTGTCCAGACATTGGGTAAGTTCAATAATCTATCAAAATTGTCAAATTGACAGTTTGTCTCTGTTGGAACATTGGTAGTTTTTTGTACTTAGAATACAAACAAAAATGCTGACTTAAGAAAAAAATTATGTTTGATTAGTCCTAACGATAGAAAATTGATACGAATTGGCTTATGTTATTCTGTTTCTAAAAGTTTTTTTTAAAACATGACAAGCAAACAGAGCAATGCACTTTGAGTAACATTTTCAATAAAATTCTGTTCGGATTAAATTTTCAGATTAAATTGAGATTAACGATTCTGAAGGTTATTCGAAAGTGTGGCGAAAATAGATATTTTCAATTTCTTTTTTCTTTTTATTTGTAACATAAAATTATGTATTTTCCAAATAGTTTTTATAAAATAGATAATTTTCTTCTAATATTCATTTCTTTTTCTACAGTGAAACCAAGTGCTCCAAAAATCCGTGTCAACGGAAAGCTGTTGAGTGATTATCGTGATTCGCCTCAGGAGGAGTCGAACCAATCGCCAGTCGACCACAATCAACTGCAATCTTCAAGTGCCAAATTACCTTCTTCTAGTGATATTGAATTGATGCGGACTCGACAGATTGGTCCTTTCGAGGAGGGATCGACGGTTGAGTTCGAGTGCTCCACATACGGCGGTCGTCCAATGCCTGAACTGAGATGGTACAACGGATCGAGACCACTGAGGTCAAAGGTCAACATTATTGAGTCGTTGGATGGTGCAAGTTCGACTGACACTCCAGAATATTTGATCAACGAAATTGTTCAAGATCATCCAGATTCAAAGTCTAAAGAACTTTTAGTTGCCACAACACGAATCATTGCTAGTCGTTATGATTTAGGCGCCAAATTTGAATGTCGTGTTTTGTGGAACAATAGTGCAGACTTTGCTGAGGAAACTCACTGGTCCCTGCACCACGGACGAAACAAAGCAAAAATGCTCAACGCATCACTGCTCCACGAGTGGCTGCTGCTCGACATTAAAGTACGACCTTTGAGCATTCGAGTCGATTCACCACGGTCCCCAGTGGTTTCCGGTGAGACTGTGATGTTGAGGTGCTCGGTGGAGGGCGCGAGGCCAGCCGCCAACATAACCTGGTACAATCGGTCGGAAGTGGTCGAAGCGGGCCCCCTTCCCTCACCACCGAGCCCAATTTCATCTTCCTCCGCCGATTCGCTCCCATCCGGACTGCTCATTGCGAACCAACCACCGAGAAGTCGCATCACCACCGAACTCATGACCGACGGAACATACCGCAGCACGAGCATGCTCGTCTTCACTGCCACACGCTCAGACCATCTCGCGGATTTTTTCTGCAAAGGCTCCAATGAAGTGCTCAGAAATCGAAACGAAGTGCCACTGCTGCAAGGTGTGCAGCTGCAAGTGCTATGTGAGTACATTTTTGGTTTATTTTCATAAATTAGACTTGTTTATTGAAATTCAATTTAAAGAATAATTGTATTGAACATCCCTCTAGTATAAAAGGTTAATTTATTTATTAAACATAACATTTCTCGTTGTTTTCTTAATATCAACATTTTCTATATAGCCTCTTATGAATATTCCTCGTTGCTCGTTTCATTCCATTTAACACAAAATTGATGAGTTTTCACTTGCGTTAGCTTTCATTGAAATTTCACTCATAAGTTTGCCTCAATTTGAGTCTCAAATAAAGTTTGCTTTAAAATTGAATTACAAGTCTGAGTGCATGAGCAAAAAGAATGTGATTTATTGTTGAATTTGCTTGCTGGTCGAAACCTTTTAAGCGTCTCGCATTAACATTGCCATTTGATCGTCCTTGCTTGTGCTCAACTATTTTATTTCTCATTTCTCACTTAAATCGATTGCTCACATCTCTCTCCATTAGTGGCCAATAGTAACAAATGCACTTTTCACGTTGTGCGAGGATTGTTCCATTTGTGCAAACACTTTTGGTGTGGTCCTGGCTTGGGGGAGAGTTACGAGTGTGAGATCAAATTCGGGTGAGATTCCTTTGTTTTGTCGCCCACACAGCAATGCTTGATCCCACTTCGGTTTGGTTTGCTTATTTTCTTTTCTCTCTTGCCCAACTCTCAACTCTCAACTCCAACTCGCCCAATTGGACATCATCTGGTGCGGTGCAGGCCAATTTACGCACACAGTTTCGTCTGTTTAATATTCTGCCTCGTTACGCCGTTCAAAGTTTGTCCAACTGCACGATCGAGTCTTTATTGACAGTCTCAAGTAAACTCTCTCGACTCGATTCACCAACTCACCATAAGAATAGATTTGATCCATAGATTATATCACAAAGTTGGTACAGTTTTGATAGATGGATTGAGGCATATATTTTCTTATTGGAGGCAGATTTAAAGTTGCAAATGTGCGTTCCGACAAACACACACTCACACACGGTCCCCTCTTTCCACTTTCCATTCTGCACCATTTTGATCTTGATAAATGATCTTTTCACCACTCGTTCATTAATAATAATGATTCTCTACTATTAAACTAAAACACCAGCATCTAAGTTTACTGGTATTTTTTTCTGCATTCATTGCAAATGAAGTCTAAAAAGTGAGCACTTTTGAATTCTTAATTTCCACACAACTTTGGTGCAAATGGTTTAGTTCTTTGTCTCAAGCGCCTAGTCAAGTCTAAAATTTTTTAAATAAGGATTATTTGTCTGCCAACATTTTTATTCTATTTTTAACTAAATTAAGGATTATAAGTGTTCATTGTATTAATCTTAAGAATAAATTACAAAACAATTTTTATGTCATGAAATTCTTAAAATTCTTATTTATTAAATGCTATATTCATAACTATTTTATATTTTATATTTGATTGATCATTTTTATACTAAATCATAATGCGTTATTAAACTAATTTTTGTAGGTTTAAAATCAGTATTATTTCATAAATCGTCATTTTATTTCTAAATAACCATTTTCGAAATACACGACCAAATCCACATAATAAATAACTCGAGTATTAAATGTTGGACAATGACGATGTTGGCAAACATTGGACCGAACATGAGTTGAGTCATGTCAGTGGAACGCGCGGGCGCTCTTCTCTACTTAACGATAATGACGTACGAGAGTGAACAATGAATTATTGCTGGTGGGATAATGGGGACTGAGGAATTGAGGGATGGAGGGATACAACAAATTACTGGGAAATTGGTACAAGATTTATCACTCTCGATCATTGTAGAATTGAATTGTCATTTGGACATCGTTGACGTACAAATTGGTAAAATATTTAAATATATTTTATTGCTTTTCATTTTGGTTAGTTTGTTATTGAATTGATCAGTGGTAATTTAAATTGGATTAGACTTAGTGGGATATACCAAATCATGTTTAGTGAAAAGCTGATTGGCAATTTATGGTAATGAATGTTGATGTGATTTGGAATTAATTTGGGAAATTCCTGGAATTTGGTTTATGGAAAGAAATTGAATGTTAAATTATTTTTATTTAAATGTTGTTTACTCGTTGTATTGATTTCGAATATATCGATTAGTTATGTTTTATAAGTACGAGCATTTGAATGGTTTTATTTTCAAATATGAAATCTCTCCTTTGTCATTTATATAACTCTCAATATATTTTCTCTATTTACTTTCTCCAAAACGCAGTTCGGTTCATTGTAAAACGCACCGCACGCACATCACGCTCAACTTGATCCCTTCTGGGGCCTCGGTTGTGAGTGGACACGCCTTTGGCTCATTCGCTCGCTTAATAATGTCATCGTTGAGTTGATGTGTCGAGCAAGCACAGCACAAATCGAGGGCTAGATGATCCGACCGAATGTGGAAAGTCGAAAAAAGAACGAAAACGAGAAGCTCAAATGTCAATGACAGTTTAATAATTGAATTTAAGTGAATGAATTAGGGACGGAGAGGAGGAGAGGAGAGGACTGATGAGAGAGAAAGTGAAATGGAGAGATGGAGTAGAAAAGTATAGAAATTAAATTGTCATTTGGCATTGTCGCTGAGCACAAATGGATTGGAATAGTCGAGAGGGAATGGGCGTTTTAAAAATGCATTAGACTCGGTCATCTATTGTTACATGGAGAGATAAGAATTAAGAATGTCCCAATCGATATTGCAAAGTGAGATGATCGTGCTCGTTAGTGAGGCAATGTGTCCGCACAAATTACCTCTCAGAGTCGCGTGTTTGCGTTTGTGTGTGCACACGGCTCGAGTGCATTTGCAGTGATCAGTGCGGCTGAATGCGCATGTGCCTTTTGATTTAGTGGTTGACTTTGAGATTTGAAATAATTTTGTGACAAAACTGTGCACTTGACAGTTGAGTTGAATTATAATTGATGGACATTTGAATTTAACATTAAAATGGGAAAAGGCACAAAACGCCATAAGTCGATGACAGTCGGCAATTATTTTGGAATTTGCTTTTTTGTTTTGCACTCGCAATAATTCATTAGCGATAATTAATAAGCTAATCGAGCAATGAAATGCATTTGGGTGTTAGCATGTCAATCATGGCCAATGCCGAGAGCATTGTCGGGCACTGGCAAAGTGTTGCAGTGTGATAACCCATTTGGCACTCGAGTCGAGCAAATTGCTCTGTCCCCACTGCCATGTCCATTGTGATGTTCGGTCTTTCAACTTTGCTTTCCCTTTGCCTGCTCAGTCCCCATCCCTCTCCCTCGTCCATTAATCATCGCCTCCATTGTGCCACACACCAACAAAAGACTCTTCGTCCTTCTCCGTTCTGGGCGTCGAGCATTTCCCTTCACAAGTCCCATCTCTCTCCATTCATATCTCACAATTCCTTCCTCACTCGATTGTTGTCTCTCTGCGTCATTAATATCTCTTGTTTTCACTTCAACTATTTATATAAATTCTGTACGAAAATATCTTTTGGAATTATGGATTTCTATTAATGTTTTTTTAACGTGGATTTCTATTTTTGTTAAATATTATTTTACGAATAATATTTTCAAATGAGGCATTCTCTTCTGTGCTTACTGGTAAAAATAATTTAAATATTAGTTTTTATATTTTATTATAAATTCATTTCAAATCAAACTTTCTCTAGCTTTATTTATATAATTCAACATTCTTTAATTGAATCAACTCTTGCATATTCGTTTTATTTTTTTAATTATATTAATTGTTGTCCGGTTTGAAAGAGAGAAATAAATTATTTATTTATGTAAATCGTTTTGCAATTCAAATTAATTTGGTGGTTTTTTCTTGGATAATTTTATTTTTAAATTATTAATTATCAAACAAACGAGGAACTTTAAATTGGTAAATTGTTATTAATTTAAAATCTATTAGTATATAGCAAATATATGTGCAATTCAAAATCTAACTACATTAAAGTAATTCTTCTTTTTCGTCGTCGTGATGGCACAGCACTGTCAAAGGCACAACACATTTTAGTGTAACCAGAGTGGAGATACTGTCAAAGGCACAACACATTTTAGTGTAACCAGAATGGAGATACTGTCAAAGGCACAACACATTTTAGTGTAACCAGAGTGGATATACTGTCAAAGGCACAACACATTTTAGTATAACCAGAATGGAGATACTGTCAAAGGCACAACACATTTTAGTGTAACCAGAGTGGATATACTGTCAAAGGCACAACACATTTTAGTGTAACCAGAATGGAGATACTGTCAAAGGCACAACACATTTTAGTGCAGATGTGAGTTGAGATATGACACACACAAAAGTTGAACTGTAGAAGTAGTCTTTTCACACACCAAAATTATCTCGAACAAATACACTACTCGAAGGCAGAAAATATTATTTTCTAATGAATTTATATTTTCCGTAGAATCTGTTTGAAAAAATTAAATTTTAAAATATGAAATCTTATAGTATTTTTCACGCTGAATCCAATGGTATGCTCAAAAGTTATAAATTGATTCACGTTTTAGATATATCTGAGTTTTTACACATGATCATGTATAATTTTATATTACATTGTCAATGTAGATGTGTAGAATGTAGATGTGTGTTACGAAGTAAAAATAAAGTGAATACGAGGGTGGGTCAGAAAGTTCGGGAACTTAGTCTGTATTTCCGAGCGGGTTTAGATCTAAATTACCATGTTGGTATATGATGTAGAGTCACTAGTCCTAATAAGAAAAAATACCAATTCACATTATCCGCCTGTTTCCTGGAACAGATACGATTTATTTAGAAACCCTGGTTTTGTGCCCACCGTCGCGTTTGGAAATAACTCTTAGGTGAATGAATTTCTAAGGCTGAAAATTTTTATGGGTACTCACCTCGAGAACCCTAATCAAGTTATGTGTTCAAAAGTTCCATTTGGATCGTTTCCGGAAATATCAGTTCCAAATGGAACTTCCGATTTTCTAGGGAAATTTGAACTTTTATATTCAGAAATTGATCAGAGTGGAATGTATATCTTATATAAAAAATAACAGTAAAAATCCGATAAGATTAAGAGGTAAAAAAGAATTTTTAAGCTTTGTCAAAATAGTCGCTTTTGGTTACTGAATGAATACATGCATTTTTGGTATCTTATCAAAGCTTTATCTCATCTATCTCTTATTCAATCTTAGACAATCTTGGTATCAATTCGCAGTGCCTTTTTCGTCTGAACAAGATAGTAATATCAGTTTTAAAATTTGACGTATTTTTTAATTTTTTGGTCGGGATCCGGTAGTTCCATTTGGAACAAGCACTTCCGTTTTCTAAAAATTATTATCATGCTTGATGAACAATAATATATAGTTAAAACTTGATTATAATTTTTTTTATAAAAAATTTGGTCGAATTTAATTAACCGGAAGTTGATCCAATTGGAACATTTTCAATATATATTCTGATAAGTGTCTACGAGGTGAGTTCCCATAAAAATTTTCAGCCCTAGATATTTAGTTATGCCAAAGATAATCCCAAACGCGACGGTGGGCACAAAACCAGGTTTTCTAAATAAATCGTATCTGTTCCAGGAAACAGGCGGATAATGTGAATTGGTATTTTTTCTTATTAGAACTAGTGACTCTACATCATATACCAATATGGTAATTTAGATCAAAAACCGCTCAGAAATACAGACCAAGTTCGCGAACTTTCTGACCCACCCTCGTAAAGATGGAAAGCATAGTACTAAGGAGATGCGAGGGTACCCTACCACCCGTGTGGGTATGAGTGTGGGCTAGAATGATTAGAGATTCACTCACACCCCTCAACTTCATGTTCACTACTGTAATTAATTGATGTATTGTCCTGCGATGAACACACATTCGAATTCGGGACACTCACTAGCACAAACATATTCAAGACAAAAGTATTTGTTATGCTCCCTTGGTTTTTTTGTGATTATTTTTCTAATTGCTCTCACCAAATTTGTTGTCATCAATTAATGGTATGATTGTCATGATGACATGCTGCATTCACTGATTCTTTCCTTTACTAGCTTTTCCTGTATTTTGAGCAACTTTTCGAACACCCTCACTTTGGTGTGTGCCATTTATTGTGACCGACAGTGCTTTATTGCTTTACTAAACTGTACATAATGACAAATTGTTTTCTCCATTTTGTAACTAAACGCTTTAATCTAAACCCACCCAATGATCCTAACTTCAGCACATCCAAATACAAGTGTGCATTAAACCGTGAGCAGTACATGATCGTTGGTCTAACATTTTTCTCGCTATATGAGGTTAGTCAGAAGAGTAAGATGTGTTGTGAATGTGGCGCCATACATTACAACGAACATTTTGGAATAATGCGGCGATGTGTCCCAACTCCCAAATCCTTCCAATCCTGTTGCAAACACGGAGTCGTCAAGTTTCCACTGCCGCAATATCCTGATTTGTTGAAGCATTATCAATGGTGTGTGTTGCTTACAAAATGGTAGACATGAATTAACCTGAAACCTACTGCTTCAAGATTAAGCTTGGCATCAAGCACATGTTATATAACATCGGGCCAAACATTTGTTCGCCAATCTACAATCAAGCCTGTGTGTCGGACACAGAACAAGCAACAAATGCTAACATTAGCAACAAATTCAACCAGAAATGTGACCGAGAGTTGATGACGCTTCTGCACTACTCTCTCATTGATGTCAGTCCATTGTGTCGCCAATTTAAGTTCACTTCCGACACTCCACACGCAATCGGAGGTGATTTCAAAATCGTGATTCGACAAGGCCACAAATGGCCACCAGTATTTGTTTCCAACCTTCGCTGAAGTCGCGAACTGTACAGAGACAATGACAACGACGATACTGAGAGAGGAATTTGGTGCTTTGTGAAGGATCCGCAATCCAAAACCTCAACTGCAACAATTCTTTCACCATGCCCTGTTATCACTAATAAAACTGTCGCAATAGGAGGATTAATCACTACGACCACAAGTACGTTTACACCAATAAAACCACCACTGACAACCATCATTTTTTCTGTAACAAATTAAGCGTCACCACTCACTACAACGGTCATTGCTAGACCAATGCAAGCAAGATTTGAGGAAGAGCGTTACGTTCCAAAACTATCAACCCGCCGCTGTAAGCGGCGGGTTTTAACAAGTTGACTACAAACGCGAGCAGTGAGCGGAGTGAAACGTAGCGAACGCGAAGCGTTTGGGTTAACTTGTTATTATAATTTTAAAAAAAATTGGTTAATTTATCATTCGAAACACTCATTCACGGTTTTGGAACCATGCCGAGTTGAGTCTGTTGGCACAATAGATGATCTGTCAAGCATTATCAACGGACTCTACTCTCTTTCTGGTTTGTTCATTCACTCAGTTGGTGAACACTTTGTTGCAGACATTCATTCATTAGGTATTCATGTGCGTCACTCGTTGTTCGAATAATAGTGGAGGGTCATTTGAGTTGCTAATTAGGTTCAGATGGGACAGAGGGTGGTGTTCACTCGGCATTTGTGGTAATAATGAAACAACTGAAACAATGCTACATTGTCTGAACTGTTTAACTTTAAATTTTGTAAAACAACATTGCTCTTTCCAACATAGACACAACTCAAAGAACAGATCTGTTAATTCGTCACTTTTATAAAGCTGAGCCAAATTTAGTGAATAGTTCACTGCATTGTCTCCATAAGTTCGCCAGTCCGAATTAGTTTAATTAAATAACAGTTCATTAGTCCGTGGACTGGTCGAGTCGATAGATTCGAATTAGTTCTGGTCACGTCTCGCTCTCCTTCTCGTCTCCCTGTCTGGCTCATTCTCACAGATCCATCATTCAATCGAGTGTTCAGTTGCACCATGTCAATGTTGATCATTAATGATTGATTGTATCCAAATGACCCAGTTGTGACTGGTCTTAAATTGCATTCTTAATTTTTCCACTCGTCCATTAAATAAATATCTCGTTAGGCCCAATGCTCAATTCCTCTCCATTTCCCAGTAGAATCATAAATTTTCCCCCTTCTCTCCATAAGTAAATTCATTAACACCAGAAACATTAACTCAATTATCTTGCACTGTCTCTTCTTCTTTTCCTTGTTTGTATGAAAAAGAATAATTATGTACATACACTTTTCATTAATTAAGTTTTTTGTTCTTAAATGTTATTAATTAACTGTAGTGAAATGATCATTAATTATAGAAAAAAAAATATTTCCCTATTTCCATTAAAAGAATTGCTACTTTTTTGGATATTTTTTTCTAATTTGTTATATATTAGTTTATTTTTAAAACACTTTTCAAAGGTTTAAATTTCAATTTTTTAACATTATCTTGTTTTATTCCAGATGCCCCACTTGTAGACATTGAACCGAACGGCATCATCGCTGTAAACGAGTCTTCCTCCATTGAGCTGTGGTGCACCTATGACTCGAATCCAATGAACATTACCGAGATTGTTTGGTTCAAGGATGGACAGGTGATCAACTTTGATCTATGGTCATCGGACAAGTTGGCTACCTCACGAGATGAACGAGGGACACCGATCCTGACTGTCAATGATATCGACAGAAATGATTCTGCCGAGTATAGGTGTCGGGTGAGAAATGCCTTTGGGGTCGCCGACTCAGTCACCAGTGCCAAATTAGAAGTTGCTTGTAAGTTATTTCAAAGATATTTTTAAAGAACTTTAAATTAACGAAATGTTGCAGTTCCCCCAGTAGTGCAACTCGAAATACTCGAACCCCAATCCTCCGTCGTGATAGAATCCAGTGGAAACACTCCGTCCGCTTTATCCGCAAATCTTATCAGTCTCCGCTGTGTCACGGTGCAGGGCAATCCACCTCAACTGTCCCTAGTCCAATGGTACCGAAATGGTCACCACTTTCTCACCACAATTTCCCTCAAACAACTTCAACAATCTCAATCTACCCAAGCTGGTCTTTCAAGTCATCATTTTTATCGAATCGGAACGGGCAAGCATTTTACTCTAGTTGACGATTCCACGCCCATTGGACCTGTGAATGGTGCATTGTTGAGGTTTAACGACTCAACTCAGTCCAGTGATTTGCCTCTGTCGCCATTTGTTCAATATCTCGACTCTCCTGACATTTTGACTATTACAAATGTGACCCGAATGCATGCTGGGAATTATTCGTGCCTTGGTTTCAATGGAGCCGCCAATTCGAGTCAACAATCACCAGCCAAGCATATTTCGGTTAAATGTAAGTGATATGAAACAATTAGAATCGATTTTATTTCAATTTTTAAATAAATAGACAAACCAGGAGTTGCTCACTTAGCCTTGAGCACTGGTGACGATTATATTCTTCATGGAACCCAAGCGGTTCTCGAGTGTCGAATCACAGATCCGGGCAATCCACGCGCCCATTCCATCCAATGGACTCACAATGGTGTCCGTATTGACCGTCCAATTCATGCCACAGAAGAACCAATTCCCAAAGACTTGGCTCCACCAAACTCGAAACATAAACCTCTGGTGTTCATTGCTCGGTACCGGACTCAAGTGGCCGAAATGAACACTGCTGGACAGTATGGTTGTGTGGCTGTGAATGAGTTGGGTGAAGGACAGTTGGGCAATTTGAGGGTTGAAGTCAAATGTAAGTCTTATTACTTTCTTTTCCCTGCAAATTTTTTAATTGGGGTTTTCCACCAAAAATGCTCCAACCTCTCCCACCTTCAATCGGTGCTCAACTCAACCAAAGCATCTCACTTTCCTGTCGAATCGAATGCGAACCTCTCTGTGCCATCCACTGGTTTCACAACAACATCACCATCCTATCGCCTGATGGACGAGGTGTCTTCGCATCGACAGTTCGAAATGAACTTCGAGCTAAGTTAAGAAATGGAAATGAACTTACATTCTGGATTGAAACCAGTGAACATCATTCGAGTCATCAGGGTCAAGGACAACAGGGTTACAGTGTCACGGTATCCAAATTGCATATTCTCAACACTTCTGCATTGTTTGATTATGATCAGTTGAGTTGTGCTAGTGCTGAAAATAATTTGGGACCACCGGTGCAGAGTTATGTTGTGTTCAGGAGGGAATGTAAGTGATCCTTGATTTTTATTTTGAAATTTAGAAATTAATAACACAACATTTTTAGATCCTCCTCATTCAGTCCACATTTCGGTGCCTCAAATTGATCTACTTGAAGGAGAGCGTTATCCCGAGAAACCAGTTCAATGTTCAGCCTTTGGTAACCCACCACCAAACTACTACTGGACCTTTAGTTCTGTGCATCCAGAAATTGTGGCTGCTCACAATTCCGAACAAAATATAGTTAATCCTCACATTGAACAACCGGGAATATCTCAAATTGAAGACCAAAGTGTTGTAGCCATAGGGGCAATGCTAACCCTCAACATGACAACCATGACCAATAGACACAAATCAACCGCCGGTCACCATCATTTAGCTCATTTAGCTCAAATTGCGGACGCTAGAGTAGCACACGAAAATGCAGGCTTGTTTGGATCTTCGATCATGTCCACCACTGGTCCTTCATTGTTTCGTGCATCACGATCCCAATCGGGCAACTACACTTGTGTGGCTAGTAATAGACATGGAACTTACTCTGCCACAATGACCATCAATGTTTTCTGTAAGTTTTCGGGTTTATAATTTTTTATCAATTTTACAAATTAATAATAAAATTATTTAATAATTTTCCACAGATCGTCCCGAATGCGAATTGCGTCGAATTCACACCGCCAAACTGTTCCGTCAACACTCAATTCCCTCAACAACATTTCCCAATGGGACCAACTCACAGTCGACCACTCATTTCGATCCCCAGACCGAGTCGGCGCAAGTGCTCATTTCGTGTTCCGCATCGTCCAACCCGGCACCAATGGGATTTTCCTGGTTTCGCCGTAATGGAACCACAAATATGATGGAAATTCATCCTTCACCCGAAACCGATCATAGTCTGTTTGTGGCTATACAGGACTATGATTACGACGACGAACAGGACGCCTACTCACGCAATCATCCAGTGGGCCATTCCCATGCGCCATACCAAGCAGACGAACAACCTCCTCATCATTTTCATGCTCAATCACGTCAAAGTGCAGTGTTAAGTGTGCCCGACTATGCCAATCTGGAAGAGTACGCATGCGTGGTGAACAATTTGATTGGAAAGTCTGAGCCATGTTGGTTTCAAGAACAACCAGCTCAAGGACAAATTCAACCTGAAACGTCCAACTGGTCCTTCCTTGGGGAGGACAATCTGTTTGTTGTGGCTGCCACTGCAGGACTGATTGTCTTTCTGGTGGTCGCATCTGGTGCTGTGGTTGTGGTGGTGTGTTTGCATCGACATCGAACTTCATCATTCAAAGGCTTTGGAACTGGATCCAGTTCTGGTTCAGGTGGTGGAACACCTCAGCGACTTAAGAATCATCATCAAATGCCTCCACTGGTGCATCATCTTCTTGACTCGAGTCCGGACATGGACATTGATTTCATCACTGGACTTGATAACCGATCCAAGACTGCCACCCTGAGTGCTGGTTATCGAATGACGCCTGCTGTGGCTAATGCTGGTGTTGGACTAACAAGTGGAACTCTAGGCAAATCTTACCGAACACTGCCGCATCACAATCAAAGTCCATTTATCCCAGCAGGGGCTGGTGGAGGCAATGGTTCTGTTTATAGTGGAAGCAGCTCAAATGGAAGTCAAGGCGGTAGTCGACCCTTCCTGGTTTCCTATGACTCGAGTAATGTGTACGCAGAACCCGAGTACCACTGTGGGGCTTCCAATCATTCGGGCGACCAACTAACCGGATCTACCACAGTCACCAGTGCAAGTGCAAACGGAAATGCACCACGAGGAGGAAGTAGTGGAAATAGCAATGAAAAACTTCCACTTCCAGTACTTCCACCTGAAAATGCAAACAAAAGATCAAATTATGAAGGTTTCAGGTAAATACATTTTATCATGGCTTAATTTAACAAAATATTAATGAAAACAAATTTTTCAGGGAAAACGGTGATTACGAAAATAATTATCCAACTTACGAGGAATTAGATACAGCTAATCAAAATTCACGCTATTACTACCAACTTCAACCCAAGCCAAAAACGGAAAGTTCTCCAGATGTCAAAATTCCATTAGAAAATCCAAAGACAAAATCGAGAAAGAAGAAGAAACTCTCTAAAAAATCAAAAGTCACAACAAAACCATTTTATCAATCTGGTGATTCTCCTTCCTGTTCATCGCTAGCCTCAGCCGGTTCATCCTCTGCTGAAGATGCAGATCTTCCAATTCAAGAGAACCAACTCAACATTACAAAAGGCCAATTTACGTTAAGCAACAAAGGAAAATCATCTCATTGCATTCAAGATGACCTTGACTTGATAAGGTCAACAGGACCTAGAAGTATGAATCCAGATTTCCGGTCACCGTTTGCATCAAAGTACGGCACAACCGGACGACCTTCCTACCACTTATCTCAAGTCCATTTGTCCGAGTCTGAAGACTCAGAGTCCACTTCCAACTCTGCTGCATACAATCCAGAACGTGATTTCTATTATGGAACAGTTGCAGGAAGTGGGCCAAACAAAATATACGAACAACTCCCACCAAGTGGGGCATCCACAAATAACCGTATACGTCGAATGTTGCCTCAACACAACAAATATGGATCTCTACTGCGGCAGGGCTCAGCTGGGGGAGGTGTTCAGTCCCCAGGCAGTTACCGTGCCCAGCCTTATCAGCAAGCCCCACCTCAACAGTATCAAGCCTCACCACTGTCCACACGAATCTACTTCAATTTCCACGACTCTCCCCCCGTGGCCGCCAATGGACCAACCAATTCGTACACCAATAGCCTTAGATATGGACCACCCCAGTGGAGTACGGTGAACAGCAATCACCTGTCAACTGGCAGTGGCAAACTACCTCGACGTGGATCTAGTCCAAATCAGAATCCAATTTTACGAACTTTCAACAACGCTAACCGCAATCTACCACCAACAGCAGCAGTGCCCGATGAGTTAGATCATCAAACACCGCCTGAATATCATCGAGTATTCAACGAATAGAAATTGTAAAAATAGATAAAAGGTTAATAGATAAGATCTATAAGAGGTACTAATGTGATATTTGATATATATTTAACTAATTGTTTCAACAACAACAAATATTCCGAATTACGTATAAAGAAAAAAATATTTGGAAACATTTTGAGAGGTTTCCAAACAGGTCACGTCTAGTTGCAATATGACTAGTTTTATAAATGATTGTAATTATAAAATTGTTTTATTAATTATTTCATTTTAAATAAACTTTTTTTTTGTTTTATGAAAATTTGTTGATTCTTTCCGTTTTGGTTTTAAATATAATATATTATTACAAACTATTATTGCAATGCTGATTCAGTATTTTATGAAAAGGAAAATAAAAGGTCTTGGAATGGATTCTTTTGCCTGTGCATTTAAATGGCACAGTAATGTCTTAGTTCAATAACGCATAGATGGCTTCCAATTGACTAGATTAATTAATTAGTAAATGATAAAACCCGGATAATCTTCCCTGCACTTCTAACTTTATCTCATCATAAAGTGTTTAAGATTTTTGTCATAATACGGATAATTGCCCTTTTACAACCAGCGGTAACCCGTTACACGGATAGTGAACAAATGCCGGTAATTTCAAACACTAGGGATGAGATCTTATTGACATGTTGACATTATTGAAATGGTTTCCTGATCTATTAGATACTTATTGGGATAAAAACAAAATTTGCAATTTTAAAAATTAAAATTATTGGCCAGATCACTAATTGGGAAAATAACAATTTCTTATTGGTAAAGTGACTATATTTATTGGCAATAAAATTATAACCCGTATATTATCTGGACAACATTCCATTTTTTTAAAGGTAATAATTGTCACTGCCACTGTCTCTTCTGTTCTAACTTTTTTTTATTACATCTTCACAATTTTCATGTAGGTTCGCAAATTAAAAATTACCGTTAAAAATTTATTTATTCTTTAATTAAAACATTATTTACTTTGACTTCTTTGTCGTTGGTATTAAATGGTAAAATTTTGTTTTTCACTTAAGTATTCTGTTGTTTAAAATTTAACGAGACTTTTTTAATTCAGGAATCTTGGTTTCCAAAGAAAAAACTTTTATATCAAACCAAAAAATTTCTTTAACTAAAAACATGAGCTACTCTTTTCCAAGAAATCTGGATGGATAATATTATAACATTAACCTGTTAGAAAGATTAAAATATTAAAAAGTGCTCGAATGAACAAGGGTTTTAAACTTAAATCTATTTGACATAAAAAAGATTTGTTATTTTATTTTATATTGTGAATTATCTTTTATTATTTTTCTTTCTGTTTAATTTGGTGTTCAAACTCGAGAATGATCAATCAAAGCAGTTTGTGACTGGTGTGTGCCCAAATGACAGTTCGATTTGGCAGACAAACAGACAGCACAAGATCATTTGGAGAGATGTTTGAGTGTTGGTGTGTGTTCGTTCACACTTTGACTCACTGAGCAGTGTTCTCAATTAGAGTGAGGCAAGAAGGAAAGATGCTGGTGGACCGAGACAGACGGACATCGTCATTGACCATTGTCTACTGCGGCAAACAATCAAATTGGCTGAGATTGTGCTTTGTTGGACTCGTCTGGTGGAGCACATGTTACCCACCAGACAAAATGTAACGCTTTTTAATTCACTTTGATCAAACCGAACCTCCCCTCACTCCTGAGTATTGATTGGAAACATGTTCAATTCTTTTGGTTTGATTCCATTTGTAAGAAAAATCAATACAAAAAATAAAAATAAATTATTTTCATTAATTTATTATATTTTTATTTGTTCGTTTCAATCAAGTGATTTAATTGAAAATTTAATTTTCTGGTTTTGTCAAAGAAGCGTTAGAATTCAAGCATTTTTTGCTATTCTCTTGTTTAGTTTATTCGTAACTTGGCTTTGAATCCATGAAACTTGATTCAAAAAAGGTAAAAGATATTTATAAAAATATTCAATTTTTATGTTTAAAAATAGAACTCTTTTGAAGTATGACTCATCGTAAATCAAATCAAATCAAAGTTTCCTCCAAATTACAATATAACGAACCAAAACGTTTAAATCAGCATAAATATTCATGCATATTTTATTGCAAAGATGTGCTCAAAGGTGTGCATTGATTGAGAGGTGATGAGTCATCGTCATGCTATGACTCATACGTTTAGGTATTTGAATTGCCCTAGGAAATGGTGATTTATACGTTTAACGATGATTTTAATAGAGTACAAATGAGTCACCAAACAAAACTTAAACAAGTCTCGTATAGAAAATTTTTTCTTTGTGTATTCAATTTAATTATTTTTTATTGAAAAATCTTAAAAAATATTAGGTCAATTAATAAGTCTTACTTTCTAAAGTTCCTTCTAAGTAATTTGTTAAAATTCTTATATAGTCCTTGATATCATACTTATAAGTACCTTTGTAATTAATCAAATTTAAGATTTAAAAATATGTTTTACATAATTTACTGAATTAATTGATAGATGCATTCGAGTTTAGGATGGATTTGATATAAATCATAAATGTGGCACAAAGTACAAAGTGCAGTTGGTTACAAACTAATTTCATGTTTCGTTTGGCTCTTGGAAAATTGCGCTGTGGGTTTTGAGGTTATGAGAGAGAATTGTTCTGTGCTACTAGCAGTAAAATTCAGTGCACTCTAACATCGTCCAACTCGGTAAATCGTAGTGGCATTGGACAGTGAACGTTTACCAGCTCATCTCACTTTCCCTCTACTTTGTTCCACTCTGCCCTCTCCACAGTCTCTCATTGGTCGTCGACCTGGCAACATCTAACCACGTTGTGCTGTTCTGTGCTTCGGTTTTGGCCACGTGTTTTCTATTTCTATTCATTTTTACCTAAATCGCCGGTAGACTCTCAACAACCCATTAGCTGGAAAATTGTTTTAAATATATGCAATTTTCCTTTTTAATTTTCACAATTTATGGATTATTTTGGACCATCGTCATTACCAAATGTAAGTTTTTTCCCCTTGTTGATATTTGGTTTAATAATTCTTGTGATTAGATTGCTTTTATGGTTTCCACTGATGTTTAATTATTCTGAACATTTGGAAAAATTATACACAATTTTGCTTTTAGGCATGTTCTCTATTTTTTGTCCTGGTTCCATTTAATAATTTTATTTTTCACTTTTTTTGTAATGTAAAATTAATTCGAGTTATTAATTGTCTCTTTTGGGTTGAATTAGGTCGACATTATTGTTTCTCAATATTTTAATGGTAAAACAAGTTTTATGTTTTAGCAGAAACTTTTTCCTGTTGGTTACATGGAAAAAGATGTTTATTATATCAAACAGAATATTCCATTCCATATTATTCCTACATTTTATTCATAAATCATGCTTGATTGATTAGTTTCCGTCCACAGAAATGTAGAATTTGTAAGTTTTTATGTCTGATTTTCAAAATAAATATGGTCTAAGGTTTTTTTGTAGTTTTCGGGATTATTACAAGTTTAATGACCGGTGGCCATTGACCATTGGCATTACCAACTAATGCAATATTTGTCAAGACTTGTTTTTCTGTCCCTTAAAGTAGCACTGTACTGCAAAGCTTCACTTATGACTGTTGACAGGCACTTTTGCACTGCGGGAAAGGCGAGACGGAGTAATATGAGAATTCCTTAAGAATGATACAAAGTAACAAGTTTTGCTAATATTAATAATATTTTATTTTGAATTATGTCTAGAATTTATAAAGGTTAATAGATTTTACACTTAAAAAATATCTGTAATAGTATAAATATCACTTGATCTTAAATTAGATATTTATTCAAATATCAAACATTACTACCCTCGGAGAATGCGTTTTTTTTAGAAAAGGTTATATTCAAATTTTTAAATTACTTTGCATTTAAGCCTCTTTGCACAGTTGTGTGTCTTTGTAGTTGTGTTATTCACATTTTCATTTTAATATTCTTTATTTTGTTTTGAAATCATTAATTTTTCCAAAGATGGTACAAAAGAGGGCAATCGAGAACGCGAATGGGGAACCCTTTTTATTATGGGCACTTATTTCTATTGAAGGCGAAGTAGAAGAAGTAGAATTTAGGCAATTTAAATGGAAAGTGAACGACATATAGAGACAAACTGTGAACAGAGGCGAGCACAGAGGCACAGACAAATAAACAAAATATAAATTTATTGCATTGGCACAGATTTGCATGTAAATGTACGGGTCGGTGTGGGTGCGAGTGTAGACAAAGTGCGACCAAAGCAACCAAAGCATTGAGTCTGTGTTATTGTAATAACGATTCTTTTATTGCAAACGGATTTGAAAAAGGAGAATTTTGTTTTTGAAGGAAAAGAGGAAAAGTGAGGAAAGTGTAATTTGGTTTAAATTTGAATTGTGCTCTATGATGATCGTCTGTTATGGTTAAAAAATAAATTAACCATTCTTATAAATCAAAATTCAAAGATTGTTTTGATTTCAAAATTTATTTTAAAAATTGTTTGTAAATTACTATATCTTGAATTTGAAAATTGTTTTACGAAAATTCACTGTAAAACCAATTTGCATTTTCGCTTTTTCCTTCACTCACTCGTTATTGTATTTCTGTCTTGAACGTTCGTTTTTTTAATCTTTCCTGTCACATTTTGTTTGCATATTTTATTATTTTCCGTACAAGTTCAATTTTTATTAAATTTATTTTGTTAGATTGGGTTGAGATACTTTATATTTGCCTTACTTCAAATATATTAAAAGTTTTTTTAGAATGTTAATTTTAATTGTCGGAGCGGAACGTCGAGCGAGCGAAGCGAGCGAGTAAGTGTAGTGACGACTCTGCGTTGACTCAAATGGAAAAGGCTTGTAAGCAGCCTAGCGTCTATACGGTTCAATGGATCGCCCTGGAAATTTTACCAAAAAATTCTTGTGTGGGTGTAGACGAACTGATTAGATTTTGGGCACATAAGGTCAAAGGTCACCGGAGATAAAAAATAATTAGTGATATTTTGCATAGTAGTGCTATGAAATCGCAGCATATTCATTTGAGGATCCCTGTACACGACGTGTTGGGTGTTTATTGCACTGTGATGACTCATCGATGACTGAACTGATGAGGACGAGTGTTCGCGATACACCTGCTCCGACTTCACGCCAACGGCGTCACTTAAGACTAGTTTATCTAACCATCATTCTAACTTGATTTTAAAAATTCTCAGTTTCTCTTTACATAAACTATATTTCTCTGGAAATCATACATAATTTTTTGCACAAGTTTGCTTATATTGTACCCAGTTTTCATCTTCCCCGAACTAACTTGGCAACCCAAACCATGTAATTAGGTTTCTAATCTTTTCTTTATTGCCACTTTCTTCTATCTCAAAAGAATTGTTCACAAACTTTAAAAAGTGGCAATTGGGAAATGCACTTGCCACTTTATTTCATTTTCAAAGTAATCTCACTTTAATTTATAATGGCTTTAATTTATTTCTTCATCTTCTTCTTCTTCTCTTTTTGAAGTCAGGTCATTATATTGCTAAGAAAATGGTTGTTACTTTTCTCAGACAGTATTCTCTCCATTCACAATTTTTATGTTTAAACCTTAGGATGTTGAATTTTGTGATTTTTTACGAAATATGTTCTAAAAGGTAGCTATATAAATTTCAAATATAATTTTTATGATGATTCAAGTTTTCTATTTCTACTGTTAATGCAAATATTTTTTTGTCTCTTCGATATTTCTTTAAATATATCTATTCCTAATATATCCTGTCACTAATCCAGGAGGAATAATTTCCATTCTTTGTCTCAATTCCACCTAATCGTTTAATGCTACTGTTCCTAAGCCCACAATTGTGCTTCCTCAATTCCTCCATCATCATTTTATTATCTTTTTCCAATAATTTTACTTTCTCTCTGCTCAGATCCATCTTTGGTTAATACTCTGGCTAGAACAATAATAAATTGCCTTTCTCTCGTAAATCTTTCCATTCTTTACTTTGTTGCATTAATCTTTTTCTCTAGGCCAATTTCGTATTTTCTCAGAGCAAAATCAGAAGGATTTATTTCTTTGAGACAGTGAGAATATAAGATTAATTATTGTTTAGAATTACTATTAAATTGATTTTTGTAATTAGATCCAATTTAGTGTTGTTTTAAAGTTTTATAGAATATTTTTAGATAATAAGCTCAATCATATGATAAAATTTCACAGACCACTGACATTAATAGTAAAAGGTCATTCTTTAATTTCAATTTGAAACACCAAATTGCTGACCCAACAATTTCCTAACTAAAATTTGTGTTTGTCATTTCTCTTTCATATTCTCGAATCGTCAAAATCCACAAACCGAATAGCCAACCACCAGTCGAAACCAGTGGAATATTCCCAAATTAGTAGTGACCAACACGATCGCCAGCATTGATCCCGAAACAAGACCGACTAATGAGCTTGATTATTATTATTGGATTTGGGGTTATTAATGTTGTTTATTATACACGATCTATGTGGGTGACTATAGTCCTCTCGTACTTGGCACATTCACCACACTAATACTAATTACACATTGCAGTACTGTCCCACTTAGACTCAATCGAAAGAAAAATTTGAAACGTTGCAGATTTGTTAGACTTTTGGAGAGACTTAATAACAATAAAAAATAATGCTGATTTCTATAGAAATATATTTTCTTTATTTCTGTAGTGCAGTCTATGAACATATTTGTTATTCTTTTGACATGCAAAACCAAAGTCCAATATAGACTTTTTTGTTCCCCAACTCACATTGTAAACGACTTATCATAAATTAATGCTGACTTTTATATATTTTCACGTTCACATTCGAGTGCAAACAATTTAAAATGCAAACATTAATTAGTAGGATTATTAGCCTCATTAGTTTGAATGAAATATATTATAACGCGTTGAATCAGCAGCTATACAAATAAATGTAGCTAATTGCTTATTATAAATTATTATTATGATTTTCGAGTGCACTTTAAATCTTTTGGTACAATAATTAGTAAGTTCTAAATCATTCTTCTAACTGGCCCTTATTTAAATTTGACTTACTTACTTTTCAAAATTTAAAATTAAATAACTAATAGATTTTTATAAAAGATTATCAAATTGGCACATCTCATAATTCTTAATTTAACAATAAATCAATATATTTCTGATTTATGTTCAAACTTCATGGTTTACTTATTTCTGCCCATTTATAATCAATGCATTAGTTTTAATTAACTAAACAGACAGGAATAATTCTTTGCATTCTGAATGATTAAATGAATTCTTTCGTTTAATGTTTCATTACTGAATCGAGTAAGTCTTGCAATCGATAAATCATCATTGGACACATTCAGATTTGGTTTGCAAGACCAATGAGAAAAAAGTCATTAAAGCAAGAAGCATCAGGCAAAGTTGATTTGTCTTTTCATGTCATTCGCCTTTTCTCTCTTTTTGTCTTGTCTCTCCCACTCATGAACTTAGAACTTTTTGTGCCTCAAAGCACTCAATTTCGATTCTGACTTTTTGTGTGAGCCATCTCCCTTCGAGCAATTCTCTGTCATTTCGACGTCCATCTTTACTTGTAATACTAATTTTAATGCATTCAATAGATAGTGCACATAAAAAATTGCCTTTTGGGATGCGAACAGAAACTAATTTGTTAAGTTGATTAGAAAGTTTTTTCTGGGTGATCACTAATTTTTTCTAAAGTTTTTTTGCAAATTAATGCGCATTAGTTCGTATTTGTGTCTTATTAAAAGGCAATTTTTGCAAGTTATATGTCTTACCTAAAATTTTAGTAGAGATGCTTAAATAGTAAAATTCCCATTATTATTGAAGATATGCCCACATTCGCTTGATCCACTGTAATCCCCACCATAATTGTCTCTATGCATTTAATACTTCAGATTCCATTATATCTCCAACAAATGAATCCTTCTACTTCTTCAGAACTAATTCCATTTGTATTATATTTCCAATAACTTTTCCAATACTTATGAATCCAAAATTGCACAAAGTAACTTTTCCTATTCAAATCAAGGCTTTTGTTTTCCAAATATCAGTTTGCTCTTCACACTAACATTAATCTTCCTATTTCAAATATTTGTTTGATGAATCTGAAGGATTTATAATATTATTATGAAATAAATAATACATTCAATCGAATTAAACCTACAAGGAAAATACATTTGCGAATAGTTATTTGGGAGAACATTTTGCGTTCTAATAGGTGGTTTCAAATTATATAGATTTGATAAATTTTGTTTTTGCAAGTTTAGGAACAAACAACGAGCAACTGTGGATGTATGATCTATCTAATTACAATGCGCACAGTGCACGACCCAATCCATCTATTCTCCCCTGCAACATCCCAACCATACTCCCAATCGTCCCAATCTGATCATAACTCCCTTGCACGATAATAATGAATCTGCTCGTTAGTATTAAATTTCCATCGAAATATTTGTCTGTACACAACATACATTTTCAAGCATTAACTTAGGATAACTCACCCTCCTCTCCCTTCCTCCCAGTATTATAATTTATAATAATTTAGCCCCAAACATTCTTTATATGCATGCACACAGCATCATATTATTTCCTTTACCAGCGATATCATTAAACGGATAGATACATTTTGTGATACAAATTATGGTGCATTGCTCATTGAATATTGTTGCAAGTTCTATGTACCGTATTTTCCGGGCTACAAGTCGCACCGTTGTATAAGTCGCTTTTGCCTTATTTTGAAAACTTTCCCAATCGCAGATAAGTCGCACCGGGACATTAGTCGCAGGTCTTTTTTATGCAAAATATTGATGTTTTTAATGTGAGATTTTATAGAAATAAAGCCATTAAAATACATTCAAATAGTAATATTATCAATATTGTAAGTTAATTAATGGTGAAAGCATCAATACCTTCGTCAAAATCCTCAATTTAATCCCTCTAATCAGAAAGATTCAACAAAATGTCACTCTCCGGCGAACCCTAAACCATTCCACGTATTAGTCGCACCGGCGTATAAGTCGCAGTCATGAAAAATCTTGTCTAAATGGTGCGACTTATCTGACGGAAAATACGGTAATTTAGATTCTTGGCGAGCCAAACCTGATTTGCCTAATTAGACAAATTAATAAGCAGTTTCGTTTGGGAACACAAATTTAAAAGTTGGATTATATCGTTAATTGCAATATTATGCAATTGAAGCATTTTTTGGATATTTTTATGATAATTAAAAAAATTTACTTTTTAAACGAAATTATATATCATGTCTTAAAATATTTTTAAATTAAGAAATCATTGCTCAACTGAACATAGAACTTAACTGACCTTCCGTTAAGTGTTAATTCCCATCAAAAGTATTTTCCAAGTAAACCAAAATGCACTCTTGGGAAATTGATTTTCCATCATCACTGCAGTCACCAATTTATTGGCAACATTTAATTTACTAAACTATAGAGAGCAAAAAGAAAAGCTCGGTGACTACAATGTTGATGTTGTGTGTGGGTTCGTGGGTTTATCGGAAATGTTGATAAAAGTTCTGTAGAGGAAACAAGTTTCTCTGTTCATGTCAGGGATTAGGTTTCACGCAGTTAAGAGGTCGTTTGATACAGATTTGGACAGACCTAAATTAGTGGCAAGTTTTTATATAGAATTTTAAATGAGGACATTTTAATTGGTAAAATTATTTTATTTAATGTTTATCATTTTAAATATTTATATCATTTATTTATATTACACAATGTTGCGATCAATAAACTGACCAACCAAAAAGACAACACCCAAAACGCCATTTCCCACCGAATTGTTATCTCGAATCTATTTCTGTTCTGTCACGAAACTCTATATCCCTCACATTGATTATATTCTGTCCTTTCACTTTCAATCTCGAAACATTCCATTAGAATATTCTGTATTCTTTCTTCTCTCTCTCTCTCTCTCTCTCTCTCTCTCTCTCTCTCTCTCTCTCTGTCTCTGTCTCTCTCTCTCTCTCTCTCTCTCTCTCTCTCTTTACCAGGGTTGTGGTGTGAGTCACTTCAAGGAGTACCCCAAAGGCAACAGCTTCGTCTACGACAAGAACACGTTGTCCGGCTCAGAATGGGTGGCAGCCATCAAGTTGAGCACCGGCTACGCAAATCTGTTGGGCGTTCCTGGAGTCGTTCAAGATACAGTCCAGACATCGACCCTCTGCCGCAGATGCCGCAGAGAGAAAGAAACCCCTGGCCATGTCCTCGGTGTTTGTGGCTTTAACGACGAACGACGAAACAAACGTCACCATCAGCTGAAAGAGACGCTTGCTGGTCTACTCCGCGAGAAAGGATACAACTGCGTGGTTGAACCGTACTGTTCGGATGGTGATGGTGCGAACAGGTTCGTCGACATACTAGCGTTCCAACAAGATTCCGACAAGGTCTACATCATCGACCCGACTGTCAGATGGGAAACAAAGGATGATGTCGGAGGGATGGTTCAAGCAGAGAAAGATTACATCTACCGGAGCTGTTACCGTGACTTGGCAGAGAAATATCCCCTGATCAAGGACCGCGAGTGCGAAGTGATTGGTCTTTGGATGGGGGCGAGAGGGACTGTGAGTACCCAGTTGGTTGACTTTTTCGATCGTTTCCAACTGGATAAGAAGAAACTTTCCGAAATTGCCGAATCTGTTTTGATAGCATCTGTACATATGATACACTATCACATTTATGGTTAAATTCTTATACACACACACACACACTTTTTATTTTTTCTGAGTTCAGTTTCACTTTTTGTAGTTTTACACCATTCTAAACTTTTATCACAATATTGTCTTATCTAGATTAATTGGTATGCTGTGTCTAATGGCAACTCACTGCTTAGTGAGCAGCTCTTTCTGTATTATATTTTTATGTATAATAAAGATTGTTTCTCTCTCTCTCTCTCTCTCTCTCTCTCTCTCTCTCTCTCTCTCTCTCTCTCTCCGTGAGCGAGAATTCCACAAGTGGACCACCCAACTCTATCAAGGTTGCGGTGTTGGTCATTTCAAGGAGTATCCGAAGGGTAACAGCTTTGTGTACGACAAGAACACGTTGTCCGGCTCAGAATGGGTGGCAGCCATCAAGTTGAGTGCCGGCTACGCGAATCTGTTGGGCGTTCCTGGAGTTGTTCAAGATGGAGCCCTGGCATCGACCCTTTGCCGCAGATGCCGCAAAGAGAAAAAAACCCCCTGGCCATGTCCTCGGTGCCTGCGACTTCAACGACGAACGACGAAACAAACGTCACCATCAGGTTAAGAACACGATCGCTGGTCTACTTCGAGAGAAGGGATACACCTGCGTTGTTGAACCGTATTGTTCGGATGGTTACGGTGCGAACCGATTCGTCGACATTCTTGCGTTCCAAGAAGACTCCAACAAGGTGTACATCATCGACCCGACTGTACGATGGGAGACAAAGGAAGACGTCGGAGGAATGGTTCAAGCAGAGAAGGACTGCATCTACAGGAGCTGTTATGACGATCTGGCAGAGAAATACCCCATCATCCAGAATCGCGAGTGCGAAGTTATTGGTCTCTGGATGGGGGCGAGAGGAACTGTGAGCACTCAGTTGGTAAACTTTTTTCGATCGTTTCCAACTTGATAAGAAGAAACTTTGCGAAATGGCAGAATCTGTTTTGATAGCCTCTGTACATATGATACACTATCACATTTATGGTTAGACCTTTATATATTCATACATATACACACTTTTATATTTTCTGATGTTCAGTCTCACATTTTGTAGTCTACACTATTCTAAGCTTATATTTTAATTATTGTCTTATCTAGATTAATTAGTACGCTGTGTCTCAAGGCAACTCACTGTTTAGTGAGCAGCTCTCTCTGTATTATATTTATGTATAATAAAGATTGTTTCTCTCTCTTTCTCTCTCTCTCTCTCTCTCTCTCTCTCTCTCTCTCTCTCTCTCTCTCTCCCAACTCCCAATTCTCAAATGTCCCTCAATACTCCAAAATTGGTTTTGGCGTTTTTATCTTCTTATTTTGCATTTTCTTCTTTTTCTCGAATTCTGCTCGATCGAATCGATTTCCTTCTTTCCACAAACCAAACTCAACCAAATATCTCACTTTCACTCGACTGAATTTGAGCAGCAACCAAATCCGGTTGGATTTCGAATTTATTTTCAATGTATATTCTCTCAATACACTTTCTCCCTTCAACTATAATTCCTAGTAATTCATATATTTTGTGGCAGAGAGAAACATCAATTTAGTTATATTTATGGTTTCGCTTTGTGTGTCAACTCAAATTTATTCGATTCCATTGCACACTCACTCAACATTCCTTTCGGATCGATTCAATTCGCATTTATTACTTTGTTTCTGGTCCAATAATAATAGTCAATGAGATGTCACGGATTTGGGACGAGAGTTTATTTGTTTGGACTAAGTTGATGTCTTTCTTGGTGGGAATCCTTTTATTGTGATTACATTTTGTATTCAGTAGATTTTGAAATAATGAAAATCGTAATTTGATAGAAAAATGCATTTTAAATAATATTTTGTCGTGTTTTTGCCTCCAAACCACCTCTATCATAAAATCAAAGGTTATTACTAAATAAAACTTTCAATTGTCATAGCAAATGATCATCACTCAACGTTCTTCGTTAATTGGCAATAAGTTATAATTTATTACAATATAGATTTTGTTTATTGTTGTGTTAAATGGGCCATTAGCGAATATGGGTTATATGGCGAGCAGTAATCAATGAATATATTTCCTATCTTCTCAATCTTGATTGGTCATTTCAAATTCGTGCCACACCACCGTCTCCTTCTATCAGTGAGTCAATTCCCATTCGCCAATATCACCAAACGACGCTATTCATCGAGTTAATCTAATAATGGCCCCAAAACACTTCCCGATAAGGTCATTTAGCTGTGTTTAAACATTTGACCAATCTTTCGTTTCTATTCACTTTCCACTAAACGTTCTCTTAATTCCTGTTTGCCCAAAACCTTAGTTGTTCATTGATTGTGCCTTAGTACCGATGGTCTATTGGATTTAATGGAAAATCTCGATAGTAATAAAACTACTCCTTCTCTGTATGGTCTACATGAGAGCAAACAAAAACCATTGACCATTGACCAACCATTAACCACACAGACAGTTTGAGTGGCCTCTTGAGAGTTTGAGAAGTGTCGAGAAGTTTCGGAGGGTTGAGTCAATCCTTTTTAGCTTTAAGTAACATACAAAATCACGATTGGGAAGAATTTTGAAAATGATTAATTAATTTTTACATATTAGTTTACAATTATATTAAAAATATTATATATATTAATTCTTGAATTAATACTTTCGTGAAATAAAAAGTTATTTACTAATAATTCGTCATGATTTTTTAATTTTTTTGCTTTCATTTTCTACATTATAAAGGCAAAAGATTTCTATTTGAAATGTAACAATAAATTTTCCATTTTAAATTAAAATCAATTTCTCGAACCCAAATCGAATGCAAGATTTATGTCTCCAGGAACTTTAAAAACATTTATCTACTTTTAAGATGCATTTCTTTTTCCCTCGACAGACAAACTAAATAAACCTAAATAAATTCTCAATTCTAGGATTCTTTTTGTTTCAATTTAGAGAAATTGGTTTTAAAATTTAAAATTGTTTGCTTTCTTGGGCAAATTTATAGAGAAAAATATATTTTGCTAAATGAAATAGAATTTAAGTGTGACAACTTGACAAGTATAAATCGCATTAGTACTACAATATTTGTATATATTTAATTCGATTTTTAAAATATAACTTTTACTCCCATGCTTATAAAAAAGTTTATGGTTTAATAAATGATTATCTTTTCAATCAATTAGGTTCAAACCCAAAAGGACAATCTTCGTCAGCGTCATCTGATTCGGTGCCACTGGACGAGCAGCAACGATGGCACACGGTGTCTGCCTATGTGGGCGGCGAAGTGTCGATGCCTTGTGCGGTGGATGTGGCCGGTTGTGGTCGAATCTACTTCATCACCTGGACCAAGAATGGTTCACTGCCTCAGGCATCATCAGCACACAGCAACACATCACCACACCAACAGCCAACCAGCTCAAGTCTGTCCATCACCAATGTGAATGCAATGTCAAGTGGCACTAGTAGCAAATTGTCTGCTTCTGCCAACTCGCAAAACAACAAAAACGGTGAATGGCAACGAGTGTTCATCCACTCGGACACGTTCGAACGTGTGCTCGGTGATCTCGAGCAGCACGGTCCAGTGGGTCGAGTGTCGTTTGGTCCCACGGGCCAACTCAACCACAGCACCACTGCATACCTCACCATCAAGTCGGTCTCCGCACTGGACGAGGGAGTGTACAAGTGCGACGTCACCTACACCACTCCACACGCCCACGGAAAGTGTCCTTCTCTCACCTATACTCGTGTCCAGACATTGGGTAAGTTAAATAATCATCGATCAAACACACTTATTTACTTGACTAGCCAAATTGACAGTTTGTCTGTGTTGGAACATTTCTAGATTTTGTACTTAGCAAAAATGCTGATCATAGAAAAAATTATGTTTGATTAGTCCGGGAAAATAGAAAGACAAAAGAAATTGATACGAATTGTTTCATGTTATTCTACTTCTACTAAAAAGCACATATTTTCAACAAGACAAGCAAACAGTACAATGCACTTTGACTCACATTTTATTAAACTTTTTAAGGCTCTGATTTACTGCTCAGATTGAGATTAACGATTTTGTGGGCTGTATTTAAAAGGAATAGAAATGGATAGAGATTCATATTTTCTTATTCTAAAAAATTATTTAATGGTAATTTTTTCCTAATTTATATTTCTTCTTTCAGTGAAACCAAGTGCTCCAAAAATCCGTGTCAACGGAAAGTTGTTGAGTGATTATCGTGATTCGCCTCAAGAGGAGTCGAACCAATCGCCAGTCGACCACAATCAACTGCAATCTTCAAGTGCCAAATTACCTTCTTCTAGTGATATTGAATTGATGCGGACTCGACAAATTGGTCCTTTCGAGGAGGGATCGACGGTTGAGTTCGAGTGCTCCACATACGGCGGTCGTCCAATGCCTGAACTGAGATGGTACAACGGATCGAGACCATTGAGGTCAAAGGTCAATATTATTGAGTCTATGGATGCTGCAAGTTCGACTGATACTCCAGAATATTTGATCAACGAGATTGTTCAAGATCATCCAGATTCAAAGTCTAAAGAACTTTTAGTGGCCACAACACGAATCATTGCAAGTCGTTATGATTTAGGCGCCAAATTTGAATGTCGTGTTTTGTGGAACAATAGTGCAGACTTTGCCGAGGAAACTCACTGGTCCCTGCACCACGGACGAAACAAAGCAAAAATGCTCAACGCTTCACTGCTCCACGAGTGGCTGCTGCTCGACATTAAAGTACGACCTTTGAGCATTCGAGTCGATTCACCACGGTCCCCAGTGGTTTCCGGTGAGACTGTGATGTTGAGGTGCTCGGTTGAGGGCGCGAGACCAGCCGCCAACATAACCTGGTACAATCGGTCGGAAGTGGTCGAAGCGGGCCCACTTCCCTCACCACCGAGCCCAATTTCATCTTCCTCCGCCGATTCGCTCCCATCCGGACTGCTCATTGCGAACCAACCACCGAGAAGTCGCATCACCACCGAACTCATGACCGACGGAACATACCGCAGCACGAGCATGCTCGTCTTCACTGCCACACGCTCAGACCATCTAGCGGACTTTTTTCTGCAAAGGCTCCAATGAAGTGCTCAGAAATCGAAATGAAGTGCCACTGCTGCAAGGTGTGCAACTGCAAGTGCTATGTGAGTACATTTTAGACTTGTTTATTGAAATTCAATTTAAAGTGTAATTATATAGAACTTCACTCTTTTATAAAAGGTTAATTTATTTATGAAACATAGCTACTATATTTCTATTTATTTTCTTAATATCAACATTTGCTATATAGCCTTTTATGAATATTCCTCGTTGCACGTTTCATTCCATTTAACACAAAATTGATGACTTTTCACTTGCGTTAGCTTTCATTGAAATTTCACTCATAAGTTTTCCTCCATTTGAGTCTCAAATAAAGTTTGCTTTAAAATTGAATTACGAGTCTGAGTGCATGAGCAAAAAGAATGTGATTTATTGTTGAATTTGCTGGTCGAAACCTTTTAAGCGTCTCGCATTAACATTGCCATTTGATCGTCCTTGCTTGTGCTCAACTATTTTATTTCTCATTTCTCACTTAAATCGATTGCTCACATCTCTCTCCATTAGTGGCCAATAGTAACAAATGCACTTTTCACGTTGTGCGAGGATTGTTCCATTTGTGCAAACACTTTTGGTGTGGTCCTGGCTTGGGGGAGAGTTACGAGTGTGAGATCAAATTCGGGTGAGATTCCTTTGTTTTGTCGCCCACACAGCAATGCTTGATCCCACTTCGGTTTGGTTTGCTTATTTTCTTTTCTCTCTTGCCCAACTCTCAACTCTCAACTCGCCCAATTGGACATCATCTGGTGCGGTGCAGGCCAATTTACGCACACAGTTTCGTCTGTTTAATATTCTGCCTCGTTCCGCCGTTCAAAGTTTGTCCAACTGCACGATCGAGTCTTTATTGACAGTCTCAAGTAAACTCTCTCGACTCGATTCACCAACTCACCATAAGAATAGATTTGATCCATAGATTATATCACAAAGTTGGTACAGTTTTGATAGATGGATTGAGGCATATATTTTCTTATTGGAGGCAGATTTAAAGTTGCAAATGTGCGTTCCGACAAACACACACTCACACACTCACACACGGTCCCCTCTTTCCACTTTCCATTCTGCACCATTTTGATCTTGATAAATGATCTTTTCACCACTCGTTCATTAATAATAATGATTCTCTACTATTAAACTAAAACACCAGCATCCAAGTTTACTGGTATTTTTTCTTCTACTGCATACTGCATATTGCAAATGAAGTCTAAAAAGTGAGCACTTTTGAATTCTTAATTTCCACACAACTTTGGTGCAAATGGTTTGGTTCTTTGTCTCAAGCGCATAGTCAATTCTAAATTTTTTTTGAATAAGGATGTCTGCAAACATTTTTATTCTATTTTTTACTAAATTAAGTATTATAAGTTTTCATTGTACTCGTATTAATCTTAACAATAAATTACAAAACAACTTTTGTCATGAAATTCTTAAAATTTTAAATTTATTTATAAATATCTGAGATTAATGAATCTTATTTATGAAATGCTATTCATAACTATTTTATATTTAATATTCAATATTTGATTGATCATTTTTATACTAAACCTTAATTAAACTAATTTTTGTAGGTTTAAAATCGGAATTATTTCATAAATCGTCATTTTATTTCTAAATAACCATTTTCGAACTACACGACCAAATCCACATAATAAATAACCCGAGTATTAAATGTTGGACAATGACGATGTTGGCAAACATTGGACCGAACATGAGTTGAGTCATGTCTGTGGAACGCGCGGGCGCTCTTCTCTACTTAACGATAATGACGTACGAGAGTGAACAATGAATTATTGCTGGTGGGATAATGGGGACTGAGGAATTGAGGGATGGAGGGATACAACAAATTACTGGGAAATTGGTACAAGATTTATCACTCTCGATCATAGTAGAATTGAATTGTCATTCGGACATCGTTGACGTACAAATTGGCGAAATATTTAAATGCATTTTATTTCAATCTTGGTGAGTTTGTCATTGAATTGATCAGTGGTAATTTAAATTGTATTAGACTTAGTGGGATATGCCAAATCATGTTTGGTGAAAAGCTGATTGGCAATTTATGGTAATGAATGTTGATGTGATTTGGAATTAATTTGGGAAATTCCTGGAATTTGGTTTATGGAAAGAAATTTAATGTTAAATTATTTTATTTAAATGTTGTTTACTCGTTCTATTGATTTCGAATATATCGATTAGTTATGTTTTATCAGTACGAGCATTTGGATGGTTTTATTTTCAAATATGAAATCTCTCCTTTGTCATTTATATAACTCTCAATATATTTTCTCTATTTACTTTTCACCAAAACGCAGTTCGGTTCATTGTAAAACGCACCGCACGCACATCACGCTCAACTTGATCCCTTCTGGGGCCTCGGTTGTGAGTGGACACGCCTTTGGCTCATTCGTTCGCTTAATAATGTCATCGTTGAGTTGATGTGTCGAGCAAGCACAGCACAAATCGAGGGCTAGATGATCCAACCGAATGTGGAAAGTCGAAAAAAGAACGAAAACGAGAAGCTCAAATGTCAATGACAGTTTAATAATTGAATTTAAGTGAATGAATTAGGGACGGAGTGGAGGAGAAGAGAGGACTGATGAGAGAGAAAGTGAAATGGAGAGATGGAGTAGAAAAGTATAGAAATTAAATTGTCATTTGGCATTGTCGCTGAGCACAAATGGATTGGAATAGTCGAGAGGGAATGGGCGTTTTAAAAATGCATTAGACTCGGTCATCTATTGTTACATGGAGAGATAAGAATTAAGAATGTCCCAATCGATATTGCAAAGTGAGATGATCGTGCTCGTTAGTGAGGCAATGTGTCCGCACAAATTACCTCTCAGAGTCGCGTGTTTGCGTTTGTGTGTGCACACGGCTCGAGTGCATTTGCAGTGATCAGTGCGGCTGAATGCGCATGTGCCTTTTGATTTAGTGGTCACACTGGTTGACTTTGAGATTTGAAATAATTTTGTGACAAAACTGTGCACTTGACAGTTGAGTTGAATTATAATTGATGGACATTTGAATTTAACATTAAAATGTGAAAAGGCACAAAACGCCATAAGTCGATGACAGTCGGCAATTATTTTGGAATTTGCTTTTTTGTTTTGCACTCGCAATAATTCATTAGCGATAATTAATAAGCTAATCGAGCAATGAAATGCATTTGGGTGTTCGCTTGTCAATCATGGCCAATGCCGAGAGCACTGGCAAAGTGTTGCAGTGTGATAACCCATTTGGCACTCGAGTCGAGCAAATTGCTCTGTCCCCACTGCCATGTCCATTGTGATGTTCGGTCTTTCAACTTTGCTTTCCCTTTGCCTGCTCAGTCCCCATCCCTCTCCCTCGTCCATTAATCATCGCCTCCATTGTGCCACACACCAACAAAAGACTCTTCGTCCTTCTCCGTTCTGGGCGTCGAGCATTTCCCTTCACAAGTCCCATCTCTCTCCATTCATATCTCACAATTCCTTCCTCACTCGATTGTTGTCTCTCTGCGTCATTAATATCTCTTGTTTTCACTTGGAATTATGGATTTTATTAATGTTTTCTTTCAACGTGGATTTATATTTTTGTTGAATATTAGTCTATGAATAATATGTTCGATGAATGCATTCTATTCTGTGCTTACTGGTAAAATAAGTTAAATATTTGTTTTTATATTTAATTATAAATTCATTTCAAATCAAACTATTCCGAGCTTTATTTAAATAATTCATCATGATTTAATTGAATCAACTCTAGCATATTCGTTATATATATTTTTTTAGCGAGACTCTTTTAGAGTCGTAAGCTTATGCTATTGCCATCGTGTCTGTCTGTCTGTCTGACCGTCCGTCCGTCTGTAAACCTTTGTCCATATTCTGAGAGAACCGTAGACCCTAAAATTATCAAATTTGGGATACATACACTAGGGAGTATATGTAATCAAATAGTCAGACCAAAACTGGGCGCCATGGATCATGACGCCCATTCTGGTGACAAATGTATTCTGAGAGAACCGTAGACCCTAAAATTACCAAATTTGGGATACATACACTAGGGAGTATATGTAATCGAATAGTCATACCAAAACTGGGCGCCATGGATCATGACGCCCAGTTTTGGTGACAAATGTATTCTGAGAGAACCGTAGACCCTAAAATTACCAAATTTGGGATACATATGTTACGGGCAAAGTTAATAATTCTGCAATCTTAACACTGCCCGGGCAATGTTCAGAGACATAGATGTCTGTTGAAAACTTTGAACTTGGCCCGGTCATTGTTAAGAATGTCCGGCTAAAGTTAACATTGTCCAATCATGGTCGGGCAAAGTAAAATGTTATTCACACTTTAACACATTTAACACTTAATTACTGACAATTTGAATTACAAATTAGCTACAAATTGGCTATAAATCAAATAAATTCTATTTAACTATTGAATCTAACGTTGCAAGAAGTTTCTATGGTAAAAAATTATTGTTGACTCGTGGAAATACATTTTCAAAAATTAACGATTTACAAATAATATTGAAATTCTGAGTGCATTTAAACATTTCTATGGATTCAAATTCATAATTGATGCTAGGGAGTATATGTAATCGACTAGTCAAACCAAAACTGGGCGCCATGGATCATGACGCCCATTCTGGTGACAAATGTATTCTGAGAGAACCGTAGACCCTAAAATTACCAAATTTGGGATACATACACTAGGGAGTATATGTAATCGACTAGTCAAACCAAAACTGGGCGCCATGGATCATGACGCCCATTCTGGTGACAAATGTATTCTGAGAGAACCGTAGACCCTAAAATTATCAAATTTGGCATACATACACTAGGGAGTATATGTAATCGACTAGTCAAACCAAAACTTGGCGCCATGGATCATGACGCCCATTCTGGTGACAAATGTATTCTGAGAGAACCGTAGACCCTAAAATTAACAAATTTGACATACATACACTAGGGAGTATATGTAATCGACTAGTCAGACCAAAACTGACGCCATGGATCATGACGCCCAATTTTGGTAGCGCCAAGTTTTGAAAAAGATTTTTTGTGGTTACTACGTTGAAAATGATGGATAAATGTGTTGCACATTTTAAATAAAAATATTGGTCCCAATACACCTCTTTAGTGACCCAAATGGATCAAATAAAGTCGTTTTAAAAGTTTCTCAGTTGATAGTTCAAGTTTCTATTTTATTTTTTAAGAGTCTCGCACTTTGCCTGGCTGGCCAGACAATCTTATTTAATTATATTAATTGTTGTCCGGTTTGAAAAACAGAAATAAATTAATTATTTATGTAAATCGTTTTGCAATTCAAATTATTTTGGTGGTTTTCCTTGGAAAACTTTATTTTTAAATTATTAATCATTAAACAAATGGGGTACTTTAAAATGGTAAATTGTTTTTATTTTTAATTCTATTAGTATATTTATGTGCAATTCAAAATTATAATTTTAAAAAAATTGTGGTTAATTTATCATTCGAAACACTCATTCACGGTTTTGGAACCATGCCGAGTTGTGTCTGTTGGCACAATGGATGATCTGTCAAGCATTATCAACGGACTCGACTCTCTTTCTGGTTTGTTCATTCACTCAGTTGGTGAACACTTTGTAGCAGACATTCATTCATTAGGTATTCATGTGCGTCACTCGTTGTTCGAATAATAGTGGAGGGTCATTTGAGTTGCTAATTAGGTTCAGATGGGACAGAGGGTGGTGTTCACTCGGCATTAGTGGGTACAGTGAGCCAACTGAAACAATGCTACATTGTCTGGACTGTTTAACTTTAAATTTTGTAAAACAATATTGCTCTTTCAAACATAGACAGAACTCAAAGAACAGATCTGTTAATTCGTCACTTTTATACATCCAACTGTTCCTATCTGATCTAAATTTAGTCAATGGTCTACTGCACTGTCCGTCCATTGTCTCCATCTGTTCTCCAGTCCGAATTAGTTTAATTAAATAACAGTTCATTAGTGTTAGTCCGTGGACTGGTCGAGTCGATAGATTCGAATTAGTTCTGGTCACGTCTCGCTCTCCTTCTCGTCTCCCTGTCTGACTCATTCTCACAGATCCATCATTCAATCGAGTGTTCAGTTGCACCATGTCAATGTTGATCATTAATGATTGATTGTATCCAAATGACCCAGTTGTGACTGGTCTTAAATTGCATTCTTAATTTTTCAACTCGTCCATTAAATAAATATCTCGTTAGGCCCACTGCTCAATTCCTCTTCATTTCCCTGCGGAATCATAAATTTTCCTTCTCTCTCCATAAGTAAATTCATTAACACCAGAAACATTAACTCAATTATCTCTACTTGCTTTCTCCTTCTTCTTTTTGTTTGTATTAAAAAGAATAATAATTAAGTACAATTTTCATTAATTAAGTTTTTTGTTTTTGAATGTTATTAATTACCTGTTTTGTTTTGCAATATAGCAATATGATCATTAATTATAGAAAAATAATATTTAGTAACTTATATTAGAGAATTAAATTAGGGTGAATGTTTTAAGCGTTCTTAAATGGTTAATTTTTTTATGAAATTTTTTTCAAATATTTAAAATGCACATTGATTTTCATATTAATCTTATTATTTGTTACATATTTATTTCAGATGCTCCATTAGTTGACATTGAACCAAACGGAATCATCGCTGTGAACGAGTCGTCTTCCATTGAACTGTGGTGCACCTATGACTCGAATCCAATGAACATTACTGAGATTGTTTGGTTCAAGGATGGACAGGTGATCAACTTTGATTTATGGTCATCGGACAAGTTGGCTACCTCACGAGATGAACGAGGGACACCGATCCTGACTGTCAATGATATCGACAGAAATGATTCAGCCGAGTATAGGTGTCGAGTTAGGAATGCCTTTAGGGTCGCCGACTCAGTCACCAGTGCCAAATTGGAAGTTGCTTGTAAGTTTTATCAAAGATTTTTTTAAAAATTTCAAATTAACGAAATTTTACAGTTCCCCCAGTACCAACAGAACAACTCCCACCAAGTTGGACATCCACAAATAACCGTATTCGTCGAATGTTGCCGCAACACAACAAATATGGATCTCTACTGCGGCAGGGCTCAGCAGGGGGAGGTGTTGCGTCCCCAGGCAGTTACCGTGCCCAGCCTTATCAGCAAGCACCACCTCAACAGTATCAAGCCTCACCACTGTCCACACGGATCTACTTCAATTTCCACGACTCTCCCCCCGTGACCGCCAATGGACCAACCAATTCGTACACCAATAGCCTTAGATATGGACCACCCCAGTGGAGTACGGTGAACAGCAATCACCTGCCAACTGGCAGTGGCAAACTACCTCGACGTGGATCTAGTCCAAATCAGAATCCAATTTTACGAACTTTCAACAACGCTAACCGCAATCTACCACCAACAGCAGCAGTGCCCGATGAGTTAGATCATCAAACACCGCCTGAATATCATCGAGTATTCAACGAATAGAAATTGTAAAAATAGATAAAAGATTAATAGATGCGATCTATAAGAGGTACTAATGTGATATTTGATATATATTTAACTAATTGTTTCAACAACAAAAATATTCCGAATTACGTATGAAGAAAAAAATATTTGGAAAAGATTTTGAAATGTTTCCAAACAGGTCACGTCTAGTTGCAATATGACTAGTTTTATAACTGATTGTAATTATAAAATTGTTTTATTAATTATTTCATTTTAAATAAACTTTTTTGTTTTATTGGTTTTTGATGATACTTTTTCTTGGTTTAAAAAACTCATATGCAATGTTGATTCAGTATCAGTTATCTGGAAAAGATCTCATATTTTTAAAGGTCATAATTGTAGAAACCAAATTTTGTAAATTTTTAAAATCTTTTTTCAGAGCATTAACTTAAATCAACTTTGTTTTCCTAAGTGCAGTGAAGCAATTATTATTTTTCAAATCAGTGAGTGTTCACGAACCTTTTTATCATCTCTTCTTGTCGTTCATTTTTAGTTTGTCTTTATTTTCCTTTCAACTTCATCAATTTGAATTCTTCACTAATTGCTTTCAAAAATCTCTCGACCTCCTACACGCGTTCCTTTTCAGAAGCACACTATGGTAAACATTATTTTTAAACAGTAATTTACTTTTAGTTATTTAACTTGAATATAATCTCATAATATAACGTCAGACTCTTTGTACTGTAAATGTATTATAGATCGATTAGTTCGAGTGGGATCATTTTACAACAAACTTGCTTATCTATTCCACTGCGTAGCTTGCACGATTTAATTTGCCTGTGTACTGTTGGGTTGTATTTTAAATTAGTTTGTTTTTGGTTCCTTCTTTCTTTTAGGCAAACTCACAAAAGCATGTCCTAATTTGATTTTGTACCCGTACATGTCACAGCTTGAAATTCAGATTTTTCCGTTCAATCTTCTTGACTTTAGAATTCTGTTCTAATGTGTTATCGATTTTAAATTGAAACCTAATTATACATGCGAATTTTACGCGCACAGTGGCGTAAACATGTTTTCATTATTTGATAGAAGAGAAATATTAAATTAAAATTACAAAAGACAATTTTATTTCTAGAATTTTTAATTTGTTTAGAGTTTATACATCTAACCAAGTACCAAGAACACCGTTGTGTTTTACTAGTAGTCAATTACTAATTTCTATTTTTGGTTTGTTTTTGTCATGTGCAACTGTAATTTGACTGATATTTTAAATTTTGGAGCAAATTAATGTTAATTCTTAATTAATCTACTTATTTTCACTTCTGTATTGAAGATTGTAATTGAGGGAAAACAACAATTTTTCTTATCATCTTTAGATTATGCTCTTTCAATAAGTTTAATTGATTATATTCAGGTTTGTATTTACTTACAGAATTATTAGATGTCAAAGTTAATTTACAAGTTAGTATTCCTACAATATATGAAAGTTAATCAATCTTAAATTTAAACACTAATTATAGTGTTTTCTGAATCGTTAATAATGGTAAAAAGTTTGTTTTTAACTTAAATTAAATGATTTTGTTGTATTTTCCAAGAAATTTATACGAGACATTTTTAAACCGAGAATATTGACTTCTAAGATGTTTTTTATATCAAATAAACGATCACTTTGACCAAAAACATGCGTCATTTTATTCCAAGAAATAACGATACATATAACATTTTATGTTTTTAGCATTAGTGTTGTCAAAAAGTTGCTCCCTCACTACTCAACCAGTCACAGTCGAGCCAAGTCATGATGACTTGCATTTGAGCAACCAACCAAGGTCAACATAGTCGATCACCACCACATGCACGATGACACTGCATTATTTCTCTTTCTATAAAAGGCCTGCTGGCTGGTGCCCATTATCATCGCATGCTTTGTACGTGTACTGACTGGTTGTCTGTTTGACTTGTGCTAATGCACCTCTTCCTCTCCTAGATTAGAGTGAGCCAAGAAGGAAAGATGCTGGTGGACCGAGAAAGACGGACAACGTCATTGACCATTGTCTACTGCGGCAAACAATCAAATTGGCTGAGATTGTGCTTTGTTCGACTCGTCTGGTGGAGCACATGTTACCCACCAGACAAAATGTAACGCTTTTTAATTCACTTTGATCAAATCGAACCTCCCTCTCACTCATGAGTATTGATTGGAAACATTGTTTGGTTTGATTCTATTTGAAGGAAAAATCAATAACATAAAATAAAAAAATTAATTGTTTTCATTAATTTATTATATTTTTATTTGTTCGTTTCTTTCAACCAATTGATCTAATTGAAAATTTAATTTTTCGTATTTTAAAGGAGCGTTGGAATTCAAACTTTTATTGCTATCTACTTGTTTAATTTAGTCCTTTTAACTTAAATAAGTCACCTTTCAAAAAAGACGTTATATTTTGTACTGCTAAAGTACAGTCTTATCAGATTTATTGCTACTGCTTCAAACTGCTTTCATTCAAAATACAAAATATAACGTCCACTTTGAGAGGTGACTGATTTAAGTTAAAAAGACTAGTTTAATTTATTTTTGTCTTGCGTTTTGTTATATTGACTTGATCTTGATTGACTTCAAAAAAGGTCAAAGATATTTATAAAAATATTCAGTTTTTACGTTTTAAAGATAGAACTCTTTTGAAGGATGACTAATCATGAATAAAATAAAATAAAAGTTTTTACCAAATTGCAATTTAACAAGCAAAAATGTTCAAATCAGCATAAATTCTTATTCATGTTACAAGATGTGCTCAAAGGTGTGCATGGATTGAGAGGTGATGAGTCATCGTCATGACTCATACGTTTAGGTACTTGAATTGCCTAAGGGAAATGTAATATTCCACGTAGAAAATAACTTCAAAAAGGTCAAATGAGTCACGAAACTTAACTAGATGGAGCAAGTTTAGTATAGTAAACCATATCATTTAGTATTCATTCAAATTTTTTTGCTAGGAAAATCAAAGAAGAAAATGTAAGTTCAATTTAAAATCATATTTTATCGACTTCCTTCAAAGTAATTTGTTTAAATTCTTATCTAGCCCTTTATATTTTATTCATGAATACATTAGCAATTAATCAATTTTTACATTTTAAAAAATATATTTAAAATATTTTATGGTTTTAATTGATAGATTCATTTGAGCTCAGTGTGGATTTGATGTAAATAATAAATGTGGCACAATTTACAAGGTGTAGTTGGTTTCAAACGAATATATCGTTTCGCTTGGTGGTTGGCAAATTGTGTTTTGGGTTTGAAGCTAAGAGAGAGAATTGTTCTGTGCTACTAGCAGTAAAATTCAGTGCACTCTAGCAACAGCCAACTCGGTGGGAAGTAGTGGCACGGTCAACTGAACGTTTACCAGCTCATCTCACTTTCACTCTACTTTGTTTCACTCTGCCCTCTCCACAGTCTCTCATTGGTCGTCGACCTGGCAACATCTAACCACGTTGTGCTGTTCTGTGCTTTGGTTTTGGCCACGTGTTTTCGATCGCGATATTATTTTTACATAAATTGCTGGTAAACCATCCACGACTGTTTACAAATCGGTTTATACAATTATCGTGTTTGATTTTCCCAATTTATGGATTATTTTGGACTATCGTTATTATCAAATGTAAGTTTTTCTTTACTTGTTGATATTTAGTTTTATAATTTTTATGGTTACATCACGGTTCTTTAAATGGTTTCCACTGATGTTTAAATATTCTGAACATTTGGAATAATTATACACAATTTTGCTTTTAGGCATGTTCCCTATTTTTTTGTCCTGGTTCCATTTAATAATTTCATTTTTAACTTTTTATAATGTAAAATTAATTCGAGTTATTAACCTCTTCGTCGGGCCATTTTAAGCAAGCTGCCCAGAACGAACCACAGCACCTAGAGCCCTGAAAATTTAGGAGCATACTCCCCTAGAATACCGCTACTGCGGAAAATTGTCAAAAGTTCCAATTGGATCGATATCCGGGAGCCCATTTCCGGTCTGGATTTTTTGACTGTTATTATGTTTTTGGACTATTCTAAGACTTGGCGCAAAAATTAATTTTCTTGGATCGCCGGAAATCGGAGTTCCAAAATGAAACATCCGGTTCCTGGTCGAAAATTACATTTTTGAGTTCGGAATCGGATTCTCCATCTTTTTTCATGGAGAATAGCATATCTTAAGATAAAAATCCATCAAGTCTAAGATAAATAAATAGATTTTAAATTTTGCATAAAACAGGCGGAAATTAACTGTCGGAACTAAAAACATATTATTATGAAAACCCGTTTATGGTAATTAAACTTAGCCAATTTCAATGTTCTTATATGCTCTCTTTCATGAAAATGCACGGAGAATCTGATTCTGAAATAAAAATTAGATTTTGGAACCATAACCGGAAGTTGGATTCTTGAACTCCTACTTCCGGTAAATGCAAAGAATTTAAATTAGCTTTTTTCGATTCGCTGCATTGTATTTAGTAAGAATGGCATTTTAAAACAACAAAATCCATCTACTACAAGCGATATAATTAGAGCTTCAAAATAACAATATCAATGTCACTTCAGTCTGTCTACTTTCCGGCCTTGTTTATTTGACCAAAATTAGAAGTTTTTCAATTTGAGTTTATTTTTCTTAGACTTAATGGATTTTCATGTTCAAATATGTTATTCTTCATGAAAAAGAATGGAGAATCCGATTCCGAACTCAAAAATGTAATTTTCGACCAGGAACCGGAAGTTTCATTTTGGAACTCCAACTTTCGGTGATCCAAGAAAATTAATTTTTGTTCCAAAAGTCTTAGAATAGTCCAAAAACATAATAACAGTCAAAAAATCCAGACCGGAAATGAGCTCCCGGATATCGATCCAATTGGAACTTTTGACAATTTTCCGCAGTAGCGGTATTCTAGGGGGGTATGCTCCTAAATTTTCAGGACTTTAGCTGCTGTGGTTCGTTCTGGGCAGCTTGCTTAAAATGGCCCGACGAAGAGGTTAATTGTCTCTTTTTGGGTTGAATTAGGTTCGTTTTATATTTTAATGGTAAAACTAGCTTTTATGTTTTTATTGAAACTTTTGTCTGCTGGTTAAGTGGAAAGATGCTTATTATATCAAATAGAATATTCCATTCCATATTATTCCTACAATTTATTCATAAATCATGCTTGATTGATTAGTTTCCGTCTACAGAAATGTAGAATTTGTAAGTTTTTATGTCTGATTTTCAAAATAAATATGATCTAAGGTTTTTTGCAGTTTTCGGGATTATTACAAGTTTAATGACCGGTGGCCATTGACCATTGGCATTACCAACTAATGCAATATTTGTCGATACTTGTTTTTCGGTCCCTGGACGGATCACTGCACTGCAAGGCTTCACTTATCACTGTTTACACTTTTGTACTGCGGGAAAGACAAAACATAGAGTGACTTCAATGGAACTCTCATGAACATGCGAATTCCTTAAGAATTATACAAAGTCACAAGTTTTGCTGAAATTAATAATATTTTATTTTGAAATATGACTAGAATTCATAAAGGTTAATAGATTTTATACTTAAAAATATATCTGTAATAGTATAAATATCACTCGATCTTAAATTAGATATTTATTCAAATATCAAACATTACTACCATCACAGTAAAACACATTTATAGAAAAGGTTATATTCAAATTTTTAAATTACTTTTCATTTAAGCCTCTTTGCACAGTTGTGTGTCTTTGTAGTTGTGTTATTCACATTTTCATTTTAATATTCTTTATTTTGTTTTGAAATCATTAATTTTTCCAAAGATGGTACAAAAGAGGGCAATCGAGAACGCGAATGGGGAACCCTTTTTATTATGGGCACTTATTTCTAAAGAAGACGAAGTAGAAGATGAAAAAGAAGAAGAATTTAGGCAATTTAAATGGAAAGTGAACGACATATAGAGACAAACTGTGAACAGACGAGAGCAAAGAGGCACAGACAAATAAACAAAATATAAATTTTTTGCTTTGGCACAGATTTGCATGTAAATGTACGGGTCGGTGTGGGTGCGAGTGTAGACAAAGTGCGACCAAAACACCATAAAAATTCATTCTGTGTTATTGTAATAACGATTCTTTTATTGCAAATGGATTTGAATGTTGAACGAAAGAGAGAATTTTGTTTTGAAAAAAAATAGGAAAAGTGAGGAAAGTGTAATATGGTTTTAATTTGAATTGTGCGATCATCGTATTTTGGTATCAAAAGATTAAAATTATATCGTTTATTTTATTAAAACTAAATTAACCAAATAAATCGAAAATTCAAAGATTGATTTCATTTCAAAATTTATTTTAAAAATTGTTTGTAAATTTCTATATCTTGAATTTTTTTAAACTTTTACGAGAGTACACTGTAAAATCAATTTGCATTTGCACTTTGTTTTTCGCTCACTCGTTATTGTATTTCTGTCTTGATCGTTTCGCTTTTTCAATCTGGCCTGTCACATTTTGTTTGCATATTTTATTATTTTGAATACAAGTTCAATTTTTATTAAATTTATTTTGTTGGGTTGAGATACTTTATATAAATGTGCCTAACTTCAAATATATTAAGAGCTTAATTGTACGAGGTATAAAGGTTTCGACAGAATTATTAATGATTTAATTGTAATTTTTCTAACAATTATTCATATTTGATTTTAAAAATTCTCAGTTTTTACATAAACTATATTTTTCTGGGAAGCATAAAAAAATTTTCATCCAAATTTTCAAAAATACATGGATTTTTATGGTTTTCAGATTTGCAAACGTAATTGTAACTTTAAAGTTGACTTACTAGGCATCCCAAAACCATGTAATTAGGTTTCTAATCTTTTCTTTATTGCCACTTTCTTCTATCTCAAAAGAATAGTTCGCAAACTTTAAAAAGTGGCAATTGGGAAATGCACTTGCCACTTTATTTCATTTCCAAAGTAATCTCACTTTAATTTATAATGGCTTTAATTTATTTCTTCTTCTTCTACTGTTCTTGAAGTGGTGTCATTATATTGCTAAGAAATGGTTGTAGCTGTTCTCAGATAGTTTACTTTGCTTTCACAATTTTATATGATTAAAACTTTGGAAGTTGAATTCTCTTGATTGCGTTTTACGCTTGTATTTGATCTAAAAGGTAGCGAAATAAACTTTAGATAATTTTTATGATGTTTCAAACATTCAAATTCTATTTTTAATACAAAGATTTTTTGTCTTTTCAATTCTTTTTCGAATATATCCATTTCTTGGCATCACTAATCCTGCAAGAATAATTTTCATTCTTCTTCTCAATTCCATCTAATCGTTTAATGCTGCAGTCTCTAAGCCCGCAATTCAGCTTCCTCAATTCCTCCATCATCATTTTATTATCTTTTTCCAATAATTTTACTTTCACTCAGCTCAGATCCATCTTTGGTTAATACTCTGGCTAGAACAATAATAAATTGCCTTTCTCTCGTAAATCTTTCCATTCTTTTACTTTGTTGCATTAATCTTTTTCTTTAGGCCAATTTCGTATTATTTAGCAAAATCAGGAGGATTTATTACAATAAGATTAAGATTAATTAATGTATAAAATAATATTTTGTTTATTTTGTAAATAGAAATTGTTAAGTAGTATGAATTCTAGTTTTTTAATCAGTTTAATCATGAGGTTAATTAGTTGCGATCGAAACCAACATAAATAGTAAAAGGTCATTCATTAATTTCAATTTGAAACACCAAATTGCTGACCAAACAATTCCTAACCCAAATTTGTGTTTGTCATTTCTCTTTCATATTCTCGAATCGTCAAAATCCACCACACAAATAGCCAACCACCAGTCGAAACCAGAGGAATATTCCCAAATTAGTAGTGACCAACACGATCGCCAGCATTGATCCCGAAACAAGACCGACTAATGAGCTTGATTATTATTATTGGATTTGGGGTTATTAATGTTGTTTATTATACACGATCTATGTGGGTGACTGTAGTCCTCTCGTACTTGGCACATTCACCACACTAATACTAATTACACATTGCAGTACTGTCCCACTTACACTCAATCAAAAAGCAAAATTTGAAACGTTGCAGACTTGTTAGACTTTTGGAGAGACTTAATAATAATAAAAAATAATGCTGATTTCTATAGAAATATATTTTCTTTATTTCTGTAGTGCAGTCTATGAACATATTTGTTATTCTTTTGACATGCAAAACCAAAGTCCAATATAGACTTTTTGTTCCCCAACTCACATTGTAAACGACTAATCATAAATTAATGCTGACTTTTATATATTTTCACGTTCACATTCGAGTGCAAACAATTTAAAATGCAAACATTAATTAGTAAGATTATTAGCCTCATTAGTTTGAAACGCGTCGAATAAGCAGTTATTCAAACAAATGTAGCTAATTGCTTATTATAAATTATTATTATGATTTTCGAGTACACTTTAAATCTTTTCGTACAATAATTATGGTTTTCTAAAACATTATTCTAGCTTATTTACTTTTCAAGATTTACAATTAAAAAACTCACAGACTTGTTAAATAGATTTTTTAAATTGGCATATCTCATAATTCTTAATTTAACAATAAATCAACATATTTCTGATTTATGTTCAAACTTCATGGTTTACTTATATCTGCCCATTTATAATCAATGCATTAGTTTTAATTAACTAAACAGTCAGGAACAATTTTTTGCATCCTAAATGATTAAATGAATTCTTTCGTCTAATGTTTCATTACTGAATCGAGTAAGTTTTGCAATCGATAAATCATCATTGGACACATTCAGATTTGGTTTGCAAGACCAATGAGGAAAAAGTCATTAAAGCAAGAAGCATCAGAGAAAGTTGATTTGTCTTTTCATGTCATTCGCCTTTTCTCTCATTTTGTCTTTTCTCTCCCACTCATGAACTTAGAACTTTTTGTGCCTCAAAGCACTCAATTTCGATTCTGACTTTTTGTGTGAGCCATCTCCCTTCGAGCAATTCTCTGTCATTTCGACGTCCCATCTTTACTTGTAATACTAATTTTAATACATTCAATAGATAGTGCACATAAAAAGTTGCCTTTTGGGACACGAACAGAAACTAATTTGTTAAGTTGATTAGAAAGTTTTTTTTGTGAGTTAGTACGTATTCTTATCATGTTTTATCATTATTTTTTTAATGCGTGTAAAAATATAAACCATTTGGTTTAGACAAAGTATTAGTTAATCAAAATATTCAGAAAGTTGAAACACTGAAATAAGTTAAAATAACAATAGACCTGTAACTTTAGGTAAGTAGCAAGTAAGCTATATTACCCAAATAATCAGAAGTGATATGTTCAAATAGTAAAATTGTCATCATCGAATATTATTGAAGATAAATCAACATTTACTTATCTAGTGTATTCCTCACCATAATTGTCTCTAACGGTTTAATGCGGCACATTCCAATATATCTCGAATAAAAGAATCCATCTAATTCTCCCAACCTAATTCCATTTGTATTATATTTTCCAAATAACTTTTCCAATATTTATGAATCCACAATCACCCTCAGTAACATTTTCTACTCCAAACAAACCGAATACTTTGGCTTTCACATTAATCTTCCTATTCCAAATATTTTTTTTATAAATTTCTAGGATTTATAATATTTTTATGAAATAAATAATATATTCAATCGAATGAAATTTATAAAGAAATTACATCTGCGATTTTTTCTTTTGGAGAAATACTTGCGTGCTAATAACTGGTTTCTTTTATAATATAATGTTGTATTATTTACATTTGATAAATTTTGTTTTTTGGCCAAGTTTAGGAACAAACAAGGAGCTGTATGATCTATCTAATTACAATGCGAACAGTCCAATCTATCTGTTCTCCCCTGCAACATCCTAACCATACTCCCAATCGTCCCAATCTGATCATAACTCCCTGGTACGATAATAATGAATCTGCTCGTTAGTATTAAATTTCTATCGAAATATTTGTCTGTACACAACATTTTCAAGCATAAACTAAACTTAACATTACCATCTTTCCCTATCCCCAGTATTATAATTTATAATAATTTAGCTCCAAATATTCTTCTCTGTACAAAGCATTATATTAATTTCTATACAAACGATATTATTAAATGGATAGATACATTTTGCTATACAAATTATGGTGCATTGCTTATTGAATATTGTTGCAAATTCAATGTAATTTAGATTCTTTGCAAGATAAAACCTGATTTGCCTAATTGGACAAATTAATAAGCAGTTTGGGAAAACAAATTGAAAAGTTGGATTATTTTGCTAATTGGATTATTATGTAATCTGTTATTTTTTTAAAATTTTGTTTTGTGATAATTAATAATGAAGTAAATTAAACATTAGTTAAAAAGTCGAGAATTAAATGGTCAAGCTAAAAAATTTATTTTAAAAATTTGATTATTAATCCTGTTTTGAAATATTTTTCAATTAAGAAATCATTCCATGGCTAAACATTGGACTTAAATGCACAACCGTTAAGTGTTAATTCTCTTCAATCTCAGTATTTTCCAAGTAAACCAAAATGCACTCTTGGGAAATTGATTTTCCATCATCACTGCAGTCACCAATTTATTGGCAACATTTAATTTACTAAACTATAGAGAGGAAAAATAAAAGTTCGGTGACTACAATGTTGATGTTGTAGTGTGTAAAAGTTTGTGTAAACGAAACAAGTTTCTCTGTTCATGTCAGGGATTAGGTTTCACGCTGTGCACTTAAGAGGTCGTTTGATAGATTTAGACTGACCTAAATTTATGGTACGTATTTAAGTAGAATTTTAATAACTAGGCTTTTTAATTAGTAAAATTATTTTATTTAATGTTCATCATTTTAAATATTTATATCATTTATTTATATTGCACAATGTTGTGATCAATAAACTGACCAACCAAAAAGACAACACCCAAAACGCCATTTCCCAGCGAATTGTTATCTCGAATCTATTTCTGTTCTGTCACGAAACTCTATATCCCTCACATTGATTATATTCTGTCCTTTCACTTTCAATCTCGAAACATTCCATTAGAATATTCTGTATTCTCTCTTCTCTCCTCTCTCTCCCAACTCCCAATTCCCAAATGTCCCTCAATACTCCAAAATTGGTTTTGGCGTTTTTATCTTCTTCTTTTGCATTTTCTTCTTCTTTTCAAATTCTGCTCGATCGAATCGATTTCCTTCTTTCCTCAAACCAAACTCTACCAAATATCTCACTTTCACTTGACTGAATTTGAGCAGCAACCAAATCCGGTTGGATTTCGAATTTATTTTCAATGTATATTCTCTCAATACACTTTCTCCCTTCAACTATAATTCCTAGTATTTCATATATTTTGTGGCAGAGAGAAACATCAATTTAGTTATATTTATGGTTTCGCTTTGTGTGTCAACTCAAATTTATTCGATTCCATTGCACACTCACTCAACATTCCTTTCGGATCGATTCAATTCGCATTTATTACTTTGTTTCTGGTCCAATAATAATAGTCAATGAGATGTCACGGCTTTGGGACGAGAGTTTATTTGTTTGGACTAAGTTGATGTCTTTCTTGGTGGGAAACATTTTATTGTGATTACAATTTTGTATTCGTTTATAATTGCACTTTGAAACTCTACGAAATCTTTAATTGTAATTTTTTTATTTTTAAAGAATACTTTTGTTTCTTACTGCTAATTAAAAGGTTTAAACAATAAAAATTATTATTTCCATAGCGAATATCCATTAATTGGCTATAAACAGTTTATAAGCCATAAGATTTATTTTAATAACGATTTTTGTTTATTGTTGTGTTAAATGGGCCATTAGAGAATATGGGTTATATGGCTAGGAGTAATCAATGAATATACTTCCTATAATCTCAATCTTGATTGGTCATTTCAAATTCCTGCCACATAACTTCGACCATAAAGCCCAATCCCCAATATCACCAAACGACGCTATTCATCGAGTTAATCTAATAATGGCCCCAAAACACTTTCCGATAAACTGTGTTTAAACATTTGGTCTAACTTTCTTTTCTTTTCACATTCTATTAAATGCTCACAAAATTCCTGTTTGCTTAAGATCTTAATTGTACCTTAGCGCCGATTGGATTTAATGGAAAATCTCGATGGTAATAAAACTACTCCTTCTCTGTAAGGTCTACATGAGAGCAAACAAAAACCATTGACCATTGACCAACCATTAACCACACAGACAATTTGAGTGGCCTCTTGAGAGTTTGAGAAGTGTCGAAAAGTTTCGGAGTGCTGAGCCAATCCTTTTTACGTAAACAGAACTTACTAAATTTTGATCCGAAAGAATTTTGTAAATGGTTCTTTAATTTAAAGTTTACGTGTAATTTAAATATGTCATATTTGTTTAAAAACATTTATTAATTCTGTGACTTGATTGAACGATCGTGAAAAATGGTATTTAGAAATAATTTTTAATAAATTTTTCATAATAATCACTTAGTTTCATTTTCTATATTTTAAAGTCAATTTCAGATATTTTCTTTTTGAAAAGTAACAATAAATTTTCCATTTTAAATTAAAATCAATTTCTATAACCAAATCGAATGCAAGATTTATAAGGAACTTTGGAGATTTTTCTTTTCTTTTTCTTTTTCTCTCTACAGACAACCTAAATAAATTCTCAATTCTAGGTTTCTTTTTCTTCCGATTTAGAGAAATTGGTTTTAAAATTTAAAATTGTTTGTTTACTTGGATAAATTTATCGAGAAAAATATATTTCATTAGGTAAAGTTGTCTTTCGGGAGACAACTTGCCCAAATTGTATAAATCGCAATGAACTTCTACAATATTTTTTATTTGATTCGATTTTTTAAATTTAATTCTAATGCATATAAAAAGTTTTCCCTTTTAATAATTGATTATTTTTTCTTCAATTAGGTTCAAACCCAAAAGGACAATCTTCGGCGATATGATCGCAAGTCCACCACAATCAACTGTAAAGTCTAAAGAACCCCTGGTTGCCACAATACGAATCATTACTCGTCGTTATGGTTTAGGCGACAAATTTGAATGGCGTGTTCTGTGAAACAATAGTGTAAGAGTCTAGACTGTACACTGTAGACTACAATTGCTATGTGTGTACATTTTTTGTTTAAATTATAAATCTAGATCAATCAATTGAATAACAAATAAAAAATTAACGTGCCCATATGGATTTCATAAAAAGGTTAATTTATTTATTAAACAAAAATATTTTTTGGATAATTTTTTTTAAATATAAACATTTGCTAAATTCTCATTGAATATTCCCTATCGCAAGTTACATTCCATTTAACACAAAATTGATGAGTTTTCACTTGCGTTAGCTTTCATTGAAATTTCACTCATAAGTTTTCCTCCATTTGAGTCTCAAACAAAGTTTGTTTTAAAATTGAATTACAAGTCTGAGTGCATGAGCAAAAAGAATGTGATTTATTGTTGAATTTGCTTGCTGGTCGAAACCTTTTAAGCGTCTCGCATTAACATTGCCATTTGATCGTCCTTGCTTGTGCTCAACTATTTTATTTCTCATTTCTCACTTAAATCGATTGCTCACATCTCTCTCCATTAGTGGCCAATAGTAACAAATGCACTTTTCACGTTGTGCGAGGATTGTTCCATTTGTGCAAACACTTTTGGTGTGGTCCTGGCTTGGGGGAGAGTTACGAGTGTGAGATCAAATTCGGGTGAGATTCCTTTGTTTTGTCGCCCACACAGCAATGCTTGATCCCACTTCGGTTTGGTTTGCTTATTTTCTTTTCTCTCTTGCCCAACTCTCAACTCTCAACTCCAACTCGCCCAATTGGACATCATCTGGTGCGGTGCAGGCCAATTTACGCACACAGTTTCGTCTGTTTAATATTCTGCCTCGTTCCGCGGTTCAAAGTTTGTCCAACTGCACGATCGAGTCTTTATTGACAGTCTCAAGTAAACTCTCTCGACTCGATTCACCAACTCACCATAAGAATAGATTTGATCCATAGATTATATCACAAAGTTGGTACAGATTTGATAGATGGATTGAGGCATATATTTTCTTATTGGAGGCAGATTTAAAGGTGCAAATGTGCGTTCCGACAAACGCACACTCACACCCTCACACACGGTCCCCTTATTCAACTTTTCATTCTGCACCATTTTGATCTTGATAAATGATCTTTTCACCACTCGTTCATTAATAATAATGATTCTCTACTATTAAACACCAGCATCCAAGTTTACTGGTATTTTTTCTTCGGATTTCAATAATTAAACGTAAAAGTGAGCCCTTTTTAAATTCATAATATCCACATGTGTTCGTTCTCTGTCTCAAGCGTATATTCAAAACTTTTGATATTCTTTGTTTTTTTGTCTTCTAGCACTTTTTTATTTATTTGGCACTCTATTTATCAGGATTATAATTTTTCATTATTAGAAGAAATTGTAAACGACATTAAGTTCAGATTTCGTTAATATTATAATGTTTTTAAAATTAGAAAGAAATTAATCATCAATTTTACTCAAACTGTTATTATAATTTTTTTAATTCTGATTTTGATCAAATGGTAAAAAATTAAACGATAAATTAGAGATGATTTTCAATCAGTAATATTCTTTATTTTATTTTATTTGTAAATAACCATTTTCGAAATACACCACCAAATCCACATAATAAATAACCCGAGTATTAAATGTTGGACAATGACGATGTTGGCAAACATTGGACCGAACATGAGTTGAGTCATGTCTGTGGAACGCGCGGGCGCTCTTCTCTACTTAACGATAATGACGTACGAGAGTGAACAATGAATTATTGCTGGTGGGATAATGGGGACTGAGGAATTGAGGGATGGAGGGATACAACAAATTACTGGGAAATTGGTACAAGATTTATCACTCTCGATCATAGTAGAATTGAATTGTCATTCGGAAATTTGTAGTTTGTAGATTAGCGAATTGACGAAATATTCAAATGCAGTTTATTGCTTTTCATTATGAACGAAATGGGTGGTTTGTAATTGAATTTGTCAGTGGCAATTTAAATTGGATTAGACATGGTGGGATATAGCAAATCGTGTTCGGAGAAGGGCTGATTTATGGTAATGAATGTTGATGTGTGATTTAGAATTAATTTGGGATTTTCCTGGAATTGGGTTTATGATGGAAATTGAATGTTAAATTATTATTTAAATGTTGTTTACTCGTTGTATTGATTTCAAATATTGATTTTAATATTTTCCTATTTATTGAATAGATTTATTCGAACATTCACATAGTTTTCAAGGGTTTTATATTCTACTATAGTTCATATATGACATCTCCCAAATGTCATTTATATAACTATCAATATATTTTCTCTGTTTACTTTTCTCTAAAACGAATTTTTGTTCATTGTAAAACGCACCGCACGCACATCACGCTCAACTTGATCCCTTCTGGGGCCTCGGTTGTGAGTGGACACGCCTTTGGCTCATTCGCTCGCTTAATAATGTCATCGTTGAGTTGATGTGTCGAGCAAGCACAGCACAAATCGAGGGCTAGATGATCCAACCGAATGTGGAAAGTCGAAAAAGAACGAAAACGAGAAGCTCAAATGTCAATGACAGTTTAATAATTGAATTTAAGTGAATGAATTAGGGATGGAGAGAAGAGGAGAGGAGAGGACTGATGAGAGAGAAAGTGAAATTGAGAGATGGAGTAGAAAAGTATAGAAATTAAATTGTCATTTGGCATTGTCGCTGAGCACAAATGGATTGGAATAGTCGAGAGGGAATGGGCGTTTTAAAAATGCATTAGACTCGGTCATCTATTGTTACATGGAGAGATAAGAATTAAGAATGTCCCAATCGATATTGCAAAGTGAGATGATCGTGCTCGTTAGTGAGGCAATGTGTCCGCACAAATTACCTCTCAGAGTCGCGTGTTTGCGTTTGTGTGTGCACACGGCTCGAGTGCATTTGCAGTGATCAGTGCGGCTGAATGCGCATGTGCCTTTTGATTTAGTGGTCACACTGTTGACTTTGAGATTTGAAATAATTTTGTGACAAAACTGTGCACTTGACAGTTGAGTTGAATTATAATTGATGGACATTTGAATTTAACATTAAAATGTGAAAAGGCACAAAACGCCATAAGTCGATGACAGTCGGCAATTATTTTGGAATTTGCTTTTTTGTTTTGCACTCGCAATAATTCATTAGCGATAATTAATAAGCTAATCGAGCAATGCAAAGCATTTGGGTGTTCGCTTGTCAATCATGGCCAATGCCGAGAGCACTGGCAAAGTGTTGCAGTGTGATAACCCATTTGGCACTCGAGTCGAGCAAATTGCTCTGTCCCCACTGCCATGTCCATTGTGATGTTCGGTCTTTCAACTTTGCTTTCCCTTTGCCTGCTCAGTCCCCATCCCTCTCCCTCGTCCATTAATCATCGCCTCCATTGTGCCACACACCAACAAAAGACTCTTCGTCCTTCTCCGTTCTGGGCGTCGAGCATTTCCCTTCACAAGTCCCATCTCTCTCCATTCATATCTCACAATTCCTTCCTCACTCGATTGTTGTCTCTCTGCGTCATTAATATCTCTTGTTTTCACTTCAAGAATTTATATAATTTCTGTAATAAAATATTCTAGAGAAATGTGGATTCAAATAATATTGTCCTATTAACGTGGATTTATATTTTCTATTCCCTATTATGAATAATTCTAGTTATGACATTGCGCTTATTGATTTAACTGGTAAAATAAACAAAATTTCCATTGTAAATTAATTTCCAACCGAATCATTCCACGTTTTATTTAAATAATTAATCAAACTTTAATTTAATCAACTCGAATAAATTCTTTTTATATGTTTTTAATTATATTAATTGTTTAACGAGTCAGAGGACTCAAATTAATGAATTATTTATGCAAATTGCTTTGCATTTCAAATTATTTTGGTGGTTTTGCTTGGCAAGTTTTTATTTATAAATTATTAATTATTAAACCAATGGGGTGCTTTAAAAATGTTTTATTGTTGATATTTTTAAATATATTGGTTTTTGAGTTTAATTCAAGATTTAAATTCAAAAGGATTTGCGGTTAATTTATCATTCGAAACACTCATTCACGGTTTTGGAAGCATGCCGAGTTGAGTCTGTTGGCACAATGGATGATCTGTCAAGCATTATCAACGGACTCGACTCTCTTTCTGGTTTGTTCATTCACTCAGTTGGTGAACACTTTGTAGCAGACATTCATTCATTAGGTATTCATGTGCGTCACTCGCTGTTCGAATAATAGTGCAGGGTCATTTGAGTTGCTAATTAGGTTCAGATGAGACAAAGGGTTGTGTTCTTTTGGAATTAGTGGCAAAAATGAGTAAACCCAAACAAAGTTATATTGTATGGACTGTTTCAATTCAAAACAAACTTTCAATTTTTTAAAACAATGCTGGTTTAACAAAATAATCAACGAAATTCAAAGATCAGATCTGTTAATTCCCCACTTTTACTGAGTTAAGCTCAATTTGTCCCTTCTCCCTACGCATTGACGGTCCATTGTCTCCATCTGTTCGCTAGTCCGAATTAGTTTAATTAAATAACAGTTCATTAGTCCGTGGACTGGTCGAGTCGATTGATTCGAATTAGTTCTGGTCACGTCTCGCTCTCCTTCTCGTCTCCCTGTCTGGCTCATTCTCACAGATCCATCATTCAATCGAGTGTTCAGTTGCACCATGTCAATGTTGATCATTAATGATTGATTGTATCCAAATGACCCAGTTGTGACTGGTCTTAAATTGCATTCTTAATTTTTCCACTCGTCCATTAAATAAATATCTCGTTAGGCCCAGTGTTCAATTACTCTCCATTTCCCTGTGGAATCATAAATTTTCCTTCTCTCTCCATAAGTAAATTCATTAACACCAGAAACATTAACTCAATTATCTCTTCCTTTATCCTTTCTCCTTGTTTGTATGAAAAAGAATAATTAAGTACATACACTTTTCATTAATTAAGTTTTTTGTTTATAAATGTTATTAATTAACTGTTTTGTTTTGCAATATGTAATATGATCATTAATTATAGAAAAATAAATATTTCGTAATTTATCTGTTTAGATTTGTGTAATAAAAAAATACATTATATTTCTGATTTTCTACAAATTTATAGATTTTTAAAATTTGTTTAAAATTATATACATTGAAAATTTATTTTGATTTTAATATTAACCTAATTAATTAACTCATATTTAATTTTAGATTCTCCTCTGGTTGACATTGAACCGAACGGAATCATCGCTGTGAACGAGTCGTCTTCCATTGAACTGTGGTGCACCTATGATGCAATATTGCTTTATCGGTAAATCTCATCAGTTTACGCTGTTTCACCGTACTTGCCAATCCATCCATCACTTCAACTGTTCCTAGTCCAATAGTACCGAACTGGTCAACACTTTCACACCACAATTTCCCTCAAACAACTTCAAAAATCTCAATCTACCCAAGCAGATCTTTCAATCGTAATTTTTATCAGAACTGGAGAAGTGTTTTAACCTGGTTGAGGTTCAACGTCTATTGGACCTGTTATTGTTATTTAGGTTTAAAGATTTGTTCAGTGATATATCTGACTCCATTTGTTCTCTAATAATGTGATATTTGATTTATATTTAACTTTAAAAAACAAAATATTTATAATAAAATGAAATTCTTTGAAAACGTGTTGGTGATTTTCAAATAGGTCAACTCTATTTACAATATGATTACTTTTTATACTTTTGAAATTAAAAGTTATTTTATCAATATATTTTCAATTAAATAATTTTTTTCGATATTGTACAATTCGTGGAACACATTTTTCCTATAAAGGTTTTAGAATTTTATTTTTTAAAAGATATTTTTAATCTACTATTTGGAAATGAGTTTTATTAAATCTAAATGCCGTTAGAACTTAAGTCCTCAATATTTTATTAGAAAATAGAGTTGAGTACAAAACTTCCTAGGGAGTCGGAATAGATACTTTTCGTTTTAATATTTGTGGATAATTGAAGATATTTTTATTTTCTATTCAGAAATAATAAAATTTTACTGTTTAAAATTGAATTTAGAAAATTATTTGAAACAAATATAGTTTTCGAATTGGTTACAACGCTTTTCAAATGTCCGTTCATTCTCTATTGGTCAAATGTTTCGTAATAATCATCTTTAGAGCTTAACTCACGAAAAGAGTATTCAATATCCATCATAATCAACCAATATTTGTATTTGTTTTTAATTTAAGTTAACATTATAAGGATAATTGCATTTTCTATAAAAGGTTATATAAACAAATTTTTGTGAAAATTATATATTAAAAGCTTTGAATTTTCTTGTTTGCATTAACTTTTATCATTCTTGTCCATCCTGATGCAGGGAGGCAATTCTTTTCATGTAAAATAGGCATATCAGCAAAGGTTCACCAACCTATTCGTTATCTCTCCTTGAGATTCAATCTCTGTTTTGTCCTTTTTCTTCTTTCGACTTCATTAATTTTCATTCTTCACTAATTGCATAGTAACTTTCTACAATCTTTCGACCTCCTACACGCGCTCATCATCAGGAGCACATTATGATAAATTGTGCTTTAAAAAGTTAATTTTCTGTTAGTGATTACTGTATTCTGTAAATATATTATCGTAGATCGATAAATTCAAGTCGGATCATGCAACTTTATAACTAACTCGTTTATCTATTCTTCTGCGTAGTTTGAATGATTTAATTTAGTTGTGTACTGATGTGTTGCATTTTAAATTAGCCTGCTGTTTGTTCCTTCTTTCTTCTCAACCGAACTCACGAAAGTATCTACAATTTGATTTTTCTAGAAAACAAAAAAAGCGTACAATTTACTCCGTACTTGTCACAGCTTGAAATTTAAATTTCTCGGTACTATCTTCTTTACTTTATTATAAAATTTTGCTCTAATGTGTTATCGATTTTAAATCGAAAGCTAATTTTACATGCGAGTTTGCTGCAAGCCGAGTGTAAACATGATTTCATGGTTTTTTAAAAAAGATAGCAATTTATTTCAAATATTTTAAATTTTCTTGCGATTGTCAATTACTTATGCGCCGTTGAGTTTGAAATAAATGTATATAAGTTTATACAATCTTTAATTACTGTTTAAGTAACTTTCTAACTTTTAATTTTCTTTAAAGTTTTTATTAATTTAATTGTAATTTTGTTTCTGTTATTTAACTGGTAACAACTTTTACTTTCTTATTACCGAAAATCTTGTTTTTAAGCAGTTTTTATTTGTTCTTACTCACAGTTGTAACCCGATTAAAATGGGTTTAATAATTCAAAAAATTGTTAATTCGTTGCATTAATAGGCTTTAATTAATTAATTATTAATTACACTTTGTTCCATTTATTTGACTGGTAACAACTAATTACATCTTATCTCATATAGATAAACTAGTCTTAAGTGACGCCGTTGGCTTGAAGTCGGAGCGGGAGTATCGCGAGCACTCGTCTTCATCAGTTCAGTCATCGATGAGTCATCACAGTGCGACAAACACCCAACACGTCGTGTACAGGGATCCTCAAATAAATATGTGTAAGTCTTCATAAAGTTTTTCGTTTGTATTTTTACCGCTGAAACCGGATCTGAAATCAGTTTTGGTTTGGTACTGTGAAATCACGATAAGGCCACCCTTAGACTATGCGGCTTGTTGTTATGAACATTTATATCAAGTTTGTACAGGGAAGACAAGATTCTTGGATCAAATCTAACCTATCCAAATTCTTCAAGTAAACTGGCGATTTCATAGCACAACGTCTATCACAGATTCGGATTCCACAATAAAAAATAAATAAGAATAACTTTATGAGAGCTTACGCGTTATTTATTGCGGGATTCCTGTTCACGACGGGCAAATTGACTCATTTCTCAATAGAGATCTTTGTAAAATATCACTAATTATTTTTTATCTCTGGTGACCTTTGACCTTATGTGCCCAAAATCTAATCAGTTCGTCTACACCCACACCAGAATTTTTGGTAAAATTTCCAGGGCGATCCATTGAACCGTATAGACGCTAGGCTGCTGACAAGCCTTTTCCATTTGAGTCAACGCTGAGTCGTCACTAGTGATTGCATACCGGTTTCGGTAATTTACCGAAACCGGTAATTTACCGGAAAAAATTGCTCATCGGTAAACCGGTAAAATACCGAAAAATTTGAATATTTCGTTTAAAAAAAAGTATATTTGACATTTAAACGATAAACGTTGACCTTAAAAACTACTCTGAGTTAATCTGCAATTTGTTTTGTGTCTTTAAAGGCATTTAAACGTTAGTACATGCAAAACAGTGATTTATCATTTTTGACTTATTATAATATTTGAGCATGTCTGCATGCTAAGAGATAAAAATGCGTAGTGGACTTGAGCCATCTGTGCGAATTCAAGTGGTGTGACAATGTGTCATAATGCAAACAAAATGTTTGAGGTTTAATAGAAATGCAAATGTACTCTAACATTATTTACGGATTAGTAGCGTGAAATTTGAAACTTCAACAATTCATTTTCTTTCAACATGTTAGTGCTTACTGTTATAAATTATTCTCAATTTGACGAGCAAAATTTTTAAATACTTCACAAAAATCCAAAATTTGCAAATATATGTCAATTCGATACCCAGAGAGTAAAGGTGAGAAATGTAGAGATATCATAGAATCTTTTTTGTCATCCAGTACAATCGAGAATACGCAATGAATTTTGGAAAAATGTTGAAAAGAAACAAAGTTGAAATTAGACTAGTGGGTGTTTTGTTTTTAGCTTTTGACGAGTGTTCATCATTTAGATATTGAAAATGTTTAATGCTATATTTTTAATCAATTGTAAATCGGGAAATCTAGGCTTAGTTGTAACTTTAATGAAAAAAAAACAAATAATAAACAGAAATTTCAAAAGAAATGAGAACTTTCTTGATGAAATAGTTTAGAAATTGGTTTACCACTAACTAGCTACAATGATTTTTTATTGCGGGGACTTTGCATGGGATGGTGCAAAAATTACTGAAGCTGTTGCAATTTGTGATAAGTGTATGTCAGCAAAATGAAAGTTATGTTCATTATACTCAAAATGGTATCAAAACGGTGGGTTTAATTTTTTCCTGATTTACCGGTTTTTCCGGTATTTACCGGTTATTGCTCAAATATTTACCGGCATTAGAGGGCAATCGGTATACCGGTAAATTGCAATCACTAGTCGTCACTACACTTACTCGCTCGCTTCGCTCGCTCGACGTTCCGCTCCGACAACTAATTTGCATTTAAAGTTTTTGCATAAATCAAGTTGATTTGAACTGTTGTATTGACTGTGATAAAACAATTTTATCTGTATTTGCAACAGTTTTTTACAAAAGTTTTTATGTTGAAACTATTTTATAACAATTCAAACTGATTTTACGTTTGTATAGAAGAATGTTATGCAGGAAAAACAACATTTTGTTGTAATATTTCATACAAGTTTTTTTTTTGTAAAAGGGTTTTCACAAATATTTATGTATAAAACATATTATGGACAAAATAATTCCAATATCTTTATTAACTGACCTAACGAAACGAAAGAGCGAGCGTCAGCGAGCAAGTGGAGTGAGTTATGCTTTGGCATTGACTTCACTCAACTTCGGGCATCACTAACCTAACCTCGCTCAACTTCGAGCAACCGTAACCTAACCGAACCTCACTCAACTTCTGACGACAGTAACCTAACCTAACCCAACTTATGACAACAGTAACTTAACCTCACTCAACTTTGAGCAACCGTTACCTAACCTCTCATATCATCTATAGAATTTCCTCCTTCAGATTTACAAAATCAAATAATCATTTCAACCAGTTAATAATTTTTTAATCTAATTTGATAAATATCGAACTTGAATTTGTTCCGATCTATATCATGTTAATATGAGTTAAAAAATGTTATCTTCACTGATTTGCATTCTTATTTTTGTTTATTTATTTATATCATTTCATTATGAACACGATATGTTACTATGCCTAGAGACGACATTTATTGTAAATACTTTAAACCAGATTTTGTAAAAACAATAATCAAAAAAGCTTCTTCTAATCTTTTTGCGTACATTAACTTCTATCATTATTTTGCGTATTGATGTAGTTGACCGATTTCTCATGAAGTAGTTGTCAAAGTTTCACCAACCAATTTGTTATCTCTTTTCCCCTCTCAATTTTGTCCTATTTCTACTTCGACTTCATCAATTTTCATTCTTCACTAATTGCATAGTGTCTATCTATCTACAATCGCGCGCTCTCCTACACGAGCTGCTCATCAGGAGCACACTATGGTAAATAGTACTTTTAAACGTTAATTTACTGTTAGACATTACTGTATTTTAAATGTACTATCGTAGATCGATCGATTAGTTCGAGTGGAATCATGCAATTTTACAACTAACATGCTTATCTATTCTTCTATTTTGTTTGCATGATTTAATTTGGTTGTGTACGTACTGTTGTGTTGTATTTTAAATTAGTTTGTTGTTGGTTCCTTCTTTCTTCTAGGCGAACTCACCAAAGCATAACTTAATTTGATTTTGAAAGAAAGTACGTTCGCCGAACATGTCACAGCTTGAAATTTAGATTTTCCGTTCTATCTTCTTGATTCTACAATTTTGGTCTAATGTGTTATCGATTTTAAATTCTAAAGCTAATTACACCTTCGAGTTTGACGTACACACAGCGTAAACATGTTTTCATGGTTTGATAAAAGTGACAGGGATTTTGAAATATCAAGTTTCTATCAAGTTAATATCAAGTCACAAAATAAATTTTACTTCAAGTACATTAGATATTTTTAGCGAGACTCTTAGACTCTTTAGAGTCGTAAGCTTATGCTATAGCCATCGTGTCCGTCTGTCTGTTAACCTTTGACCATATTCTGAGAGAACCGAAAACCCTAGAAATGCCAAACTTAACATATATGATCTCTGGGGTGCACCTAATTGAAATGTAAAAAATTGGGCGCCATGGATCATGACGCCCAATTCTGGTAGGTAAGTTAAAAACATTGTTTGTGATCAGTAAAATGATGAATAGATACGTTGCTCATATTAAACAAAAAACATTTGTCCCAATACACCTCATTTGTGACCCAAATGGATCAAATTAAATAAAAGTCGTTTCATAAGTTTCTCAATATAGTTCAAGTTTCTATTTTCTTTCTTTTTTAGAGTCTCGCTATTTGACTGGCATGCCAGACAATCTTATTTAAATTTACAATTTCTTTTTATTTTACTCAAAAAGATATATTTAATTTTTAATTAAGTTTTAATAATTTTTTTATTGATTTAAGGTTTTCTATTTGCTATTTTACTGGTAACAAATTAAATTTAATCTTTCACTAAAAATCATATTGCCTTTGTCACACATCCATGTTGCGTTTAAGATTGTATTGTAGAATATAGTGCAGGGAAAACAACTTATTTTTATGGAATAACTGTTTGTATAAAAGGTTTATTGGATTTAGTCACGCAAAACATGTTATCTTTTTTATCCAATGTGCAAAGTCTCTTTTTCAAAGGTATTCATATTAAGCATATTTTAACATACACACAATGTAAATAAGAGTAAATTACAATAGTATAAAAACAAGTTTTGACTTGAATACATCATACACCAAATAATTACTAATACAGTCAAGCTTAAATTGTTTTTGAATCAAACTTTGATTTCATTTTGTTCGAATATATTTAAATGATTACAACAAATTGCATTTTATCTTTTGTAAACAAACAAAATTACATTTAAATTTTATTTATTTATCTGTTATTTTTCTGTAGATCATGCTGATTTAGAATTGATGATTTTGTTTGTACTTCTAATTATTTTTTATTCTTATTTTGAAAACTTTAAACCATCGAATTTTAGTTTATGGTTAATGGTTTGATTATTGCGTATCAAAAAAGGTTTTCACATTTTAAAGTTTGAAACGTTTTTAAAACAATCATTTATTTTGTAAAAATATCTTAATGTACCTACCTCGTACATTGTAGGTTCTAAAGTCAAATATATTTAATAAAAATTTGATTTATTAATTAAAGCTCAAATTAGTAGAATCAGTTGGCTTATACTAAATGGTTTACATTTTATTTTATTAAACTTAAGTTGATTTTAATGATTTTGTTGTTTTCCGACTAAAAATTTCCACGATTCCAAGAAATATTTTATCAAGAATCTTGATTTCTCTAGAAAAACTTTTTCAACCATATCAAAAACTTAACTTCCGTCAAAAACATGCCTCATGTTTTCTTGGAAATCTAGATACATCTAATATTGTATCCGTTCGTGCTTGGTTCAAGAAGCACACTGTTTGGTCATTAAAGTGCATAGTGAGTAGTTTTCCATATCTTGTGCTGACAGGCAACAAAAAAAATAAAGGATTACATTTGTTTTTGATATTTTATTTGAATTACTGATTTTGTGGAAAATTAACTGAGTAGCAACTTGAATTCGTACAAAAATGTTTCAAGTTTTTTATTTGATATTAATCAATTCGGTTTGTTAAAATTCTTTTATTCTTAAATAAATTTGATATTTAATTTTTTAATTTTTTAATTAACTTATCATGGTAGATCTTTTTAAAATGGTGAAAATTTATTTTAATTTAAAAATTAAAGAATTGTTTGTATTTTGATTTATTTTTCTTCAAACTAATTTAACGTTTTCAGTCTTTTTCATGTCCAAACTCGAGAATGATCAATCAAAGCAGTTTGTGACTGGTGTGTGCCCAAATGACAGTTCGATTTGGCAGACAAACAGACAGCACAAGATCATTTGGAGAGATGTTTGAGTGTTGGTGTGTGTTCGTTCACACTTTGACTGACTGAGCAGTGTTCTCAATTAGAGTGAGGCAAGAAGGAAAGATGCTGGTGGACAGAGACAGACGGACAACGTCATTGACCATTGTCTACTGCGGCAAACAATCAAATTGGCTGAGATTGTGCTTTGTTCGACTCGTCTGGTGGAGCACATGTTACCCACCAGACAAAATGTAACGCTTTTTAATTCACTTTGATCAAAACCGAGCCTCCCCATCACTCATGAGTATTGATTGGAAACATTGTTTGGTTTGATTCCAATTGTACAAAAAATCAATACCACAAAATAAAAAGTTTATTATTTTCCTTAATTGAACTTTTTTGATTGGGTTTTACTTTCATAGATTTATCAAGTAATAATTAGATTTCTTTTAATTTGCTCAAAAGAAAAAGTTATTTACATTGTTTCTGCCATCTAGTGTAAATTATTGTAAGCTTTTAAGAATTTATTTAAAAGATAATCGACCAATGATTTATTTAAAAGGTAATAAAATTCAACATGCCTAAAACAAATTATTTTTCGTTCTAATTAAAGCCTTCATTAACGAATAATAGATTAGATTAAAACGAGAAGTAATTACCAAATATTTATTTTCAATAATTAATGATCGTATTACATTTTGCAAAACAAAACAGTTAATTAATAACATTTAGGAACAAAAAACTTAATTAATGAAAAGTGTTCTTAATTATTCTTTTTCATACAAACAAGGAGAAGAAGAAGAGGCAGTGAGAGATAATTGAGTTAATGTTTCTGGTGTTAATGAATTTACTTATGGAGAGAGGAAGGAAAATTTATGATTCCACAGGGAAATGGAGAGGAATTGAGCAGTGGGCCTAACGAGATATTTATTTAATGGACGAGTGGAAAAATTAAGAATGCAATTTAAGACCAGTCACAACTGGGTCATTTGGATACAATCAATCATTAATGATCAACATTGACATGGTGCAACTGAACACTCGATTGAATGATGGATCTGTGAGAATGAGCCAGACAGGGAGACGAGAAGGAGAGCGAGACGTGACCAGAACTAATTCGAATCAATCGACTCGACCAGTCCACGGACTAACACTAATCAACTGTTATTTAATTAAACTAATTCGGACTGGAGAACAGATGGAGACAATGGACGGACAGTGCAGTAGACTATTCACTAAATTTAGCTAACTATATAATAGTTGAAAATTAGCTGACCTGATCTTTCAATCTGTCAAAAACCAAAATGGTTTTAAAAAGTTTTAATTGATAAAGTCCGTACAATGTAACATTGTTTTAGTCGGCTCATTGTCTCCACTAATGCCAAGTGAACACCATCATGACCATCACCCTCTGTCCCATCTGAACCTAATTAGCAACTCAAATGACCCTCCGCTATTTTGAGAACAACGAGTGACGCACATGAATACCTAATGAATGAATGTCTGCTACAAAGTGTTCACCAACTGAGTGAATGAACAAACCAGAAAGAGAGTTGAGTCCGTTGATAATGCTTGACAGATCATCCATTGTGCCAACAGACTCAACTCGGCATAGTTCCAAAACCGTGAATGAGTGTTTCGAATGATAAATTAACCGCAAATCCTTTTGAAGTAAAATCTTGAATTAAACTCAAAAACTAATATATTTAAAAATATCAACAATAAAACATTTTAAAGCACCCCATTGGTTTGATGATTAATAATTTAAAAATAAAAACTTGCCAAGCAAAACCACCAAAATAATTTGAAATGCAAAGCAATTTGCATAAATAATTAATTAATTTGAGTTTTCCAACTGTCAAACAATTAATATAATTAAAAACATATAAAACGAATTTATTCTAGTTGATTAGATTGTAGTTTTATTAATTATTTAAATAAATCTCGAAATGATTAGGTTGGAAATTAATTTATAATAGAAATTATGTTTATTTAACCAGTTAAATCAACGCCCACAAAATCCTTCCAAGAATTATTTGTAATATTAAATAGAAATTATAAATTCATTTAAACCGAACAACATTAATAGGATCCACATTTCTAAAGAATATTTTAGTACAGAAATTATATAAATTTTTGAAAACAAGAGATATTAATGACGCAGAGAGACAACAATCGAGTGAGGAAGGAATTGTGAGATATGAATGGAGAGAGATGGGACTTGTGAAGGGAAATGCTCGACGCCCAGAACGGAGAAGGACGAAGAGTCTTTTGTTGGTGTGTGGCACAATGGAGGCGATGATTAATGGACGAGGGAGAGGGATGGGGACTGAGCAGGCAAAGGGAAAGCAAAGTTGAAAGACCGAACATCACAATGGACATGGCAGTGGGGACAGAGCAATTTGCTCGACTCGAGTGCCAAATGGGTTATCACACTGCAACACTTTGCCAGTGCCCGACAATGCTCTCGGCATTGGCCATGATTGACAAGCGAACACCCAAATGCTTTTCATTGCTCGATTAGCTTATTAATTATCGCTAATGAATTATTGCGAGTGCAAAACAAAAAAAGCAAATTCCAAAATAATTGCCGACTGTCATCGACTTATGGCGTTTTGTGCCTTTTCACATTTTAATGTTAAATTCAAATGTCCATCAATTATAATTCAACTCAACTGTCAAGTGCACAGTTTTGTCACAAAATTATTTCAAATCTCAACCAGTGTGACCACTAAATCAAAAGGCACATGCGCATTCAGCCGCACTGATCACTGCAAATGCACTCGAGCCGTGTGCACACACAAACGCAAACACGCGACTCTGAGAGGTAATTTGTGCGGACACATTGCCTCACTAACGAGCACGATCATCTCACTTTGCAATATCGATTGGGACATTCTTAATTCTTATCTCTCCTTGTAAGAATAGATGACCGAGTCTAATGCGTTTTTAAAACGCCCATTCCCTCTCGACTATTCCAATCCATTTGTGCTCAGCGACAATGCCAAATGACAATTTAATTTCTATGCTTTTCTACTCCATCTCTCCATTTCACTTTCTCTCTCATCAGTCTTCTCTTCTCCTTCACTCCGTCCCTAATTCATTCACTTAAATTCAATTATTAAACTGTCATTGACATTTGAGCTTCTCGTTTTCGTTCTTTTTTTTGACTTTCCACATTCGGTCGGATCATCTAGCCCTCGATTTGTGCTGTGCTTGCTCGACACATCAACTCAAAGATGACATTATTAACCTCTTCGTCGGGCCATTTTAAGCAAGCTGCCCAGAACGAACCACAGCACCTAGAGCCCTGAAAATTTAGGAGCATACTCCCCTAGAATACCGCTACTGCGGAAAATTGTCAAAAGTTCCAATTGGATCGATATCCGGGAGCCCATTTCCGGTCTGGATTTTTTGACTGTTATTATGTTTTTGGACTATTCTAAGACTTTTGGCGCAAAAATTAATTTTTTTGGATCACCGGAAGTTTGAGTTCCAAAATGGAACTTCCGGTTCCTGTTTGAAATTTATATTTTTGAGTTAGGAATCAGATTCTCCATCCTTTTTCATGAAGAATAGCATATCTGAACATAAAAATCCATTAAGTCTAAGAGAAATAAATTTAAATTGAAAAACTTCTAATTTTGGTCAAATAAACAAGGCCGGAAAGTAGACAGACTGAAGTGACATTAATATTGTTATTTTGAAGCTCTATTTATATGGCTTGTAGTAGATGGATTTTGTTGTTTTAAAATGCTATTCTTACTAAATACAATACAACGAATCGAATAAAGTTAATTAAAATTAGCTGTATCCACAGGAAGTAGGAGTTCCAGAATCCAACTTCCGGTTATCGTTCCAAAACCTAATTTTTATTTCAGAATCAGATTCTCCGTGCATTTTCATGAAAGATAGCATATAAAAACATTGAAATTGGAAAATTTTTAGTACAATAAACGCTTTTTAAAAAATAACATGTTTATTGTTCCGACAGTCAATTTCCGCCTGTTTTATGCAAAATTTAAAATCTATTTATTTCTTTTAAACTTAACGGATTTTTATTTTAAGATATGCTATTCTCCATGAAAAAAATGGAGAATTCGATTCCCAACTCAGAAATGTAATTTTCGACCAGGAACCGGAAGTTCCATTTTGGAACTCCAACTTCCGGTGATCCAAAAAAATTAATTTTTGCGCCAAAAGTCTTAGAATAGTCCAAAAACATAATACCAATCAAAAAATCCAGACCGGAAATGGGCTCCCGGATATCGATCCAATTGGAACATTTGACAATTTTCCGCAGTAGCGGTATTCTAGGGGAGTATGCTCCTAAATTTTTAGAACTCTAGGTGCAGTGGTTCGTTCTGGGCAGCTTGCTTAAAATGGCCCGACGAAGAGGTTAAGCGAGCGAATGAGCCAAAGGCGTGTCCACTCACAACCGAGGCCCCAGAAGGGATCAAGTTGAGCGTGATGTGCGTGCGGTGCGTTTTACAATGAACCGAACTGGAGAAAAGTAAATAGAGAAAATATATTGAGAGTTATATAAATGACATTTGTAGATTTAAATAGAACCTTTTAAAATCATTAATTACAAGCAAATAAGGCTCTAAATTTTGAATCGATATTAAAAATGAATGCAACGAGTAAACAACATTTAAATAATAATTTAACATCAATTTATTTCTATAAACCAAATTCCAGGAAATTCCCAAATTAATTCTAAATCACATTACCATTCATTACCATAAATTGCCAATCAGCTTTTCACCAAACACGATTTTATATATCCCACCAAGTATAATCCAATTTAAATTACCACAGACGATTTTAATGACATACCACCCATTTCGCTCATAATGAAATGTAATAAAATGCATTTAAATATTTCACCAATTTGTACGTCATCATTGTCCAAATGACAATTCAATTCTACTATGATCGAGAGTGATAAATCTTGTACCAATTTCCCAGTAATTTGTTGTATCCCTCCATCCCTCAATTCCTCAGTCCCCATTATCCCACCAGCAATAATTCATTGTTCACTCTCGTACGTCATTATCGTTAAGTAGAGAAGAGCGCCCGCGCGTTCCACAAACATGACTCAACTCATGTTCGGTCCAATGTTTGCCAACATCGTCATTGTCCAACATTTAATACTCGGGTTATTTATTATGTGGATTTGGTCGTGTATTTCGAAAATGGTTATTTATAAATAAAATAATAATTTTAAAGATAATACCTATTTTAAATACGTTGAAAGCAGAGACTGTAATTTCAAGACCAGTAATTTCATTTTACGATTCATTACAAAAATAATCAATACAACTATAATTTATAATCCATAAAATAGTGATAAATAACGGGAAATAAGTAGGAAGATGTATTCGTATTTAAAAATAAAACTATTATGCTAGAAAATTTTTTTGCATCACTGGTCTCATTATTTATTCTTGTGATTAATATAATGCAAACTTATAATCCTTAATTTCGTGATAAATAGCAGAAAAGTGTTGGTAGACAAAATATAGTAAAGAAGGAAAGTTTTTAACTTGGCTAGACGCTTTAGACACTGAACGAACCTTTCTAGTCTATTGTTTTGTCTTGTGGACATTAAGAATTCAAAAGTGCTCACTTTTTAGTCTTCATTTGCAATGAATGCAGTAGAAAAAAAAGACTTGCTAAACTTGGATGCTGGTGTTTGAGTTTAATAGTAGAGAATCATTATTATTAATGAACGAGTGGTGAAAAGATCATTTATCAAGATCAAAATGGTGCAGAATGGAAAGTGGAAAGAGGGGACCGTGTGTGAGGGTGTGAGTGTGTGTTTGTCGGAACGCACATTTGCAACTTTAAATCTGCCTCCAATAAGAAAATATATGCCTCAATCCATCTATCAAAACTGTACCAACTTTGTGATATAATCTATGGATCAAATCTATTCTTATGGTGAGTTGGTGAATCGAGTCGAGAGAGTTTACTTGAGACTGTCAATAAAGACTCGATCGTGCAGTTGGACAAACTTTGAACGGCGGAACGAGGCAGAATATTAAACAGACGAAACTGTGTGCGTAAATTGGCCTGCACCGCACCAGATGATGTCCAATTGGGCGAGTTGGAGTTGAGAGTTGAGAGTTGGCCAAGAGAGAAAAGAAAATAAGCAAACCAAACCGAAGTGGGATCAAGCATTGCTGTGTGGGCGACAAAACAAAGGAATCTCACCCGAATTTGATCTCACACTCGTAACTCTCCCCCAAGCCAGGACCACACCAAAAGTGTTTGCACAAATGGAACAATCCTCGCACAACGTGAAAAGTGCATTTGTTACTATTGGCCACTAATGGAGAGAGATGTGAGCAATCGATTTAAGTGAGAAATGAGAAATAAAATAGTTGAGCACAAGCAAGGACGATCAAATGGCAATGTTAATGCGAGACGCTTAAAAGGTTTCGACCAGCAAGCAAATTCAACAATAAATCACATTCTTTTTGCTCATGCACTCACGACTTGTAATTCAATTTTAAAGCAAACTTTATTTGAGACTCAAATGGAGGCAAACTTATGAGTGAAATTTCAATGAAAGCTAACGCAAGTGAAAACTCATCAATTTTGTGTTAAATGGAATGAAACTTGCGATGAGGAATATTCATAGAGAATATATATAAAATAGAAAATAGTAATATTATGAAAATAAACAAACAAGATATATGTAATATATAATTGTTTAATAAATAAATTAACCTTTTATATCAGTATCTGGACATTGTAATTAATGTTTGAATTTGTATTCACTTGATTAATCTAGATTTGCGATGAAAAGTTATTCTTCATTCACTTCTGTGTCTTTTTTAAAATTTCGAATTTTTAAAAAAATCTACTTTCATCATGCAGTTATAATTAAAAAGCGTTCTAATATATAAAATATGTAAAAACGAATAAAACTTTAAAAAATTAAATTCAAAAGCATGGTTAAAAACAAATATTTTTTAAATGATTCAATTAAGGTAAACCTTTTCTTAGTTCAACGAGAAGCAGTCAACGCAACCTAAAAACAAAAAATAATTTTAACACAGAAAACAAATTTTTTTTAAACATAACTTATTCCATGATTTACGTTTGTCAAGTTGTCACACAAAAATTTATTTTTATTTTGTAAAACTTATTTTTCCCTGTAAATATTACACAAGTAAACAGACAATTTTAGATTTTAAACCAAATTTTATAAATTGAATACAATAGGCAAAAACAATAGTAGAGAATTGATGATTTATTTAGTTTGTTTGCTGAGAAAGTTGCATTTGAAACGAAGAAAATAGTCGCTAATGTTCCGGGAGACATAAATCTTGCAGTTAATTCTAGAAAGTTTACAATAAATTGATTTTTCTTTAAAATTGAAAGTTGATTTTTATATTGAAAAACTTTAAAGAATATCATTAAAAAAAATTATGATAGATTATTTTAAAAATACCATTTTTATATTCTCCAAATCAAGAAAAAACGAAACGACACAATTAAATTAGAATTGATGTAAAATATTAAATTATTTTTAAATTATAAATTTAAGAACTATTTTTAAGACTTTTCTTAACCATGAATTTTTTAAGATTTGTTTACAATAAGATAAAAAGGATTGACCCGAACATTGCACCACTTCGAGATCTCGAAACTACTCAAACTCTCAAGAGGCCACTCAAACAGTCTGTGTGGTTAATGGTTGGTCAATGGTCATTGGTTTTTGTTTGCACTCATATAGCCCAATGAACAGTTTTATTACTATCGAGATTTTCCATCAAATAGACCATCGGTGCTCAGACACAATTAAGGCACAACTAAGGTTTAGGACAAACAGGAATTAAGAGAACGTTTAGTGTAAAGTGAATAGAAAGAAAAGATTGGCCAAATGTTTAAACAAAGCTAAATGATCTTATCGGGAAGTGTTTTGGGACCATTATTAGATTAACTCGATGAATAGCGTCTTTTAGTGATATTGGCGAATGGGAATTGACTCAATGGTATAGGCAGACGGTGGTGTGGTACGAATTTGAAATGACCAATCAAGATTGAGATAATAGGAAATGTATTCAATGATCACTGCTCGCCATATAACCCATATTCGCTAATGGCCCATTTAACACAACAATAAACAAAAAACAATATCGTAATAAATCCAATGACTTATGAAATGTTTATAGCCAATAAATGATACATTTAGGTAATACGATTATTCGTTATAAAAATTAATTTTTTTAATTCAAAACCTTTTAATTGTAAAACAACTAATTATGAGATACGCAGGCTGTAGGAATATTAAATGAAAAATTTAAATGAAAATATTTAAAAAATAATAATTTTTACCATTTAATAAATCGCTGAAGTAACAGAACAATTTCAAACCCCAATGAATATTAAATGTAATCACAATAAACAGTTTCCCACCAAGAAAGACATCAACTTAGTCCAAACAAATAAACTCTCGACCCAAACCCGTGACATCTCATTGACTATTATTATTGGACCAGAAACAAAGTAATAAATGCGAATTGAATCGATCCGAAAGGAATGTTGAGTGAGTGTGCAATGGAATCGAATAAATTTGAGTTGACACACAAAGCGAAACCATAAATATAACTAAATTGATGTTTCTCTCTGCCACAAAATATATGAAATACTAGGAATTATAGTTGAAGGGAGAAAGTGTATTGAGAGAATATACATTGAAAATAAATTCGAAATCCAACCGGATTTGGTTGCTGCTCAAATTCAGTCGAGTGAAAGTGAGATATTTGTGAGAGTTTGGTTTGTGGAAAGAAGGAAATCGATTCGATCGAGCAAAATTCGAGAAAAATAAGAAGAAGCAAAAGAAAAAGATAAAAACGCCAAAACCAATTTTGGAGTATTGAGGGACATTTGGGAATTGGGAGTTGGGAGAGAGAGAGGAGAGAATAGAAAATACAGAATATTCTAATGGAATGTTTCAAGATTGAAAGTGAAAGGACAGAATATAATCAATGTGAGGGATATAGAGTTTCGTGACAGAACAGAAATAGATTCGAGATAACAATTCGGTGGGAAATGGCGTTTTGGGAGTTGCCTTTTTGGTTGGTCAGTTTATTGATCGCAACATTGTTGAACAATAAATAACATGATTTTTACCAATTAAAAAAACACTAGAGGTTCAACATTCAATTTAAAAAACTTACCACTAATTTAGGTCAGTCCAAATCTGTATCAAACGATCACTTGAGTGCACTGCGTGAAACCTAATCCCTGACATGAACATAAAAACTTGTTTCCTCTACACAAACTTTTATCAACATTTCCGTGAAACCCCCGGACCCACACACAACATCAACATTGTAGTCACCGAACTTTTCTTTTTGCTCTCTATAGTTTAGTAAATTAAATGTTGCCAATAAATTGGTGACTCCAGTGATGATGGAAAATCAATTTCCCAAGAGTGCATTTTGGTTTACTCGGCCAAAAGTATACTTGTGGGACATTATATACTCGGAGAATTAACACTTTACGGGTGGGCATTTCGGTCAATGTGTAGCAGTGCAATAATTTCTTAATTTAAAAATATTTGAAAAAAAATTTAAATATCTACTTTTAAAATGAAAATTTTATGTAACCATTTAATAACCATTTCATAATCAGCTGCCTAACACATGTCTAATTTCCTTGCTATCAATTATCCAAAAAAGTATATAAAAGAATGCACCAATTGCATAATATTACAATTAGTGAAATAATCCAACTATTCAATTTGTGCTCACAAGCGAAACTGCTTATTAATTTGTCCAATTAGACAAATCAGGCCTTTCTAAAAAATCTAAATTACATTTGCAACAATATTCAATAAGCAATGTACTGTAGAGGTCTAGGTTTACCCCTAGATGTCACTCTATGATTGTTACGCAAGTTCTTCATGTCTTACTTTGTAACTAACATACCGACACCCCTACTCACCCTTGTAACATAAACACGCCCGCCTAACGTCCACTCGACGCTAGTCGTTGCCATTCAGTCCCTGTCTAACCACTGACTGACTCACACGTCTTGCACTCACTTGCTGTAGTACAGACTCACTCAACCCTTACATATTCTGTATCGTGTTCTAATCGTGATCTAATTCTGTATCTGTTGTTGCCTAGGCAAAAGCCTTAAGCATCAAGATCCTTATTTATGATAATAAACGGTTCTTTCACGCTGCCTACCTTGAGTATCTACAGTACCATAATTTGTATCACAAAATGTATCTATCCGTTTAATGATATCGTTTATATAGAAAATATTATGCTTTGTTCTGAGGAGAATGTTTGGTGTTAAATTATTATAAATTATATTACAAGGGAAGGGAGAGGAGAGAGTAGAAGAGAGATACCAAGTTAAATGTATGTATGTCGTGTACAGACAAATATTTCAATAGAAATTTAATACTAATGAGCAGATTTATTATTATCTCTCAAATGGCTGCGATCAGATTGGAAAGATTGGGAGTATGTTCGTGTTGGGACAGGGAGAATTGTTGGATATGTTTGTTTACTGAATGCAATGTAATTAAATTGATTATATTTCAATTGTTCGTTATTTGTTATAGAAGTTATTATTTTTAAACTGTAATTAATACAACTTTTTAAATTGAAACCATTTAACAGGCGGTTTCAGTATTGTCTTAATAAGAAATATACAATATTATTTGACATCATAGATTTTTCCTTTTCGCAATATTTTCTATTATATTTCCATATTTTATAAGAATAATATATGTTACAATTTTAGTTTATGTGAAAAACAAAACAAAAAATATTTAGAAACTTAAAAAGGCATTTGAAAATAATCACAATTGTTGGATTTGTAAGACTTTGAATTGTTTGGAATATACGAAAAACTTTTTGCAAAACGGATTGATATGTATTGGAAAAGTTATTGATAAGATAATACAAATGGAATTTGGCTTTGTGAAGAAAATTTTCAAAACTTTTCTCTTGTAGAATCTTGATATAATGGAATTTGACACATTAGAGTGCAAGAAAATTGGGAATTAAATTGGTTCAAGCCATTAGCTACACTTTAGTTATATTTAATTCAGTTATTTTAATTGATCTTACCGTTAAAACCAATGATGATTATCGTTGCAATCATAATACAAATTATATTTAGTGAATATGATAATGTTTAAGGAAAAAAATCAAATTGCATCAAAAGCATTAAACAGTTATTTGCAATTTTGGTGCAAAAGTTGGTCATTCTTAGATTCTTTGATCAATCTAATTGAATTATTTTAACAAATAAAGTAAGGTTACAATTTACCATTATAGATCTGAATCGATTTGAGAACGAACTCCTTAATTGAGAAATAATGTAAAGTAATAAAAATAATTTTACTAAGAGTAACTGAAAAATTGTAAGAGTGTAATAATTTTTTAATGATAAACATTATTTCCTCATTGTTAAGCAAAGAATTTTTATAGAATAAACCGTTTTTAAACCACCACCATGTATCTCACCCAAAAGAATTAATTAAAAAACTAGAAACTCATACTTGAAAACAAAATTATTAAAAAAATATTATTATTTAGTCTATCCATTAAATGTTTTAGAAAAGTATTTTGACCTTTATTAGACTGAAGTTTCAACTAGAAGAAAATTTAAATCAAAATGTTGATAAAAAACATTGTTTGTACTTGAAGGGCAACTTTTATTTTGTAAAAACAACATAACTGTCTGATAAATGCAAGTGCTACGCTTTAATTGGCATTGTATTCTTATGAAGCATCATATAACCTTACGTCACGTTAAGCTATCAAAAATATTTGAATTCGGTCAATTTGATTACATATGTTCAATTGCATTCCAATGTGTTGGTATAAGTGATAATAGAGGAGAAGCTGGTTGAAAATGCCGGTTAGTACTGGATTCTATTTACCAGACATGAAGAGTGTCCTTGGGATGCAATCAAACCTAAATGGCACAATGATTAAGCAGAAAAGTGGGATAGTAACAGTTTCTATCCTCAAGAAATGTTAATAAATACTTTGATTAAAAGCACAATCGTTGAGCAAACCTCAATTGTTGCATCAAGTAACACAATCATTTCAATCCACAAACAAACTCAAAATGTCAACCTCCAAATCCAAAACTTCACCAACTGAACAAATGAAAGCTGATGCAAAAATATCAGCACGCTATAAACAGGTGTCCTTAATCGCACTTGCGGTCTTGACTGTTGTTTACTGGAATTTTCACGAAAGTTTTGGGTGCAAATCTGTACGAATCACCTCACAATCGGATCGACTAGCTTACGCGGCTCGGCTTCTCATCTTTTCACTAATCCCAATATTCATCTCGATCTTCCATGTGGGTAAAGGCAGAATTGGAAATCCCGCAGCTCGTAACCCACTGAGCGGTAATGAACACTTTGTTCAAAAGGCAAATCGAATTCTGCTCAACACCGTTGAACAGATCATTCTTCACATTGTCAATGTTCTCGCCTTCTCGGTGGTTGTATCACCGGATTATTTATTCGTAATTCCATATCTAATCTTTTTGTTTACCTTTGGACGAATCGTTTACTGGGTTGGTTATACAATTCATCCCAAACATCGTAGTCCGGGCTTTATGTTTACATTTGTTCCCACAATGGTTGTGTTTGTATTCAATTTGTTGAAAGTTTCTGGAATTTTGTAATAGCGAAATAGAATTATGAAAACCATATTTGAAAAATAAACACAAATTTTAAAATCTACCAAAATCAAATATCTGGTATGTTATGTTAAATATAATTAAACTATTTTATGATAAAAAATGTGAAAAATAAAAGAGTTAACCTTTTTGTCTAGTATAGCATGGTTGAAAAGCAAATAAATACCAGGAAATTAATAATTTAATAAAATTATTTTTTTTAACGTTTTTAGTTCTTAATCTTAAACGTATCTTAAGGTATATCTTCTTAATACACAAGGAAACATAACAGAGTTGCAGAATTTACCGTTATATATGAAGGTAACAACAGTGTAACAGTTTAAAGAAATTGTAAATTTTATGACCTTTTGTAAATGGGTAAACAAAAAAAGCGTATAAAGAAATTTTGAGTTACTCTATGTAAATAGTTAAATCAGCAAACCAAAAATATAATGTGCAATAATGTTCCAACTCGTAGAATATTTAGAATGAAAAAAACATTTTTAAACTATTAACCTTTCTTTGGAAGAATACGTATGCTTGATAACTTATATAATGATAAAAACTAAATATAAACACTAATTTGCAAAATTAATTATAAAAAAACTTTAAAGAATCAACTTTAAGTAAAAACTTTAAGATAATATAAAATTAGTTTCAGTTCGTGTTCCAAAAGACAATTCTTTATGTGCACTATTTATTAGATGCATTAAAATTTGTAATGCTAGTACAGATTGAAAGTCAATATGACAGAGAATTTATCGAAAAGAGATGGCTCACCACAAAAAATCTGAATTGAAAATTGAAGTCTTCGAGGGACAAAAAAAATCTAAGTTCCTCAGTGGAAGAGAAAAAGCCAAAAAAGAAAGTCAAGGCGAATGACTTGAAAATCGAACCAACTTTTCTAATGCTTCTGGTTTAAATGACGCTTCCCTCATTTGTCTTACAATACAGTGCAAATTTACATATGTCCAATTTTGACTTATTGATTGCAAGACTTACTCGATTCAGTATAAAAAGTGTGAGTGCTTTATTAGCAGAAAACCAAAGAAAAACATTGAATTAAAAAACATTAAAATTGGTGCCGATTAATCTAATAGTTTATGAAACAGATAATTATTCTAAGATTCAGTTAAAATAAAAAACAAGACGTTTAGCCCATTTCACATACATATGTCCAATAATTAGTCAATAGTTAAGAATACGAAAGGAATTTTTAAAATAAATAATTAGATAAAAATCTTAATTAAATAAGAACATACTTGAAAATCATGACATTGATGGTCTCTTAGATCTCTTAGGTCTCTTAGGTCTCTCTTAGAGAGTGCTAAGATATAAAAAATGAATTAGAATATAAAATAATTAAAAGTCATAGAGACGATAGTTAAACGACAAATAAAACCTTTATTTTAATAATTGTAAACAAGAATTTTATAAATTATTTGGTAATTAAAATAAACAACCAACTAATGAGGCAATAATCTTATGAATGAATGAATGTTTGTTCTTAAAACTGTTTGTAGTCAAATTTTGATTTAAAAATATGAAAAGTCTGCATCAATTTATGATAAGTCCTGCAATATGAAATGACCTTATGAATAAGAAATATATACGAGAAACAAACAAAAAAGCTAGATAGATTTTAAGACCTTTTTAAAAACACGAATGGTATTCATTGAATACTTTTCAATTAATAAAGTATAATAAACTATCTTCTTATATAAAATTCTTGCTCTCATATACCAAAGAACTCTAATAAAAAAGATAAATTCAACAAAGAATAAAAAATCTAAAAGAAAATGGCGATTTATTTTTGTCTTTTTCGGTAGGGAGTATTAACCAGAGTTGAATTTGAGTAAAGTGAAAAGAAAAATTATTGGATTAAGTAAGATAATAAAACATTTATGATGAATTAAGGCACAAGAATTGTGGGCTTATGAACTGAAGCATTAGATTAGATCTAAAATAAAAACAAAAATATTTCTGAAGGATTAATACTGAAATGGACATATTTGAAGAAGTGATTCCAGGCTATTTGCCTTATTGATTTTAAACCTTTATAACAATGAAATGGGAACAATAATGTTAATTTAAATTCAAATTACATTTTTTCTTATCATCCAAATTTCAAATTTTTCACCTTTCCATAGTGCAATAAAAGAATCGTTATTACACGTGAGAATGAATTTACAGACAGAATGCTTTTGGTGCTTTGCTCACACTTTGTCTACACTCGCACCCACACCGACGGGCATTAGTCGCGTGTAGGACCCGCCGCAGGCGGGTCCGGCGGGTCCGGAGGGTCCGAGGACCCGCCATTTTGAAATTCAAGCTTCGATCTTTGGCGGGTATTAGACCCACCAGTGGTGGGTATTGGACCCCTCCGGTGGCGGGTATTGGACCCTCCGGTGGCGGGTCCGGAGGGTCTGGTTGGTCCGAGGACCCGCCATCTCAAATTTTGTAGGTTTTTTCGAAAAATGCAGCTAAGTACGCCACTGATGTCCTTGTCAATTCGTTTTTTTAATAATTTGTATGACTTTTGAATAAATTTAATAAATCGCTTAATCGTGTTTTAAACTAAATCATTAGTCTGGCGGGTCCTAGGACCCGCCGGACCAACCAATTTCAGAATGGCGGGTCCTCGGACCCTCCGGACCCGCCGGACCTGCCTGCGGCGGGTCCTACACGCGACTAATGCCCACCGACGTTGCGACCCGTACATTTACATGCAAATCTGTGCCAAAAAAATAAATTTATGTTTTGTTTATATGTCGTTCACTTTCAATTTAAATTTCCCAAATTATTCTTCTATTTAAATAAGTGCTCATAATTATAAAATAGTTCAAGAGAGGACTGAGAAAGAATACATTGACCTTTTGTGCACAAGTTAGGGGGCAAATCACAAATGATGAAAAACAAAACTTAAAATAAAATATCAATAGAGTAAACTTGTACAAAACTATTTTCAAGTTCAATTTAAAACTTGAATTTAACCTTTATTAAAGATTCGGTCAATGACAGTGAAGTTAAACCATCTAAATATTAAAATTATAATTTCATTTAAACAAAATATAAACCTTTATTGAATTCATGTGCAGCCAAACTGGAATTTAAAAGAAAAACCACGTTTTAAACATAAGAATTACAAATGTTAAATTTAATAAATAAAATAAAAATAAAAAACAAATATTTTATAGAAATAATACTCGGAGTAGTAATGTCGCTTGAACAAGATCGACAAAAAAAGAGGGGAAAAACCTGTAAACATAAGTTAAGGAATCATATCCTGTGTAATTTCAGAAAATAAGTAAGAAAACAAATGAACTGACTGTCGACATGTGAACATGTGCTCGGTGCGTTTGAAAGTTTATAAGCGCAAGCGCAAACTCATTCTGTCCCTTCTCTGATATATTTAAGCAGTGCTGGTTAACTCAGTCCAAAATGTATAGAGAAATGCTAAACTAACATAGGTGGATATATAAAAACTCAATTTTATTATAAAAAGAATTTTTTTGAAAGCATGACTCATTTCCAAACAAATCATCCAAGAAATACCAAAAGAATGCAATATAGCACACCAAAATGTTAAAATCAGCATAAATGTTTGTTACAAGATGTGCTCAAAGGTGTGCATATATTGAGAGGTGATGAGTCATCCTTGGAGCATGAATCATACTTTTAGGTACTTGAACTGCCTGTTTAAGTAAACAATAGTTAATTTTACCAATCTATAGACTGTGTCGTTTTGTAATATAACACACTTTTTGAATATGTAACCTTGAATTTTATAAATGTTTAACCATTTAAAACAAAGAATAGTGATCCTCTCACAGTGATGCAAATTAGATAGTAATTAGTGCTTGTAATCATGAGTGAAACGTATGTTGAGTACAGACAAATATTTCTATGGAAATTTAAAACTTACTTACTTTAGTCAAGTTAGTTTGAATTCATAATTGAGATTACCGTTAAAATGGTTACACAGACGTCCAAGAAATCATATTACAAATGGAATTATATTTAGAGTATAATAAAATGTTTGCGGATATGAAGACATATTGCATCGAATTCATTAAACTGTTTTTGGCAATTAGTTTGGGGATTATATTAGATCAAGTAAAAATGAGCTATTATTATATATTCTATCAAGGTGATTGATTTATTTCAACCAATGCAAAATTTCACCATTATAGTAAGTCGATTGTTTGACACATAACTCTTTGATTGAGAATTAATGTAACATATTTTTTAAAATCACTACAGCGCTAAGAATAATATGCGTACACGCACTGCAAGAACATTGCCAAATGATAATTTGAATTATAATCTATAAAATGATAACTTGATTAACATGATTTTAAAAATATATTTCAGAAAGTAATATTCAAAGTAATTAGTGGAATGTGTTTACGTTGAAAACCTGAAACGGAAAATGTTAAAAAAGACACTTAGAAAACAAATGTATTATACACTTGGGCTTTTATTATTTTTTACCTGATAAAAGTTTCAATTCAATTGGAATCTCATAACAAGTTTTTTAATTTACAATGAAATAAAAAAAAATATTATACGAAAATTAGAAATACAAAATAATATTCTGGTTAGCATTCGAATTATTGGATTTGAATGACGTCAAATTCTTGTGGAATATGAAAAGAAACTTAAGTGTAAAATTAATCAAAACAAAGTTATTAAAAACATTACGCAAACGGAATTGTGGAAGTGGATGGTCAATGAATGATTTTTATGGCATCTCCCGAATTAAACTGTCGAAGTATATTTATGTTAGAATAAATGAGATCAATTGAAAATCGGCTAATCTTAAGTTTTATTCGATGAATCTGAGTTGATTATTTGAATTAATGATAACAGTATTTACCGTTAGAATAATCGGAAGTATCAAAACTAAAAAATTAATTATAAAACTAGAAACTCATACTTGAAAACAAATTTATTAAAAAATAATATTGGTATTTAGTCTATCTATTAAATGTTTTTGAAAAATATTTTAACCTTTATTAGACTGCAGTTTTTCCACATAAGTAAGTTAAAACCAAAATATCTATTAAAAACATTGACTGTTGTTTGAACTTAAAGTGCACATTTTACTTGGTAAAAATAACACAAAAGTCTTCTAAATGCAATTGCAAAGCTTCAATTGACAATTGTAATCTTATGAAGCATCATTTATAACCTTACGTCATGTTACGTTATCAAATACATTTGCATTCGGTCAATTTGATTACATATGTTCAATTGCATTCAAATGAGTTGGTATAAGTGACACAAATGCTAATGCCGGTTAGCACTGGATACTAATTGCCAGACATAAAGCGTGTCCTTGGGAGACAATCATATAAATTGTACAATGATTAAGCAAAAAGTAAGAGAATAAGCAATGTCTTCTAGCCACTAACGGACGCTGTCAATAAATACCACATTGTGAAAAGCTCATTTGCAGAGCAAACCTCAGTTGCATCAAGTCTCAAAATTGTTTCAATCCCAACAAACTGAAAATGTCAACCTCCAAGTCCAAAACCCCACCAACTGCACAACAAAATGCCGATGCAAAAATATCATCACGCTATAAACAGGTGTCCTTAATCGCACTTGCGGTTTTGACTGTTGTTTACTGGAATTTTCATGAACGTTTTGGATGCAAATCTGTCCGAATCACCTCCCAATCGGATCGACTAGCTTACGCGGCTCGACTTCTCATTTTTTCACTAATCCCAATCTTCATTTCGATCTTCCACGTGGCTAAAGGCAGATTTGGAAATCCCTCTGCTCGTAACCCACTGAGCGGTAATGAACACTTTGTTGAGAAGGCAAATCGAATCCTGCTGAACACTGTCGAACAGATCATTCTTCACATTGTCAATGTTCTCGCCTTCTCCGTCGTGGTTTCCCCTGATTACGTATTCGTAATTCCATATCTCATATTTTTGTTCACATTTGGACGAATCGTGTACTGGGTTGGTTATACAATTCATCCAAAACATCGTAGTCCGGGCTTTATGTTCACATTTGTTCCCACAACGGTTGTGTTTGCTTTTAATTTGTTGAAAGTTTCTGGAATTTTGTAATAATGATGAGACAAAGCAGTAATATTGTCAAATATTATTCACAAATAAATAAACAAAATTTGTGAAAGTAGAAAAATAATTTAAAAGAGATAAACCTTTTGATAAATGGCACTTCCGTCTATGAAATAACAAATAAATAAATAAAACATTTTAAACTTTTTTAAAATCTTAAGACCTTACAATAAAGAAAACATTACATTGAACGTATTTACAGAGTTTACCTTTATATACGATGACAACAAAAAAAGACGTAAGTAAGTAAAAGAAGTAAACTCAATCGCATTAATTTGTATTGTAGAGAAACATCATTTGTGAGACAAACAGATAAAAAACTTTCTTAGAATGTGAGTAATTTATTACCTGAAAACTTAAGAAAAGCAATAAATTGTGGGAAACACATCAAAACAAGTTGTTCAAGATGAATGAATAATATAATATATTTAAAACAGAATTTACCTATAAATATCACGATTTTAAAAGTTATATTAAGACCTGTTAGTAAGAGTCAGTCGACAGTCATAAATTATGAATCATAATTATTATACTATATTGTATAGTACTATAGACATTGTATTCAAGTTAAGTTTGAAAAATTCAACACTTGTTAAAAAGTGAATTTTTAGTATGTTTAGCAATTTATAAGTTTCCTAAAGCAGAAAGAACAAATCAGGTTATTTTTTTTTGCTAATGAATGAAGTTTTACCTTTTAAGATTGTTAACACGTGAATTTGAGTATGAACATATATAAAAGTTTCAAATAATTTATGACAAGTCCTGTATTTTGTAAGTGAGAGGGTGGATAAGACTTAGACAAGCTGAAAACTAAAGAAAACATTGAGCTATGGAAAACCACAGTAGAATTGTTTTAATTTTTACCAATTAATCCAATTGTCGGTGAACAAGTTAATATTTTTAAGTTCTATTAAAACAAAATACTAAATATCTGACCAATTTAACATATATAGGTCCAATAATTATTTAAAAATTAAAAACAAAAGAAAATATTTAAATAAATAAAAATCATATTTAATTAAAAACCTATTTGAAAATGGTGCAATTTGATTGTCTTCGGATACAAATCGGATTACAATTGAAAATCATTCAAACCCCTAAAGACAATTTAGAAAACCTTTATACGAATAATTGTAAAACAGATTTTTCACTGTGTTTTGTCATTAAAACATACAACTAACTAGTAGGGATAATAATCTTACTAATGAATGATTGTTTGTATTTGAATTTTGACTTGCAAAATATAAAAAGTCTGCATTCATTTATGATAATTCGTTTACGTTGGCGTGAGGGCACAAAAAAATCCGTATTGGAATTTGGTATTGTAAGATAAAAGTATAAGAAATATGTTTTTAGAATAGATAGCAGCAATAAAAAAATAAAGAAATCAGCATTATTGTTATTTAGTCTCCCCAAAAGTTTAACAAATGCAAGTCTGCAACGTTTTGAATTTTTCTTTCGATTGAGTCTAAGTGGGACAGTACAGCAATGTGTAATTAGTATTAGTGTGGTGACTGTGCCAAGTACGAGAGGACTATACATACACATACACCCACATAGATCGTGTATAATAAACAACATAACCCCAAATCCAATAATAATAATCAAGCTCATTAGTCGGTCTTGTTTCGGGATCAATGCTGGCGATCGTGTTGGTCACTACTAATTTGGGAATATTCCACTGCTTTTGACTGGTGGTTGGTTATTTGTGTGGTGGATTTTGACGATTCGAGAATATGAAAGAAAAATTATAAACAAAAATTTGAGCTTTTGGATCAGCAATTTTGTGCAACAAATTGAAATAAATGATTGACCTTTTGAACGAAATTGGAAATCGATAAACTAATTGAATATACTTACATTGAAAATAAAAAATAATAAACATTTATTTAAAACCCCATTGAAAAACATGATCGGTATGTAATTGATTAAGTAGGATAAATTGTCTTGATATTACAAAAGAAATTTTTAACCTTTTTAACAAAGAAGAGGGAAAGAAAATCATAATCAAAATTTATATTTTGTTTATTTGTCTGTGCTCGCGTCTGTTCACAGTTTGCCCCTATATGTCGTTTACTTTCCATTCAAATTTCCCAAATTCTTCGTTTTCAACTTCTTAAGAAATAAATGCCCATAATAATAGGAGGGTTCAAATGAGGGATTAGTAAAAAGTTTTATTCACCTTTAATTGAAATAGTCTGAAGACAAATAATTAAATCACTAATAATTAAAAATAAAATTTCAATAGGGGTAAACTTAATCAAAAATGATTTTAATATGTTTAAATTTAAAAACTTGAATTTGACCTTTATTAGAGAGCCAGGCGTTGACAGTGTAGTTAAGCCATCTAAGTTATAATAAGATTGTCTGGCAAGCCAGGCAATGTGCGAGACTTTTAAAAAATTAGTTTACGAGTATTTAGATGACATACTTAATTGTAATCAATAACAATAAGACCTAATTCTATGACATTTCGAAATTACAGTAGTGTTAAGAAACTTATGTTACGACTTTATTTGGTCCATTTGGAACTCTAATGAAAGGTATTTGGGTAAAATATTTTTGCTTAAAATGTGCAATGTATTTGTTGAACAATTTCAACCTACTAATCACAAAAATGTTTTTCACGTAGCGCTAACAGAATGGGCGTCATGATCCATGGCGCCCAGTTTTGGTTTGACTAGTCGATTACATACAGGCCCAAGTGTATGTATGCCAAATTTGGTAATTTTAGGGTCAACGGTTCTCTCAGAATATGGACAAAGGTTTACAGACAGACAGACAGACAGACACGATGGCAATAGCATAAGCTTGCGACTCTCAAAGAGTCTCGCTAAAAAAAAGAATTTTATTTAAACAAAATATAAACCTTTATTGAATTCACGTGCAAAATCATAAGTGAATTTAAAAGAAAAACCACGATTTAAACCTAAGAATTACAAATGTTAAATTTAATAAAAATAAAGTTAAAATAAAAATTAATTTAAAGACTTTTAAGAAATAATACTCTGTGTAGTAATGTCGTTTGAACCAGAACGACAAAAAGAAGAGAATAGACCTGTAAACATAAGACAAGGAATAAGATCTTATGTAATTTCAGAAAATAATCTATATACATAAAATTGAAAGTATGTGCCTTGGTAATCGATGCAAACGAAAACTACTGGATCTATTTTGATGAAACTTAGCCAGGATACTCCATTCGGGCTAGGGAAGGTTTTAGTCTTGGTTCCAAGTCAAAATATTGTGTGGAACTAAAGTTATTAGGATTCTTAGGATTCTAATGTATTATGGTTATTGTATTGACGCATGCGCATATGCAATTGGCAAGCGTGGGCATTAATCTTTTCAACACGGAGGTCATACGAGAGATATTCATCGTGGAATGTTCTAGGAACTTCCTGAATCCACCTTCTTATGAGGGATATACCTATGGAGTGTTCTAGAAACTTCTAGAATGTACCTTTCTATGAGGGATATATCCATGGAATGTTCTAGAAACTTCTAGAATGTACCTTCATAAGAGATATATGCATGGAATGTTCTAGAAACTTCTACAATGTACTTTTCTATGAGGGATATATCCATGGAATGTTCTAGAAACTTCTAGAATGTACCTTCATAAGAGAGATATATGCATGGAATTTTCTGGAAACTTCTAGAATGTACCTTCATAAGAGAGATATATGCATGGAATGTTCTAGAAACTTCTAGAATGTACTTTTCTATGAGGGATATATCCATGGAATGTTCTAGAAACTTCTAGAATGTACCTTCATAAGAGAGATATATGCATGGAATGTTCTGGAAACTTCTAGAATGTACCTTCATAAGAGAGATATATGCATGGAATGTTCTAGAAACTTCTAGATTGTACCTTCTTATTAGGCCGGGGGCGAAGCCCGGGTAGCCCATCTGGTTTGCAATATTTACTAAACAAAGCTTAATTTTAGTTCCTATATTAAACTCGTGTAAAAAAGCAAACAGTCTCAATCTGTAAAATGGTAGAATCATACATAAAAACAATAGAAATAATAATTGCTTAAAAGTATTTTTTAAAAATAAAACGACGAAACTTCATAACCACAAGTATACTTGCTTATAAGCAATTTTAGTGCCCTTGTATTATATAATTAGAAAATAAAAAATAGAAAAAAAAGTTTAGCAAGAAATATTAAATGTTCATACACGAAACTTATAAAATAATAAACGCACACAACGTATTCGTCAAGAATATTATTAATTATTTGAAAATAAAATAAAAATTTTTGTTTTTAAAAAAATTAACTATTTAGTCAGGACAGTGAGAAGTGAACTCGACGAGAGTCAGAAAACAAATAAACTGACTGTCGAAATGTAAACATGTGGCACATGTCATGTGCTCGGTGCGTTTGAAAGTTAATAAGCGCATGCGCAAACTCGTTCTGTCTCTTCCCCGATATATTTCTACAGTTCTTGTTATCTCAGTCCAAAATTTAAAGAGAAATGCTAAACTGACATAGGTGGATACACAAAAAGTCAATTTTTATTATTAAAAAAACCTTTTCAAAAGCATGACTCATCGTCAAACAAATCATCCAAGAAATCCAAAAAGAATGCAATATAGCACACCAAAATGTTAAAATCAGCATAAATGATTGTTATACAAGAGGTGCTCAAAGGCGTGCATATATTGAGAGGTGGTGATGATTCATCCTCAGAGTATGACTCATACTATTAGGTACTTGAAATGCCTAAAGGAACGAAAGTGTTCTATTATTAAAAATTGCTAAAAAGAATCTGGAAATAAAATGACAGAACCACAGTGAGCTTTGATGTTACAAATGTCAATTTCTTATTTTAGAAAACCATTAAAGGGAATTTTCCACAATGTTATGTTCTAATGGATCCAGTCATTTGGTGTTCAATCTCGAATGATCAATCAAACACATCCGAACAGTGTGTCCAAAGTGACACTTCGATTTGGACATACAAACAGACAACACAAAGTTGAATTGTTCGTTCACACTTCTGACTGACCAGTTTTCTCAATTAAAGCGCGATGGGTAGGCGGACTGACACAAAATTGTGATTAAACATTGTGTCTACTGAAGCAGACAATGAAATTACTTTGTTCTCTTTCATGTCTTAGTGTGGCCAAATTGTAATGCTTTCTGATTTTCTATTTCTATTTTACGGACTTCCTCTTGTACTATTGATTTGATTTTAGACCATCAAATAAAGAAACTAAAACTTATTATTTTTTGTTTTGATTCGATTTTTTTGAGAATAAATCAATAGTGAATTATTTTATTAAGAAAAAATACTTATGATCAAAGAAACTACGCCATTTAAAAATCCTTGAAACATAAATCACACTCGTGATCGCACTTCCAATGTGGTCAAAATACCTACTTAGCACTAAAAGTTATTTATTATATCAATTAACTAATCATAAGTGTTTAATCCTTAATTAGTAACAAAAAGATTGGATTTCATTTAGTTTAGTATGAGCAGACTTATCTAAATAAATCTCAAGTGTTGTATGTACAATGTACAAAGTATATTTGATTACAAGTGTTGCATCCTAAAGACTGCAAATGAACCGATAATCTAATCGTGTATCCGCAATTTAGAGTATTTTCTCGATTTGGGTTTGATAATCGTACGATATGGATAAACTAAACTGCCTTCAAAATAGTATAAATAACTGCATTTAACTCATTAATAAATAAATTAACTAATTTTTAATTTTTACCCTTCAAAACAGTCTCAAAATGAAGTACTTTATCCTGTTTTCGGTTGCATTGCTTGCAATTGCAGGTCAATTCACGGATGCCGCTCCAGCAGTTGCCGAAAAGACTGAAGAACTGAAGCTGTGTGAAAACTTGTTCAAAGCTACTCTTACTACAATGCACATGAACGGACATGGTACTTATCTCAATGCAGGCTGTGAAATTGAGTGCAGATGGTTGTTTGCAATTGGTCCAAATCCAATCCGACAGCTTTACAATCTGCATGAGGGACAGGCCTGTCCAGCTGATGCTCAGGGCGTTTGCCGAAATGGACAATGTCACAAGTGAAAGTGATGATGACGTGAAAGCGTCTTAAAAATAAAATAAAATAAAATAAAAAATATTCTTTTCCGTAACCGCATTCCAAAATAATTTTAAGTGACTGCAAAGTATAATTAAAATAGTAAGTTTACAAAATCACAAAGTTTTTATTTATCATAACTTCATAAGACTAGTAACGCCATCTTGCGACTAAAAAACAACTAACTTGTGAGTAACATCTTATAAATTTTCTGTAGTTTTAGAAAAAATAAACTATAAATTACACATTAAAAAATTGTAGACAATTTTGATTATCAATTTATGTTTATTTGTCAAACACAAAGTCAACTTTATTAAAATCAAATGTTAAACACTGTACAATTAGTAGATAGAGAGTGTGAAAGAATGAAATACAGAGAAGCCATTAAGAAATTATGATAGACATATAAAGTTGTACATTATTACACAGTAAAAGTAATCAAATGTTTACATTAGACAAGTTTATAAAATAACAAATAGGCATCTTCTGTTGATGGCTTATTGTTGCCAATGGTAATCTTGTCATCGTTGAACGTAACCCAATGAGTTGATCCAGGTGAAGGAGGTCTTGAGTGAGGCTCTTGTCTAAGTTCAACGGAGCCTTTACCAATTTTTGAACTAACATTTTGTTCTTGATTTTCGTTAACAGGAATGATGACAGTATCCTGACGAATAATTTTTTCAATTTGAGCATAATAGTGCCCGGCATTGGCGCTTGCTCCTAGGTGATTGATTGTTGCAAACAGTTGATAATATGCTCGCGAATTGGCCATATTCAGCAATTGCGTGTTGTTATAGTTGACAATATAGTCTACAGCACTTTCCACATTATTATTCTGCAATTAAAAATAACTATTAGATTTAGACTATCAATTGAAAATTAAAAACTTACAGATAAAGAGAGTGCAAGCTTGGTTGTAATCTCTGAAACAGAATTGTATTGACAAAAGTTTTCAAGAATTTCCTTGTCAAATTGTTCAAATTTTAAATCGGACAAATTCATTTTAGTCGGAATGTCAATAGAAGATAGTTTTTGAATTTTCTTTGAATTTGAAGAATTTCCATATTTGGGAATTTGGATGATTAAATATTTGGGGAAGGAGGTAAAAGTGGATTCACTAGAAAAGTAAACAAAAATTAAACAAAATCAAGTTTTAAAAATTGCACTTACAAATTGTGTGTTTCATTGGAGTAAATGAGAGAATTTCTCAAACACGATTCAACATTTGATCCATTTAGTGCAATCGAAAATATAAATTCATTTTTAACCGAATAGTTGGTCGAACTAGTAGACTTATTTTGCACCTTTTCCTTGAGTGTGCTTCGAAACACTTCAATGGCACGCTTTGATGAAACAGGAATGTTTTCAGCGAAAATATTGAAAAACAGTCTCAAAAGCTCTTCAGCGTCGTGTTGACTATTGTTGTTAAATGTTGGGATAAGTGTTCCAATGATAGTTTTGATCATTTGGCAATTGATAGGTTCAATTCCAAATTTGGAGTAATCTCCAGAAGCAAGTCCAGAAAAAAACTTCAATAGTTGAGTTTGTAAATCACGACTTGGGTAGAGATATTTTGAACGCAAAAATTGATTAATTGGATTTGGTTCGATGAAAAAAGAAGAAAATTCTTCAGTGGACAATAAAATCTAGATAAATAAAAATATTTCAAAATTTATTATAAAACACAAAAAAAATTACCTGAAAAACGGAATTTAAATAACAAGAATTGTTATTATTTGAAAGGCCAGTGAAATAAGGTCCAAAGAGTTGAAAGTTGACTTTGTAAGTAGATTGGGAAACAAAGTTTGAAGTCAAACTTGCTTTGATGGCTTTTTCAAGATCACGATCTTGTGACTTGAATTTACTTGCGTTCATAATACCATTTGCAGATGCAGCGAATTTAAATGGTATCATAGGACAGTTCAACTCAACAATACGGAATTCAGGTAAAATGCAAATTGAGTAGTGTTCGACAAATTCGGTAGTCTAAAAACAATTCAAATTAGATAATGATTTGATTTAATTATTATTTACTTACCGATCCAGTTTTGAGAGTTTTGGTACAGCTAAGGAAGACTCTATTTTTAGATTTCTCTGAATAGAGATTTACAAACTTTTTAGAGAAAGCATTAAATGTTCTCATGCAGATAAAAAGTCCACCGTCAGAACTCTGTTAAAAGAAGAAAATTTAGACTCAATCGTAATTATTTAGGACCAATACTAACCGGTGAATCAAAAGATAAGCGGACTATTGGCGGACTAGGAAGAGCTGCTTGACTGTACTCTACAGAACTTTTTTCAATTCGTGAATGTTTGTCAATTTCCAAGTTGGGAACAAACAATGTGTCAGCTCGGATTGTCTTCTTTATATTGGAAAAATAATGCCCGGTGTTGGTTGATTGGCCCACATGATTGACTAGTCCATACAGTGAATATTTGCCAACTGATTTTACCAATTCGGTTAGAGTTTCGTGTGAATTGCACACGATTAACTCAACTGCAGATTCAACATTATTGTTCTGGAGATAAATAAAATTTAGATTAGTTTTGGAAATTTAATTTAAAAACTGAAGGAACACTTACAGTTAGTTGTAAGGCCAGTTTGGCAATCGATTGATCCACTTGATTTACTTCGCACAATTCATTGAGTGCATTGTTGTTCACAACAAAATCGTTTAAATCGCTCAAATTGATGTGTTCAGGAATTGTGACACTTTTTTGTTTCTTTACTTGGTTAGAACAATAGTCGTTTTGATATTTGTTAAGTTGCAAGAATAAATAAGATGGGAAAGTTCGGAACTTTGTTTGACTAGGAAAAAAATTAAAAATTAGGTTTTGGCAGAAACAGAAAAACTTACAAACTAAAATTTTCCGACTGAGACATAAAAGAGTTTCTAATACAATTTTCAATTCCATCCGAGGTTATTGGAATTGATAGTATGAATTCAGATTTGATGTTATTTTTAGTTGTTCGTGTGGTTTGGTTGTAAGTTTGCTCGTTTAGTTGAAATTTAAATATCTCCATCAGGTTGCGTTGTTGTTTAGGGGCATACTTAGGATAGAAATTTAATAATGAGCGAGTAAATTCTTCAGCATCATGCTGACTATTATTGCGAAAATCTTTGTTCAATTTTCCAAATACTATCTTGAACATTTGCAATCTGATAGATGGAATTTCAGGACTCGAATATAAGCCTGAATTTAGTCCGGTGAATATTTTCACTAATTGAGTAAAGAAATCGTGTGAAGGTCGAGTTATGACCAACTTTTTTGTTTTCCACCATCTGAATTGGCTTCATCAAAAAAGGGACACGAACTTTATGGAATCTTCAATTTCCATATGGATGTGAGCTATATAGTGACCAGATCGTGTGCTCTGTCCTAAATGTTCAACAGCTGCATGTAGTCGAAATTCGCCAATCGTGATAATTTTCTTTTTCAACTCCTCGTGAGAATAGTTCACCAAATATTCGGCCTCAATTTCCATATTATTGTCCTAAATATATTTAAAAAATTGATTTAAGATTATTAATAATTCAGAATCTGTTAGTAAACATACACTTAGCTGAAGAGCCAATTTGGCTGTGGCTTCATTCACATTGTTGGTTTGGACTAATTCCAGAAGGGCACTTTTGTTCACATTAAAATCAAGCAGGTCATTGAGATTGATCTTAAGTGGAATAGTAATTGAACTTGTCTTGGTAGAACTTTTGAGGCAGAGTTGAAATCTGTTTTGTATAGTTGGAAAACCAGGCATTTTGGGAAGCGTTCAAATCTTGCTTCACTAAAAAAACATTAAGAAGAAGAAGAAAACAACTTTATTAAAAAATAGAGCGGTGCTGCCCACCTGCGATGGGTTGCCATGAGACACAGCATACTAATCAATCCATTAGGACAATTGCACACAAAATACAAACAAATGGGTTACAGAATAAAGATTATGCAAAATATAATAGATTTAAATTATTATCATTATTAAATAAATCTAATTGTCAACTTACATGAAATAAGTTTCAACTTGACTTTTGAAAGAATTTTGAATGCAAAAAATTTCAATAGATGGATTTGTCAATGGCAATGAAAATATCAATTCAGTTTTCTTTGTAATTCTAGTGGTTCCAGTAGATTTATTGAACACAGTTTCGATCATTTTTGATCGAAAAAAAAATCATCAACTTGTGAGAATCAGGAACATTTTTTCAGTTAATTTTAAAAAAATTCGTAGAAATTCGTCTGCGCCCTGTTGATCATTATTGGCGAAATCTTTTAACAATTTTCCATAGGCAAACTTGAAGGATTTGCACTTAATCGGTTCTTTTTCCGGTAAAGAATAGATTCCAGAAGAAAGTCCAGTAATAATTTTAATTAATTGAGTATGAAAATCGTAATTTGGATTGATATATATTGATATTAGACGAAGAAAATTGATTTTTCGGATCCAGTGAAAATGAAGATGAAAATTCTTTGAGAGATGACAAAACCTTGAAAACAAAAGATAATTTAAATTAGTGATCTCTATTCGATAGCTAAACAAATTGAATTTTAATAAATTTAAATTCATAATAGAGTTACAAAATTTCTTACTTGAATTACACTATTCGCATAACAAGAGTTGAAGTTATTTTTTAAACCAGTAAATCCTGGTCCAAAAACACGAAAGTGTTGCTTGTTGGAGCTTGAATTTAATAAACTAGCTTTAATTGCCATTTCAAGATCCTTATCACGAGACTTTGAGACAAAATCGTATGTCATAATCGAAAATGCACATTCAATTGCAAATTGCGGCAAATTTGGACTGCTGAGTTGAACAGTAATGAAGTTGGGCAGTACGACAATCCAATAAAACTCTACAAATTCATTTGTCTGGAAAGTACAAATTAAAAATTAGACTTTAGTTTTAAAAATTATTTGCTTACCTTAATGTTAAATCTCTCTTTTATTTGTAGAAAAACTTTCCATTCATGTCCTGTCAATGGGTCGAAAGTACGACAATGCAATAAGATTCTTCGAATTCGTTTGTCTTGGAGGTACAATTTAAAAAAATTAGACTTTAGTTTTATTGAAAATTTGCTTACCTTAATGTTTAATCTTTCTTTCATATGCTAAAATAAACTTTCTTGATTTAAATTGTTTACTTGCGCTCATAATGCCATTAGAAGAAGCTTTGAATTTAAATGGTATCAAAGGACAGTTCAACTCAACTATACAGAATTCAGGTAAAATGAGTAGTGTTCAACAAATTCGGTTGTCTAAAAAACAATTCAAATTAGATAATGATTTGATTAAATTATTATTTACTTACAGATCCAGTTTTGAGAGTTTTGGTATAGCTAAGAAAGACTCTATTTTTGGATTTCTCTGAATAGAGATTAACGAAATTTTTTGAGAAAACATTAAATGTTCTCATGCAAATAAATAATCCACCGTCAGAAATCTGAAAAAATTAGAATCAATCGTAATCATTTGAATCGATACTTACCGGCGAATCAAAAGACATGCTGCATTCATTGATGTTAATTCGACTTAGGTATTAGGTTATACGATTAGGTATTGGCGGACTAGGAAGAGCTGTTTGACTGTACTCTGTACAGAACTTTTTCCAATTCTTGATTGTTTGTCAATTTCAAAGTTTGAAACAAACAATGTGTCAGTTTGGATTGTCTTCTTTATATTGGAAAAAATAATGCCCGGCGTTGGATGATTGACCCACATGATTGACTAGTCCAGAAGACATAAAGTGCATAAAGTCCATAAAGAGAGAATTTGAAAACTGATTTAACATATTTGGCATGAGTTTCGTGTAAGTTGCATACGATTAACTCAACAGCAGATTCAACATTATTGTTCTGAAAATAAATAAAATTTAGATTAATTTTGGAAATTCAATTTAAAAACTGAAGGAAAACTTACAGTTAGTTGTAAAGCCAGTTTGGCAATCGATTGATCTACTTGATTTAGAGGCAAACTTAGGATAGAGATTTAATAATGAGCGGGTAAATTCCTCAGCATGATGCGGACTATTATTGCGAAAATCATGAGCAGGACGAGTAATGTTAAAAAAACATCAAATCGATCTTTGGGGCCAATAAAAGAAAGATGACCTGAAAATTCAGGTATAGATGCCAAAACCTTTAAAAATGAAACTAAATTAGTTATAAACTATGAAAAATGAAATAAAAAATTTTACCTAATTTGCAGAATTCATGTAGCATGAATTTCGATTATTTGACAATCCTTGAAATCCGGGATCATAGATTTTAAAATTCAAGTTGTAATCAGTTACTTTAACTTGCTTCAATGACCAAGTTCAGTTGATTGTCGCCGGAATTAACAAATGAAATTGAAGACATAATGACCATTGCAAATGTAGAAACTTTTTTTGGTTCGGGATTTCAACTTCTTGCAGACGTCTTGCACTATAGTAGATGTTAAATGTCAAGTAACGTGTGTGTGTCCCTGTATTTATATAATGTTCAGAGTTCGACAATTTCGAACGACTTGTTCTATTCGATTGTTCTTGTAATGATAGTCAGCGCCATTACGATTTAGTGTTCGAACGCTAACAGAACAATGATTCAGCACAAAGCTTTCTGCGGTCTTGTGGGCAAAGTCTAAGAACCAATCTCATTCCTTCTTAGCAAGTTCAAGTCGTCACCTAAACCACCTAAAGTCAAATATGGACTTTCACTAATTCTGTTACATTCAAATCAATCTTGTAAGTATTGATAATCCAAAATTAATCGCTGGTAATCCTAATTTTTCAGACTTTCTCTGGATACTTGCATTACTTGAAAGTGATAGATTGGCAAGTTTTCTTAAAGATAAAAGAAAGCTCAAGACTCTAAAGTAAGTAGATCCCTTTTTTATCAAACTTTTCATTTAAAATGAATTTTATTTTCTAGAAAATTGGACATGTCGATCACTTTGGATTTTGGATTGGACCAACACCTCCTTTGCCTGGCACCAGTCACTGGGTGACATTTGATGACGCGAAGATTACTGTTGAAGATGACAAACCATCAACTGAAGATTCGTTAGTTAGTTAGGGTCTCGCATACCGAGAAACCCGCAGACCCGCATCGTGTCCCCGCACCGTGCGGGTCCGGTAAGTTACCAATGCCAAGAATTTTAATTATAGTTAAATTGAATCCCATTTACTTTCCAGAGAAATTCTGAAATCTATATTTGCATGGAATCATTTTTGGCCTTTTCTAAAGATTATGTTTTACTTTACTCTAATAAAACTAATAATCGACGAATTTTCCTAAAACTTACTGAAATTCGAAAAACTGATTCGGTAAGTAAAATTAATCAAATTAATTAAATTGGAAATTAATATTATTTTGTATTTTACAAAAAAATCACTTTGTTCAAAATTTTATTAGTATTTTGCCAAATTTTGAGGAAATAGACGTTATTTCGAAAATTGTATCCTTAAAAGTTTCTACATCTGCAATGGGTATCATGGCATCAATCTCTCTTATTAACTCAAAGGACACTCAACTCAACTTGGCAATTGAAGCAAGTTTGCAAATTTCAAAATCAAATAACATTTCAAATTTTCTTCTCAATGGTCCCGGTTTCCAAGGATTGGCAAATAATCGCAAGGAATCTATCCTGCATCAAACAAGCCCAAAAAATTAGGACCAATTCAAATTCCTCAAATGATGAATATCTCTGAATTACAATCAGATTTTGTGGATCAATCATCGATTACCGAATTATGCGAAACCAATTCAATTCCAATTACAACTGCCAAAACTGCACTGATGCTAAATGTATGTTCATAATACTTTGAATTAATGCTCCAATAACTAATTTCATTTATTTTTATTTTCAGAAAAATATTGAAATTGCTGCTAAATTGAGCATTTTTGGAGCGAATTCGTATACCAAAAAAAGATAACTCGTTTGGATGGAATAATGTTCACTTTCACATGATTCTCCTGTAAGTGTTTAAAATTTATAAAATCAAATTAATAATCCAAAATATTATTTATTTTCAGAAATCTCCTGATGGTCTATATATTTGCATGAAGATTTTTCAGGCTTTTTCCAAAAAGTTTGTTTCCTTCTACTCTGAGAAATCCAAAAACCGAATTTTCTTGAAATTTGTCAAATCTCGAATTGGTTCAGTAAGAAAGCGCAATTTGATTAAATTTTGGATTAACTTTAATGTGATTTTTTTTCTAGAAAAAGGACTTTACTGAATATGTCGATCACTATTCGTTTTGTATTTTGCCTGACTTTTCAATTGTGGAAATGAACTCGAAATTTATTCCCTTTAAATTCACCACCTCAGCAGCTGCAATCGTGTGTGCAAATGCGTTGAAACACTCACATCATGACCATCAGATGGAAATGGCTATCAAAGCTAGTTTGGGTACAAACAAATTTTTGTACAAGTGTAACTTCAAATTGTTCGGCCCCGAATTCACTCCACTAGACAACAACAAAAATTCTTGTTACTTAAATGCGCTGATTCAAGTAAGTTTTTATCACGAATACAGATTCATTATTGAAGCAATTCGTTCATTGCTAATTTATTTTTGTATTTTTATAGGTCTTAACTTCAATTGAACAATTCTCTGCTCCTTTCATCCAACTGAATCCACAACTTCAATTTTCAAAGAAATGGTGGCTTCTAAAATACAATACAAACTAATGGCAACCATCAATCATATTGGCCCAAGCACAACTGCCGGACATTATATTGCCCAAATCAATAAAGCAATACGTGAAGATACAAAATTCATTTCATTTTTTGATGATTCGCTGTCAAAACAGAAGGATTCTAAAATTGGCCGTGCTAATGTTGAATCGAGGGTCACAAATGACCCAATGGGACCAATATCTCCTTTGCCTGGCACCACTCACTGGGTGACATTTGATGACGCGAAGATTACTATTGGAGATGTCAAACCATCAACTGAAGATTCCTTCATTTTGTTTTACGAACTTTTGAATTAATACAATACAAAATATTTCTCTTTAACTTCTTTTACTATCTCTTCTTTCTCTTTCATTGTATCTGTTGAATAGAAAATTTTAACATTGCCCAACTATGTTTGGTCATTGTTAACTTTAACGGGTCAATCTTAACATTACCCGGGCAAAGTTCAGAGATAAGAACATTTTTGAAAGGCTCTGGACATTGCCCGGGCAATGTTAAGATTGCGGGATTATTAGCTTTGCCCGTAACATATCTAATAGAATAGAACAAACATTAGCATGCTTTACAGACCAATCGCACACACTTTATATGTTCGTATATTGTTAACCTTTCAAACAAATAAAATAAAACAGAAATTCGTTTATTAAATTGTTATTTATTAAAGTGAAGCGTTTGATTTTGGCATTTCTAATAACAAAGTTGATTTTGGTCATTTGGTAAGTATCGTTTTATTATTTTGTTTTAATTCATCAACTTTTAACTACAAAATTGTTTTTATGCTTTTCTAGAAAACTTCTGTCAAAAAACGTTTCCGGAATAATGTAAATAAATCAGTATTGGATTATAATGCCTTAAATTGAATTTTATGCAGTGACATTTGCACTTTCACCTTTGGTTGCTATCTTACTGTTGTTGTTTTTGTTATTTTATAACTTAAATGTTTTAGTCAAAGTTAGGTCACGTTTTTTCAGTGAAACAATTACAATATTGCGTGCATTATCACCCATTTTATTTCTTGCTAAAAGGTCATTAGTGCGTAGAACCGAAAAAACATTTTTAGCGTCAGTTTAGAAGGTGTGGTTGAATGGACAGGTGACAGATGAGCTTGAAACGTGACTTGACTTTTATTTCGTTTTATTAAAACATTTATTTTCTGATTGACAAGAATTTTATTTATTTAACTTTAATTGTTTTAAGTTTTTTATTTATTCTTGGGTTTTGCGTTTAAAAAGGTTTAATTTTATTTGTTAATTTAAATAAATTTGTACTTTAAAATTTTGATTTTTATTAAACTGGTTTCTGAATTTATAAAATTTTAATTGCAGGTCCATTAGTGCCATCTATTTAAAATATTCTTAAACAATTGAAACAACTCCACCTAATTTATTATGCTAAATAACTGACGAGTGAGAAAGATTTAAAAGTTTAAACTGTTTTGAACTGTTTTAAGAACAGTTTAAAGTTAGCTTTTATTTATTTCAGTTATTTTATATGATTTCCAAATGAAAATTTTGTTTAGTTCGGAACTCTTATTATTTGTAGTTGTAGTTTTTGTAATACAATTTTTCATTGTTCATTTGAAATCTATTTATTTATTTTAATTTATAAATTAGTATGTATCTGACAGAGCATTTTAGATTAAATTATTAATAGTTAAAAAATGCTATTAATCTAATACATATTAGGTAATAAAATGTCTGATCTTTCTTTCTGCCTTCTTTATTATTGCAATCTGAATCGTATTTTTAATTCAAGTGACGGAATCACGCCGATTATCTGTGGCACTAGGTTATTAAAATCTATGGAATAAATAGTTCTGTTTATATTTAACATTTTAATGGTAAATTATAATTCTAAATGGTTATTTGATATCTAATTTCAATTTCCAATTGTCTTGTTTTACATTTTTGTTCCAGTTCTTTACACCAACCTTTTCCTAACAACCTTTTCCTAACAACCTTTTCCACTCTTACTTAAACCAAGAAACACTCTGACTTTACTGTTTATTTCAATATTTCCATTTGTTTTCCAATTTGTTCCAACGGTCGCCCAAGTAAGTTCGTTTAATTATTTGAATTTTGCTGAAGTTTCTCCTGATCTCTTCTAACTCGTAAAATTGTTTTTTCTATATCTAATGGAATTTCAAATTAACAAATTTCTAAGTAAAAATATTTTGCAATTGACATTTTACATATTTTAGATTGTTAAAATGTGTATGTATTTTATTGGTTACATGACATCAGCGCGAAAAGACATCTGCGCGAAAAAAATATTTGTTGGAAGGCGTGGTTAGGGGAGGAGTTTCGCGCTGATGTCTTTTCGCGCTGATGTCCTACCCAAAGCTATTTTAAGACATCTGCGCGAAATTTTTTTGATTGAGGTAATTATAAGTGTTGATCAGCCAATTGAACGTAAATCATAAAGAAATAAGTAAATACTATTATTCAATGTAAATTGCTGCTTTTATTGTGTTTTTATGTGGTGCAAGTTGAACCGCGCAGTGTTTGCAGATTAAACTTATATTTCATAAACCACTAAATACTCATTTCACCCAAGACATCAAAACACCAAAACTTATTAATCTTTTTGTAAGCATGTAAATGCATTTTGTAATTTGTTAAAATAATGTTTTTGTGAAAGAATATGTTACTTAATTTTTAACGACCAATAAAAGATTTAAACAACTTACCTAAACCATTTATAATAGATTAAAAAGTTTTCATTGAAACACTACTCTGTAGAGGCTACGCTTAAAACTACCGTCGAGGCAAAAATTTTATAATATCAACATTCCATACACAAAATAAACGTTGCATCATAATTGTTGTAAATATTGTATAATGCGTTGAATTGCATATTAGATTTTAATCTTTTTTCACTTTGGAATGTCACCCCAAAGGAACAACAAACAACAAAATATTTTCAATAAAATGGCTTCGGTTTGTATTTGTGTACATCTTTATAATATTTGGCCATGATATTTTATTTTGAAATCTTTGTATGATGGAACTAAGAACCAAAAAAGGCCATTTTGGATCTAATTTGACTTAAGAAATGAATTCTACGTAAAAAAACAGCTAGAAATGAAATTTCTTACTTCAAAATTGATTCAATAAAAGCAGTAGATCATTAAATAATAAATTTTCGCGCAGATGTCTCAAATACATTCGTGTTCACAAAAAGGCGTGGCTCAAATGAACCATTGTTGAGCAAATGCTCAGTACACTCACTCTCACCATCTGCACACAGTAAACAAAACGCAGTTCAATACACGCTTTCGCGTGCTTTTGCTGTGCGTTTTGAAGACGCACTCGCTTACTCGCTTCGTTGTGCTCACTGCTCACAACACAGTGTTGTTTTGTTTTGATTTACGGCTCGTGTTAGATTTGTTTTTAGATTGGTTGGCCACTAATTTTTGAAAATCGAATCCCGCATTTTTTTAATCTTGCCAAACAATCTCTTCGCAAACACCACAACACAAGGCATTAGCGTATTGTGATGGACGGTTACATGACATCAGCGCGAAACTTTTTAAAGAGGACAATATAAGTGTTGATCAGCCAGTTTACATAGACCATCAAGAAATATATAAATAAGATCAATGTAAATGGCTTTTTTATCGTATTTTATCTGTGATTTTCGGTAAAACTTCTATTACTTACCATTTATAATGGCGTGAAGAGATTTAACTGAGACAAAAAATTCATTGCATTTCTGAAAAGCTAATATTCCATCCAAAAAATATATCTTACTTCATAATTGTTATACATTTTGCACAATACGTTGTATTGCTACTAACAATATTTTTTACTGTGTTAGATCTCATTTGCATTCGCATTTGGAAAGTCTCCCCAATTGAACAACAAACGACAAAATATTCTTACTGAAATAATTTGGAATTTTATTTTTGTTAACTTTATAATAATTGGTCTTGATATCTATTTTATAATCTTTGTATGATGCAACAAGGAACTGGAAAACGTCATTTTTGATCTAATCTGACCTCAAAAATGAATTCTACGTTAAAAATCAATTTGAAATGACGTTTAATACATCAAAATTGACTTAAGATCAGAAATAGATTAATACATAAATAAATAATAAAGTTTCGCGCAGATGTCCAAAATGCATTCAAGTTCATAAAAAGGCGTGTCCAAAATGAACCATTGTTGAAGCAACTGCTCAGCACAGTCACTCACACTCAGCAAGTGCAATACAGCCAACAGAACGCAGTTCAATTCATGCTTTCGCATTCTTTGTTGTGTGTCTCAAAGGCGCACTCACTTTCTTGTGCTCTCGGCTCACAACACAGTGTTGTATTGCTTTGATTTACTGCTCGGTTTATATTGAGTTTTCAAAATTGGCCTCAAACTTCTTATATATGATCGAATCCCGCATCTTTTAAGTTTCATCATTCAAACAACTTTTTTCGTTAACATTACTACACAAAGCATCAGCGTATTGTGATGGTCATAAAGAAAAAATTTTGTAGCTGATTATCATTAAATTGATGTCCTCCACAATGGTATTTTAATAAAGCTGAGCGAATTTTTTAGGGAGTGCATTATAAGTGGGTCATTGATCAACCAGTTCAACGTAAACCATCAAAAAATAAGTAAATGTGATTATTCATCATTAAATTGCTTCTTTTATTGTTTATCTGTTGTTCATATTGAACCGCACAATGGGTTTTGGTAAAATTTTTATAAACTAAACCATTTATAATTGAACAAAAAGTTTTCACTGAAACACTCTACATAACGCTACTGTCAAGGCAAAAAAATCATAGCATTTTGGATTGCTCTAATATTCTATATAAAACAAACAAACAACAAAATATTTTCACTTAAATGGCTTTGGATTGTATTTTTACATATTTATACAATAATTGACCATAATATCTATTTTGGCATGTTTAGTATGATGGAACACAAACTAGAAAACGATATTATTGAGCTAATTTGACTTCAAAATGAATTCTACGTAAAAAATCATTTAGAAAGGACGTTTCTTAGTTCAAAATTGAATTAAGAAAAGCAATAGATCAATAAATAATAAAGTTTCGCGCAGATGTCTCAAATACGTTCATGTTAACAAAAAGGCGTGGCTCAAAGGAGCCATTGTTGAACACTCACTCTCACACTGATACATGCTTTCGCGAGTTTGTTGTGTGTTTCAATAGCGCACTCACTTTCTTGTGCTCACTGCTGAGTTGTGCAATTTACATTGCCAATGTAATGTGCATATCAAACCGCTGCTTTGTTTTGTTTTGATTTTCAACGCTTATTAGAATGATTTTAACTTTATTTTCTACAAACTTCCTATCTTTTATTTTTACAATCTCACCAACCAAACGATTTTCTTCACCATGATCACCGACTGATGCACTTGCGTGACGGGCATAAATTTCGAGACATGTCATGCATACTTTCATGTCATGTATGCTTTTTTGTTTAGTTTTTGTTTACTACTCGTGTTGGATTGAATTTCTGTTTTATTTGCCACAAACATCTCATGATTTAATCTTGATTTAAAACATCAACACCAAAACGATTTTCTTAGCCACCCAAAGCACGATTATACAACTATTATTTATTTCAATAAATTCTTTACTGAAACATTCCCAAACGACTTTTATGCTACTTCTTGACAAATTATGCTTTGACATTGATGTTCATCAACTCAAAAATATTCAAATTAGTTTATGGTAACTTATTTACATGCAAAACACAGGAATTGAATTAATTTTAGCCAATCATAAAATTTTTCGCGCAGATGTCTCAAAATCATTCAAGTTCAAAAATGGGTGGAGCTTAGAGGCGGAGCTTTGGGTGGAGCTATTTTTCGCGCAGATTAAAAATAAATCTGCGCGAAACTTTTTCATTTTACTCAATCAAAAATTATCAATTCAGTTTCACATTTATGTTATGACTACAATTTCTGTAAAGTTCTGGAAAATTAACAAAAGTTAATAGAAACTATAGACACTTTAACCCGCACAGAGTTAATAAACTGATTGAGTTGTGTTTATCAGGCGCTTACTGAATCAATTCACATTTTGGAGCATTCGTTTTAAACCTTTACATTAGTCTCATCAAGCCAGTTTATCTAACTATCAATTTGAAACATTTATTGTTTTGTGAAAAATTTGATGATATGACATGACATCATATATTGAAAGGGTTAATACTTTATATATTCTGTAAAACAAAGAGCACAACTTTTCATTTTAGGTTAACACTGTTTATTGGGCACCATGTTTTGCTTTTAGCGTTGAATGCTGACCCTCAACAAAGGAGTATACTCATTTTGGAAAAGTAGATGTAAGCAAAATTTGAATATGCTATCTTAAAGTACACCCCTAAAGATACAAAAAAGTCAATTGGAGTCATGGTCTAAACCGCCGCCATCTTGGAGAAAATGGCGGACCAAAACTCAAATTTGACGTATAGCTACTCATGTGTTATTTTGAAAAATAGTTCAGTGTAAATGATCTGATAACTAATAGTTTTATAAAATTTCATGAAAATACGTTAAAATAATTAAAAATAACTTTTCAATAAGAATTGTGTTCATTTCAACAAAAACCGAAAGTAGGGTCCAAAAACTTGGGACCAAAATTTCTATACTTCCGATTTGTCTTGAAATTTTCACGAAACATATTTTAGGCCATGTTAAACTATTCTTATCAGCGTTTTATTGGTTATATTTAAAACTAACCCAAAAAATTTCATCAAAACAAAAAATAACACATGAGTAGCTATACGTCAAATTTGAGTTTTGGTCCGCCATTTTCTCCAAGATGGCGGCAGTTTGGACCATGACTCTAATTGACTTTTTTGTATCTTTAGGGGAGTACTTTAAGATAGCATATTCAAATTTTGCTTACATCTACTTTTCCAAAATGAGTATACTCCTTTGTTTTGCTTTATCTTTTGTGTATAAGAGATACATAAAAGTTTGATGTAATTGTTTTTTCGCTAATTATTCAAATTCTTTTTATCTGCATGACTTTATAATTTATGTTCGTAGTCATTATCACTTTCACAAGATTTCTTCTTCATATCTCATATCCCTAACTCTAAAGTTGAGAAAATATGTTAATATGATTGGAAACGTTACAATATAAAATCTAAGTTAAAGTTAAAAAGCAAATGATAGAATTATACAATGAAATTATATCCTGATAACAAAAGAGTTCAAATACTATTCAAATAGCAAATAAATGAATTTTTTAATAAAATTAATTGTCGAGCGTAAGCGAAGACTAAGGCACAACAATTTCGATTCTTGTACGGGTAACTCCTCCTACATTTCTCAACCAATTTGCATCAAATTTTGCAAAAGTCCTTAGAATACCTTGCAGATGTGCCGTTTAACCTTGGTTTTTGCCAAAACTGTTTTTTAAGTATACCTGCCGAACAAATTTCAGATTGAAAAAGTCCAAGCCTGAATTCCCATTGTTGGGTCTCAATGTCCAACAATGAGTGCAACAATGGAAATGGGAAATTTGGTCACTGAGAGGATTGTGGGCGTCGGTTAGGATAGGGTTAGGTGGTTAGGCAGGTGTGGGCGTCGGTTAGGATAGGGTTAGGTTAGGTTTAGGTGGTTAGGCAGGTGTGGGCGTCGGTTAGGATAGGGTTAGGTTAGGTTTAGGTGGTTAGGGAGGTGTGGGCGTCGGTTAGGATAGGGTTAGGTTAGGTTTAGGTGGTTAGGTGGGTGTGGGCGTCGGTTAGTATAGGATTAAGTTAGGTTTAGGTGGTTAGGTAGGTGTGGGCGTCGGTTAGGATAGGGTTAGGATAGGTTTAGGTGATTAGGGATGTGTAGGCGTCGGTTAGGATAGGGTTAGGTTAGGTTTAGGTGATTAGGGATGTGTAGGCGTCGGTTAGGATAGGGTTAGGTTAGGGTTTAGGTGATTAGGGATGTGTGGGCGTCGGTTAGGATAGGGTTAGGTTAGGTTTAGGTGGTTAGGTGGGTGTGGGCGTCGGTTAGGATAGGGTTAGGTTAGGGTTTAGGTGGTTAGGCAGGTGTGGGCGTCGGTTAGGATAGGGTTAGGTTAGGTTTAGGTGGTTAGGTGGGTGTGGGCGTCGGTTAGGGATAGGGTTAGGTTAGGTTTAGGTGGTTAGGTAGGTGTGGGCGTCGGTTAGGATAGGGTTAGGTTAAGTTTAGGTGGTTAGGTAGGTGTGGGCGTCGGTTAGGATAGGGTTAGGTTAAGTTTAGGTGGTTAGGCAGGTGTGGGCGTCGGTTAGGATAGGGTTAGGTTAGGTTTAGGTGGTTAGGCAGGTGTGGGCGTCGGTTAGGATAGGGTTAGGATAGGTTTAGGTGATTAGGGATGTGTGGGCGTCGGTTAGGATAGGGTTAGGTTAGGTTTAGGTGGTTAGGCAGGTGTGGGCGTCGGTTAGGATAGGGTTAGGTTAGGTTTAGGTGGTTAGGCAGGTGTGGGCGTCGGTTAGGATAGGGTTAGGTTAGGTTTAGGTGGTTAGGTAGGTGTGGGCGTCGGTTAGTATAGGATTAAGTTAGGTTTAGGTGGTTAGGTGGGTGTGGGCGTCGGTTAGGATAGGATTAGGTTAGGTTTAGGTGGTTAGGTAGGTGTGGGCGTCGGTTAGGATAGGGTTAGGTTAGGTTTAGGTGGTTAGGTGGGTGTGGGCGTCGGTTAGGATAGGGTTAGGTTGGGTTTAGGTGGTTAGGTAGGTGTTATTTGCTTACACTCGACTTTTTCCCCATAATGCCAATTTTGGGGACATTACTTTCAAAATACATTCAAAGGCTTCAAATTTAGCACCCGCAGGGCTCACTAGTAGTTTTCGCTCAGATGTCTCAGAAATATAAATCTGCGCGAAAATAAGCCCCTCCCTAAACTCCTCCTGCAAAAACAAAATATTTTTCGCGCAGATGTCTTTTCGCGCTGATGTCCCTGCTACCATTTTATTTGAACGATTTTATTTTGTTTTTAAAAAAGTTAATTAATTTCAAAATTAATTTAAAAATAAATTTTTTCTAAATAATGAAACAATGTTTGAAGAAGCTTTCAATAAATGTTAAAAATTAAAAATTTTACAAAGTTAAATCTATAATTAATTAAGTACCTTATCAAACAATCGATCTTTCTTACTACAATCGATACTATTACCATCTGAATTGTATTTGTGATTCAAGTTAAAGGAAATTTTAATCAAATGTTTAGTCAAATTGTCATCAACTTTTCTTTTTTGACGTTTTAAATTAGTTAAATTAATTTTTTTATACAATAGAAGTAATTTTTTGTTAAATTTTCTTTTTGCTACAGTTTGGACTTTAGGACTGTAGGCACCAATGTTCCGATGCAGATGTTTCCATCGGATGCAGTACATTAATGATCTGTAAAATTAGTTTATTGAAAATTAATATATTCAAAGAACCTTGATCGTTAATTAGTAAATACAGATATTACTCCAAGATAACAAAAAATCCAACTAATTGTTAAATTCGTCAAACTTAATTTAACCTTCACCTACATTTTCGTACACATTTACATTTCTACAGATAGTTTTGGGCCAACTAGTCATTACATTCTCAAACAATTACCAACCTCTTGACTACTATATAATGATAATGATTTGGTTTTGTACACATTTGTAAGTAAAAGGTTTTTTATCTATTTAAAGTAAATGTACTTTGAAATGTAGTATTTTTTCATTAATTTGTATGTGAACCTATGTCGCCAAGTCTGTATTATTATCTTTATTTTGAGATGGCGGATTTTACTATTATTGTCACAACTGCTCTCAGAATCGAATATATGATTCGGATTACAGAAAGTTATACAGTTTCTTATATCAAATAATATCACAAATGTCTAAAAGTGATTTTATAAACTTCTTGTTAATGGATTTTACGATTGAATTCATCATCTCTTGAGCTCACCTTTACGAGTGCAAGTTTTTACAGTCAGTTTGGGAGCAGTAGTTGGAGAGGCAGGCAAAAGGTGAGTTTGAAACGTAACTTAACTTTTATTTATTTTTCTTAAAGAAAAACATTTAATTTCTATTTGACAATAAAAAAAATTTATTTAACTTTTATTGTTTTATTGTATTTTACTTTGATTAACAGTTATTTCAAATATGTTAAATTTTTTATTAAATAAAATTTTTATTTTAAAGTTTTTATTTTTATTAAATTAGATAAATTAGAGTTTATAAATTTTTAATTACAGGCCTACTAGAGGGACTGCGAGCAGTTAAGCTGAGCGATTATTACAATAAGTTCTAAAGATGAAACAGAAATGTGAATTTGATCACAATAAATTGAAAGTGTTAATCCCGCAGAAATTTTTAAAAAAACTGTCAATTCTTCTTTTCTCTTCTCTTCTGAGATTGTCTATTTGTTGCATGTACATGCACATGGACATGTCACAGTGACCCTCCACTCGCGTAATTTATGATTTTCTCTTCTTCTCGTCGCCTCACGATAAAGTGCAAGTGAATGGGAAAGCCATATCTCTCTGCTCTGTGCAGTGCACACACACTCGTGGAGAGTCGTGTTGGAAGAGCGCGTCGGTCATGCAAACATGTGCGCACATGTTACGAGGGGGCTTTAGAGGGTAATTAAAAGTATCACATTACAAACTACATCCACTCTTCGTATACGACAAACAAAAGATTTTAGTCATATTTGATCTATTGATAAATTATTTATATTTTTGAATGTATATTTGTGTTGTGTGTGTATTGCGATATGGATTGCCTTAATATTGTGAAATGAAAATGCGTTTTGTTTGAGCAATTTGCAGCAATCGGGGTCACACTGTGCTTAAATGCAAATAAGAAAGAAATTTTGATCAAAACATTGGTCATATTGAATGCATTGGGAAACAATGAGAATAATTTTGAATAAATAGATGATCTACTTGACAAGAAAATACACATTCTTAGAATTATTTAGATATGTCGCACATAGCTATACTCAAACAATACAACAAATGAGAGCTATTTGCAGAAATGCTCTCTAATTCCGCGAACTTTATGAACATCTACTATAAACTCGATAAAATGAGGTTGTTCAACTAAAATTTAAATTTTACAATAACAAATTTGTATTCTGAATGTTTGTGTTTGATTGTAGATTGCCAGTTAGATAAGGGTTATTCTCAAATTTTTAATGGCGGGAAATAATCTATATAGTACAACATTTAATTTGATGTGTCGCTCATGTCAATGCTCAATAAAATCAATTCTCTACAGCCTCTGCAAATTCGATGTGAAAATAGCTATTTCCCATAGAGAATACATTAAAAAGTGACATTACCTGGCCGGAAGTTACCTAAACAATCATGGATTTTTTCACAAAACGAACTTGGCCCTATTTATTAGTAGCTAAATCTCCTGAGGCCTCATTTGTAAAATTTAGTGAACTCGTTCTAGAGATAACCATATCCACAAAAACAGCGTGACATTTCCCCCTCTGTTACAATGCTGCCGTTTTCTCCCATTGAAAAGTCGAAACGGTTTTCTCAAGTTGATGCAGAAGTGCTTCGCTACGTTCACTCACTCACTCACGCACTCGCTATCGCTCGTGCGTTCGTTCGTTCGTTCACTTCGCTCAGCTAATTAGCGCCATCTATTTACAACTTTCCTAAACAACATTCTGAAAATAAAATACAAGTAAAAGTTTAAGTTTTTTTCTTTATAAATTGGTAAACCGAATATTTTTTAAACAGATGCACTTTCTGTTGTATTTGGATCTTTTTCAGTTAATTTAAACTTAACTGCAGATTAGTCTTTCACAGCAGTTATGTTTCGATGCAGAGGTTTTCATCAGCAATGGCAAAACGATTATATGACCTTGTTGTACCTGAAGTGATTTGGAACACAACTGATCAAACGAGAAACAAATGTTTTACATACTCTCGCTCCGACTTTTATGCCAACTTATTTTGATATACGATAGCTAAAAAGTTTCATAAAGCCAGCGGCTGGTTCAATATTAGTATTAAGAATTTAAAATTATGATTACAAAGATTGGCTTATCCAAAAATTATCTTTTCAAATGTCCACTAGATATATTGATGTTTCCTATAGATTTCCGAACAAAATAGTCTACTATCAGCATTATTTTAAAATAGATTAACCTTTTTTCGTAGCAATATACATTAAAAACAAAAATAAATGTAATTGTAATTCCGTTATATGAAAACGATGTACAAATCCAACTGAATAGTTAGCTAGACTATCACCATTTCAGTTTTCTGTATCTCCTGAATCCTGTGACGAAAATAAGCAACTCTTCAAATCTGCATTGTTTATCATTCAATGAAATGGGCGATAAACAAAACTCAAGTTACTCAGCTTTGTAAGTACATTTCCAATTCTAGTTTTGATATACTACTGAAAGAAAAACTGTACACCAGTGGTGGCTCAACTAATGCAATAATAACCAAGAATATTTTTACCGATACCGTCTAGATCTAAAAGGTTTAAAACAATCTTAACTTTTTAAAATTAAAATTTTTATAAGAAAATGTTTTAAATATTTACTTACTAAAAAGCGGTTCAATTTTTTCCTAATTCTACTACCATTCAGATTTTGATAACACAAACATTAACTTCCATCAATAGCTTAGCTTGACCTTTAAAAACTATCCTTAATTGTTGAAACTGAATTTCTATTCTCACAGGTTTAAATTGTTTTAATTTTTGTCTCGGTTTCTCTCATTCTCACATTGGTGTCATGGTTGAGTTGAGAAATGGGCTCACATAACTAAACTATTTATTTGTTGATTAACTAATGCACAATTTTACTTGTTTTAAATCAATTGATATTAATATATAACTTTTTATTTGAATAATAATATTTATTCTGAACAATGAACTTCGGTTTTATGATTTTTAAATTAGAAAGACTGAATAAAGTTTTATAATAGGTTACCTTATACAATTTATAATTATCTGGTTTTTAGGACTAATCCAATCTATTCTATTGATTGCCTGAACTTTAACGAATAGCCAGAGACTTGACAAAGTCATTATATTGAGAACAGCTTCCCGAGTGGTCATGCCATTTAGTTGGTACAATGTGCAAATTGTTATTGCACTTCTCAGTACAACACGTCCAATCATCAATTGAATTTATTATATTGAGAACAGCTTCCCGAGTGGTCATGCCATTTAGTTGGTACAATGTGCAAATTGTTATTGCACTTCTCAGTACAACACGTCCAATCATCAATTGAATTTATTATATTGAGAACAGCTTCCCGAGTGGTCATGCCATTTAGTTGGTACAATGTGCAAATTGTTATTGCACTTCTCAGTACAACACGTCCAATCATCAATTGAATTTATTAAATGAAGAAAAGCTTCCCGAGTGGTCATGCCATTTAGTTGGTACAATGTGCAAATTGTTATTGCACTTCTCAGTACAACACGTCCAATCATCAATTGAATTTATTATATTGAGAACAGCTTCCCGAGTGGTCATGCCATTTAGTTGGTACAATGTGCAAATTGTTATTGCACTTCTCAGTACAACACGTCCAATCATGTATTGAATTTATTATATTGAGAACAGCTTCCCGAGTGGTCATGCCATTTAGTTGGTACAATGTGCAAATTGTTATTGCACTTCTCAGTACAACACGTCCAATCATCAATTGAATTTATTATATTGAGAACAGCTTCCCGAGTGGTCATGCCATTTAGTTGGTACAATGTGCAAATTGTTATTGCACTTCTCAGTACAACACGTCCAATCATCAATTGAATTTATTAAATGAAAAAAAGCTTCCCGAGTGGTCATGCCATTTAGTTGGTACAATGTGCAAATTGTTATTGCACTTCTCAGTACAACACGTCCAATCATCAATTGAATTTATTATATTGAGAACAGCTTCCCGAGTGGTCATGCCATTTAGTTGGTACAATGTGCAAATTGTTATTGCACTTCTCAGTACAACACGTCCAATCATCAATTGAATTTATTAAATGAAAAAAAGCTTCCCGAGTGGTCATGCCATTTAGTTGGTACAATTTGCAAATTGTTATTGCACTTCTCAGTACAACACGTCCAATCATCAATTGAATTTAATATATTGAGAACAGCTTCCCGAGTGGTCATGCCATTTAGTTGGTACAATGTGCAAATTGTTATTGCACTTCTCAGTACAACACGTCCAATCATGTATTGAATTTATTATATTGAGAACAGCTTCCCGAGTGGTCATGCCATTTAGTTGGTACAATGTGCAAATTGTTATTGCACTTCTCAGTACAACACGTCCAATCATCAATTGAATTTATTATATTGAGAACAGCTTCCCGAGTGGTCATGCCATTTAGTTGGTACAATGTGCAAATTGTTATTGCACTTCTCAGTACAACACGTCCAATCATCAATTGAATTTATTAAATGAAAAAAAGCTTCCCGAGTGGTCATGCCATTTAGTTGGTACAATGTGCAAATTGTTATTGCACTTCTCAGTACAACACGTCCAATCATCAATTGAATTTATTATATTGAGAACAGCTTCCCGAGTGGTCATGCCATTTAGTTGGTACAATGTGCAAATTGTTATTGCACTTCTCAGTACAACACGTCCAATCATGTATTGAATTTATTATATTGAGAACAGCTTCCCGAGTGGTCATGCCATTTAGTTGGTACAATTTGCAAATTGTTATTGCACTTCTCAGTACAACACGTCCAATCATCAATTGAATTTAATATATTGAGAACAGCTTCCCGAGTGGTCATGCCATTTAGTTGGTACAATGTGCAAATTGTTATTGCACTTCTCAGTACAACACGTCCAATCATCAATTGAATTTATTAAATGAAAAAAGCTTCCCGAGTGGTCATGCCATTTAGTTGGTACAATGTGCAAATTGTTATTGCACTTCTCAGTACAACACGTCCAATCATGTATTGAATTTATTATATTGAGAACAGCTTCCCGAGTGGTCATGCCATTTAGTTGGTACAATTTGCAAATTGTTATTGCACTTCTCAGTACAACACGTCCAATCATGTATTGAATTTAATATATTGAGAACAGCTTCCCGAGTGGTCATGCCATTTAGTTGGTACAATGTGCAAATTGTTATTGCACTTCTCAGTACAACACGTCCAATCATGTATTGAATTTATTATTTTGAGAACAGCTTCCCCGAGTGGTCATGCCATTTAGTTGTTACAATTTGCAAATTGTTATTGCACTTCTCAGTACAACACGTCCAATCATCAATTGAATTTATTAAATGAAGAAAAGCTTCCCGAGTGGTCATGCCATTTAGTTGGTACAATGTGCAAATTGTTATTGCACTTCTCAGTACAACACGTCCAATCATCAATTGAATTTATTAAATGAAGAAAAGCTTCCCGAGTGGTCATGCCATTTAGTTGGTACAATGTGCAAATTGTTATTGCACTTCTCAGTACAACACGTCCAATCATCAATTGAATTTATTATATTGAGAACAGCTTCCCGAGTGGTCATGCCATTTAGTTGGTACAATGTGCAAATTGTTATTGCACTTCTCAGTACAACACGTCCAATCATCAATTGAATTTATTAAATGAAAAAAGCTTCCCGAGTGGTCATGCCATTTAGTTGGTACAATGTGCAAATTGTTATTGCACTTCTCAGTACAACACGTCCAATCATGTATTGAATTTATTATATTGAGAACAGCTTCCCGAGTGGTCATGCCATTTAGTTGGTACAATTTGCAAATTGTTATTGCACTTCTCAGTACAACACGTCCAATCATCAATTGAATTTAATATATTGAGAACAGCTTCCCGAGTGGTCATGCCATTTAGTTGGTACAATGTGCAAATTGTTATTGCACTTCTCAGTACAACACGTCCAATCATCAATTGAATTTATTAAATGAAAAAAAGCTTCCCGAGTGGTCATGCCATTTAGTTGGTACAATGTGCAAATTGTTATTGCACTTCTCAGTACAACACGTCCAATCATGTATTGAATTTATTATATTGAGAACAGCTTCCCGAGTGGTCATGCCATTTAGTTGGTACAATTTGCAAATTGTTATTGCACTTCTCAGTACAACACGTCCAATCATGTATTGAATTTAATATATTGAGAACAGCTTCCCGAGTGGTCATGCCATTTAGTTGGTACAATGTGCAAATTGTTATTGCACTTCTCAGTACAACACGTCCAATCATGTATTGAATTTATTATTTTGAGAACAGCTTCCCGAGTGGTCATGCCATTTAGTTGTTACAATTTGCAAATTGTTATTGCACTTCTCAGTACAACACGTCCAATCATCAATTGAATTTATTAAATGAAGAAAAGCTTCCCGAGTGGTCATGCCATTTAGTTGGTACAATGTGCAAATTGTTATTGCACTTCTCAGTACAACACGTCCAATCATCAATTGAATTTATTAAATGAAGAAAAAGCTTCCCGAGTGGTCATGCCATTTAGTTGGTACAATGTGCAAATTGTTATTGCACTTCTCAGTACAACACGTCCAATCATCAATTGAATTTATTAAATGAAGAAAAGCTTCCCGAGTGGTCATGCCATTTAGTTGTTACAATTTGCAAATTGTTATTGCACTTCTCAGTACAACACGTCCAATCATCAATTGAATTTATTAAATGAAGAAAAGCTTCCCGAGTGGTCATGCCATTTAGTTGTTACAATTTGCAAATTGTTATTGCACTTCTCAGTACAACACGTCCAATCATCAATTGAATTTATTAAATGAAGAAAAACTTCCCGAGTGGTCATGCCATTTAGTTGTTACAATTTGCAAATTGTTATTGCACTTCTCAGTACAACACGTCCAATCATCAATTGAATTTATTAAATGAAGAACAGCTTCCCGAGTGGTCATGCCATTTAGTTGGTACAATGTGCAAATTGTTATTGCACTTCTCAGTACAACACGTCCAATCATCAATTGAATTTATTAAATGAAGAAAAGCTTCCCGAGTGGTCATGCCATTTAGTTGGTACAATGTGCAAATTGTTATTGCACTTCTCAGTTCAACACGTCCAATCATCAATTGAATTTAATATATTGAGAACAGCTTCCCGAGTGGTCATGCCATTTAGTTGGTACAATGTGCAAATTGTTATTGCACTTCTCAGTACAACACGTCCAATCATCAATTGAATTTATTAAATGAAGAAAAGCTTCCCGAGTGGTCATGCCATTTAGTTGGTACAATGTGCAAATTGTTATTGCACTTCTCAGTACAACACGTCCAATCATCAATTGAATTTATTAAATGAAGAAAAGCTTCCCGAGTGGTCATGCCATTTAGTTGGTACAATGTGCAAATTGTTATTGCACTTCTCAGTACAACACGTCCAATCATCAATTGAATTTAATATATTGAGAACAGCTTCCCGAGTGGTCATGCCATTTAGTTGGTACAATGTGCAAATTGTTATTGCACTTCTCAGTACAACACGTCGAATCATCAATTGAATTTATTATATTGAGAACAGCTTCCCGAGTGGTCATGCCATTTAGTTGGTACAATGTGCAAATTGTTATTGCACTTCTCAGTACAACACGTCCAATCATGTATTGAATTTATTATATTGAGAACAGCTTCCCGAGTGGTCATGCCATTTAGTTGGTACAATGTGCAAATTGTTATTGCACTTCTCAGTACAACACGTCCAATCATCAATTGAATTTATTATATTGAGAACAGCTTCCCGAGTGGTCATGCCATTTAGTTGGTACAATGTGCAAATTGTTATTGCACTTCTCAGTACAACACGTCCAATCATCAATTGAATTTAATATATTGAGAACAGCTTCCCGAGTGGTCATGCCATTTAGTTGGTACAATGTGCAAATTGTTATTGCACTTCTCAGTACAACACGTCCAATCATCAATTGAATTTAATATATTGAGAACAGCTTCCCGAGTGGTCATGCCATTTAGTTGGTACAATGTGCAAATTGTTATTGCACTTCTCAGTACAACACGTCCAATCATGTATTGAATTTATTATATTGAGAACAGCTTCCCGAGTGGTCATGCCATTTAGTTGGTACAATGTGCAAATTGTTATTGCACTTCTCAGTACAACACGTCCAATCATGTATTGAATTTATTATATTGAGAACAGCTTCCCGAGTGGTCATGCCATTTAGTTGGTACAATGTGCAAATTGTTATTGCACTTCTCAGTACAACACGTCCAATCATGTATTGAATTTATTATATTGAGAACAGCTTCCCGAGTGGTCATGCCATTTAGTTGGTACAATGTGCAAATTGTTATTGCACTTCTCAGTACAACACGTCGAATCATCAATTGAATTTATTATATTGAGAACAGCTTCCACAGTGGTCATGCCGTTTAGTTTCCACAATGTGTAAATTGTTATTTGTTAATAATTTGTTTTAATATAACTCACACATTTATATTTATTTATATTTATTTTTAAATTTGTATTTTAAAAAGAAAATTTGTAAACAACATTTGACTATCATATTTTTGGACATTGTTTCAACAAGCAAACATGAGTGAAAAAATCGAAAAAGTCTTTTGCCATTTTTGGATCGAATTCGTTTTCCAAAAAGGTGAACTCGTTTGGATGGAAGAATGTTCCCTTTGACATGATTCTCCTGTAAGTTTTTAAAATTAATAAAACCATATTAATAAACCCAAATATCATTTGTTTCCAGTGAATATGTCGATCACTTTTCGTTTTGTATTTTGCCAAATTTTTCAATTGTGGAAATGAACTCGAAATCTATTTCCTTTATATTCACCACCTCAGCAGCTGCAATCATGTGTGCAAATGCGTTGAAACACTCACATCATGACCATCAGATGGAAATGGCTATCAAAGCAAGTTTGGGTACAAACAAATTTTTGTACAAGTCTTACTTCAAATTGTTTGGTCCTGGATTCACTCCACTGGACAACAACAAAAATTCTTGCTATGTAAACTCGCTGATTCAAGTAAGTTTTTTTTTATCACGAATGCAGATTTATTATTGAAGCAATTCGTTCATTGCTGATTTATTTTTTTATTTTTATAGGTCTTATCTTCAATTGAAGAATTCTCTGCTCCTTTCTTTCAATTGAATCCTCAAATTCAATTTAAAATGTCAAATTATAAACAACCAAATTTTGATTTCTTTACTCAAATGGTGAAGATAATTACTGATCTATTTTCTGGCGAATATTCTTCATCTGAAAATGCTCCGATTCATTGCGGAATGTTAAAAAACTCTATTGGTTTGCTAGTTAAGAAATTTGCTAATGATGCCCAGCATGATTGTGAAGAATACTTTCGCTCAATCTTTGATTTGTTTTATGAAAATATTCCTCCCACTCACAAAAATTTTGTGGATATTTTTCGAACTGAACTGCAAGAACAAACTTGTAATCAGACCACAGGCACTATCAAGACTTCAAAGAAATTAGAATTTGTATTTTCAATTCCAAAGACTGACCAAAAGCTTGAAATTTGCATTCGAAAATATGTAAAGTACTCAACTGACAATTTTCAATTGTAATTTACATTTTTTATTAATTTATAATTTATTAATTTTGTTTGTTTCTTTTAATATAGTGAAAACAAATTCTTCCGATTTCCACGATACCTTATTTTTCACGTTTTGAAATATGGCTTGTATAAGGGTGCCAAACAAAGTCACAAGATTATTTCAACCGAAATTCCTGATACATTGTATATGAGCGACCTTATGTCCGATGATTCAATAAGCAAAGTGGATCTCGACGAGCTTTGTACTTATAATCAAATCTCAATGGAAACCGCCAAAATGGCACTTTTTTTAATCGGTAAATCAACTTATTAATTTTGTTTCACAAACCTAATTCCATATTTATATATATATCCAAGATAATAAAGTCGAAGTGGCTGTTGACTTTATCGTAAATAATTCTCCAGAAAAATTGCTAGAAATGGTACCTGGCAAAATTTAATACAAACTAATGGCTACCATCAATCACATTGGTCCAAGTACAAATGCCGGTCATTACATCGCGCAAATCAATAAAGCCATACGTGAAGATACAAAATTCGTTTCGCTTTTTGATGATTCACTGTCAGAACAGAGAGATTTGAAAATTAGTGGTGATAATATCGAGCCGAGGGTCACAAATCAGCCAATTGGATTGAATACCTCCTTTGTCAGGAACCAGTCACTGGGTTACATTCGATGACGAGAAGATTACCATTGGAGACAAAGCATCTACTGAAGATTCGTTTATTTTGTTTTACAAACTTGTAAATTGAATCAATACAACATATTGTCATTTCTCTGCAACATCTTTTACTATCGCTTTAAAATTTACTTCTTTATTTCTTTACTTACATCTTTCGCTTTCTCTGTATCTAACAAAATAGAACAAACATTTACATGCTTTAAACAGACCAATCACACACACTTTATATTATATTGTTAACCTTTCCAACAAATAAAATAAAACTGAAATTCGTTTATTAAATTGTTATTTATTAAAGTTAAGCTTTTGATATTGCAATTTTCAGTAACAAAGTTGATTCTGGTAATGTGGTAAGTATCTAGTTTTATTGTTTAGTTTTAATTCATCAACTTTTAGCAAAATTGTTTTTCTGTTTTCTATAACTCCCCCTCTCAAACGTGCCCAGAATAATGTAAATCTGAATTGCATTATAATGAGCAAAATTGATTTTTATGCGGTGACATTTGCACTTTCACCCTTGGTTGCTAGCTTACGGTTGTTGTTTGTTGTTGTTTTATCACTTAAATGTTTTAGTGAAAGTTTGGTCACGTTTTTCCCCTTGGTAAGAGAATTAAAATATTGCGTGCTTTATCAACCATTTTTTTCCTTGCTAAAAGGTCATTAGTGCGTTGAACCGAAAAAGAAATATTTTAGCCTCAATTTTGAAGGTGTGGTTGGAGAGGCAGGTGATAGGTGAGTTTGAAACGTGACTTGACTTTTATTTAGTTTTTTTAAAACATTTATTTTCTGTTTAAAAAGAATTTTATTCATTTAGCTTTTATTGTTTTTGGCTTTAACCCAATTACAGGATTATTTAAAAAAGGTTAAATTTTATTTAAATAAATTTTTATTTTAAATTTTTGATTACGTCTTTTTGTTATTCTTAGTTAATCCTTTTTAGCGAGACTCTTTTAGAGTCGTAAGCTTATGCTATTGCCATCGTGTCCGTCTGTCTGTCTGTCTGTAAACCTTTGTCCATATCCTGAGAGAACCGTAAACCCTAAAATTACCAAATTTGGCATACATACACTAGGGAGTATATGTAATCGACTAGTCAGACCAAAACTGGGCGCCATGGATCATGACGCCCATTCTGGTGACAAATGATATTTCTTAGAAAATCGTACAACCTAGAATTGAAAGATTTTGGCTAGATAAACTTGTGAGCATATGTAATCGAATAGTCAAAATTAAATTGGGCGCCATTGAACATTACGCCCAATTCTGGTAGCGCCAAGTTTTAAAAAAATTTTGTGGTCACTACGTGGAAAATGATGAACAAATGTGTTGCACATTTTAAATAAAAATATTGGTCTTAATACACCTCTTTAGTGATCCAAATGGATCAAATAAAGTCGTTTTAAAAGTTTCTCAGTTGATAGTTCAAGTTTCTATTTTATTTTTAAGAGTCTCGCACTTTGCCTGGCTTGCCAGACAATCTTATTAAAAAACTCAATTGATTTCAAAATTAATTAAAAATAAAATTTTTCTAAATAATTAAATGACGTCCGAAGAAGCTTTCTAAAGATTTAATAAAGTTAAATCTATAATCGATTAGCTCTAATATCAAGTCTATCTATCTATCTAAGAGTAAATCGACCTTTCTTACTACAATGGTTACTCTTGAATGTTATATATTACCATCTGAATTGTGTTTATGATTCAGGTTGGGAAAAATTTAATGTTATCAAATTGTCATCAATGTGCTTCTTATCGAGTTTACATGAGGATTTGTAATGTTCATTTTCGGCGTTTTAAATCGGTATAATTAATTTTTTTCAACAACAGATACATTTTCTGTTGAATTTATTTTTTACTACATTTTAGGCTTTTACAACTGTTGGCAGGCAATGTTCCGATGCAGATGTTTCCATCAGGTATGGTATTGTAATGATCTGTAAAATTAGCTTATTGAAAATTATTATATTCAAAGAACCTTGATTGTTAAATTGTAAATACTGGCTTTACTCCAATATAACAAAAAATCCAACCAACTTTAAAATTTGTCAAACTTAATTTAACCTTTACCTTCTTCACATTTACATTTCTACAGATAGTTTAGCGCCAACTAATCATTACATTCTCAAACAATAACTAAACTCTTTACTCATATACATAATATAATGATAGTTTGTTTCTGTGAACAGCTGTAAGTAAAAGGTTTTTTTATCTATTAACCCCGGTCCCCGTGCCAACTTCACCAGACTCCAGAAGGAGTTCTACAACACATATCGATCTGGGATTTTGCCAGGTGACTCAATAGGGTCAGCGCACGACCGCTAGGTACCTGAGCTAGGCCTAGGATCTACGGTGATGGATTTCATAAAATGACCATTTTTAGTATCTAGATCGATTCTACAAGTTTTCCTGAGCATTTTGATGTATAACTTGCCTAGGTTCCCAATTTGGAACCCTAGAATCCTGGGACCAAGTACCAGAAAAATACATTTTGGAACAAATCTGATACCAAAAACAGATTCTACGTGAAAAATCATGCAGAATTGACCCCTCTTTTATTAAAATCCATGCACGGATAGCAAAAACACTCATTTTCGCAAAATGACAATTTGGGACCCGGGATGTCTGTCCGTCCATTCTAGGGCTAGACTTAATTCACATTTTGAGCATGTTCCCGTGCATGGATTTTGATGAAACCGGTACCATTTTCTTCAGAATAATGAGTAGAATACAATAGATTTATCGCCCGGTGTCAAAAATAGATTTTGTGGAACCGGATTCTAGGCCCAGGGCCCGAGTCAAGTAAATGGCTTAAATTGCATACAAATATATCAAATATAAGATTAACTCATTAATACGAGCATTTTGACATATCACTTGACTATATAATCAACAAAAATAAAATGGACCTAGAACGGACGGACAGACATCCCGGGTCCAAATTGACATTTTGCGAAAATGAGTGTTTTTGCTATCCGTGCATGGATTTTAATAAAAGAGGGGTCAATTCTGCATGATTTTTCACGTAGAATACGTTTTTTGAATCAGATTTGTTCCAAAATGAATTTTTCTGGTACTTGATCCCAGGATTCTAGGGTTCCAAATTGGGAACCTAGGCAAGTTATACATCAAAATGCTCAGGACGGCGTGTAGAATCGATCTAGATACTAAAAATGGTCATTTTATGCAATCTCTCACCGTAGATCCTATGCCTAGCTCAGGTACCTAGCGGTCGTGCGCTGACCCTATTGAGTCACCTGGCAAAATCCCAGATCGATATGTGTTGTAGAACTCCTTCTGGAGTCTGGTGAAGTTGGCACGGGGACCGGGTTAAAAAGTAAATGTACTTTGCCTTAGTAGTTTTCCGTTAATTTGTATATGAACCTATGTCGTCAAGTCTGAATTATTCTCTTTATTTGGAGATGACTCATTTTGCTATGTTTGTCACAACTGCTCTCAGAATCGAATATATAATTCGGATGACAGAAAGCTATACAGTTTCTTATATCATCAAAATAATATCGCAAATATCTTAAAGTGGTCTTATAAACTTTTTGTTAATGGATTTTACGATTGAATTCATCATCTTTTGGGGTCACCTTTGAGTGTGTTTGCTACTGCGCATTTCTATTGCGCACAATCATTGTGCTACAATGTAGTGGGGGTTTTTTAAAGGTTTTTTAGCGAGACTCTTTTTAGAGTCGCAAGCTTATGCTATAGTCATCGTGTCTGTCTGTCTGACCGTCTGTCCGTCTGTAAACCTTTGTCCATATTCTGGAGAGAACCGTAGACCCTAAAATTACCAAATTTGGCATACATACACTAGGGAGTATATGTAATCGACTAGTCAGACAAAAAACTGGGCGCCATGGATCATGACGCCCATTCTGGTGACACCCGTATGTTTTTTTTAAATTTCAATGTAAACAAATAAAGTAATTAAAAAGAAAGAGTCTCGCACTTTGCCTGGCTTGCCAGACAATCTTATTTCTATTACTTTTTTTAATTTTCTCGTTTTGGCGTCATTGTTGAGTAGATAAATATACTCTTTATTTCTTCTTTTAATTCCAATTTGAAAGTCATCAGCAACTTAAGTAATTTGACTGCATTTTTCCATTTTCCTAACGCCTTACTTTTACTGACAATATCCTAAGTTTTTTTCGGTGAGTGAATTACAATATTGCGTGTATTATCAACCATTTTGTTTTGCTAAAAGGTCATTAGTGCGTTGAACTGCAAAAGCAAGTTTTTACGGTCAGTTTGGAAGGTGTAGCTGGAAATGCAGGTGACTGGTGAGTTTGAAACGTGACGTGACTTTTATTTATTTTTAATAAAACATTTATTTTCTGTTTTTACAAGAATATTTTTATTTAACTTTTATTGTCATTATTTTTTAAACTCTCTTGGTGCATCAGTTATTTCAAAAAGGTTAAATTTTATTTAAATAAATTTTTCAATTTAAAGTTTTGATTTTTAATAAATTAGTTTCTGAATTCAACTTTTTTTAATAATTAAAGGTCTATATCGTTATCTATTTACAACTATCCTAAACAACATTCTGAAAATAACTTAAAAGCGTGAAGCTGGTTTTTTTAAAAGGGTTTAACTGTTTAAAATCCACTTTTATTCTTTTCTACGTTTATTTTTAAAATATACAGACTTTTAATTTAATTTATTTAAAATTATATTTGACATTTTAAAAGACAATCATTTATTGTTTATTTATCTATTTTATAATTTATATATTATCTTGATTATTTTTCGGTGAATTTATAAAGGTTAAATTTCTACTGTAAATGTTGAAAGAAAATCAAATAATTAATCTTTTTACGTAATAAGTTGTCCGATGACTTGTCATTCTTACTTTCAAAGTTACAATTTGAATCGTATTTATAATCAAATTGAAAGAATTTACTCCTTCTGATTCAAATGCAACCAAATTGTTATCACTCAAAACTAGGTTTAAAGAATAATTTTCATGTTTGTTGTTATTTTAGGGTTTACATTCAGATTTAACTATTTCTTTTGACCTGAGTTGCTTTTATAAATTGGTAAACCGAATATTTTTTTTAAATAGATGCATTTTCTGTTGTATTTGTATCTTTTTCAGTTAATTTAAACTTTACTACAGAAGAGATTGCTTTCACAGCAGTAGACACCAATGTTTCGATGCAATGGCACAATGATTATGTGTGAAACGAGATTATTAAAATCTATAAATTGTAGATTTTTGTTCATATTCACCAGTTTATAGGATAAATTACTTTTATAAATGCATATTTAAAATCTAATTTCAATTTTCTCTTGTGTTGTTTTATGTTCGTGTTCCAGTTCTTCAACCTTTTCCTAACAACATTTACCACTTATACCAGTAAACATTCGTTCTTTACTGTACTTACTATGAATTCCAATTTGTCCATCAACAAGTTCGTTTGATAATAATACACAAATATGCACGTGAATTTCTTCGACAATTACTCTTTTCTTCTAACCGGTAAAATTAATATTTCTATTTCTAATAGATTTTCTGTTAAATTTTGTTTTCTTTTTCGTCTTCATCACCTTTGTTATTGACTCTAACCACCAGTGACACTGGTACCACAATAAACGATATTTCCGGAGGAGCTTTCTAAAGGTTACAAATTAATGATTTTTACAAAATAAAATCTATAATTAATCAGCTATAATACCAAATACCTTATTACCAATTACCTTAAACAATATATATTTCTTAATACCATAGTTACAATTACCATCTGAATTGTGTTTTCGATTCAGGTAGTGGAAAATTTACTCCTATTACATCAAATGCTATCAAATTGTCATCAATGTGCTTCTTATTTTTATTGGGTTTACTTGTGGAATTTGTTGTTCCGGTTTTTATACAGGTAAAATTATTTTTTAATACAACGGATGCATTTTCCGTTGAATTTATATTTTACTACAATTCAGGACTTTCATAACTGTTGGCACTAATGTTCCAATGCATTTTCATCAGATGTGGCACATGATCTGTGACATTTGATTTTTGAAAATCCATAAATTCAAAGAAATATGATCGTTTAATTGTAAATATAAAGACTTTTCCCCCTTTGTTATTTTTAATAAAGGTTATTACTCTCTACTAGTAATGCTACAAAGTTTCAAGTAAATTAAAGATAATCAAATCGATGTATTTTTGAAATATGGTTATTTGATTTTGAACACAATTGACACAGTTAAACAGATTAGGAAGTTTTTTTGTCTGTTGTACATTGATGTGACATTAAGTTATTAGTAAACCAAAGTACTTTGATAATTTAATGTACTTTAATAAACTGACAATATATTCTTTTAAGAATTCTCATTTGTATTTTAGATTAGATTAGTTAACATTCGTCTTTTAATCCTTTAAAAACAGTCTTTTAAGCCCTGACATGTCCTCCTTTTTAAAAGGTTTCTTTCTATTACATTTCTTTAATCTCAAATAGGCTTCCTAGTTGATTTGAGTAATGAACTCTCCATTACTTCGTTGAATTCCAATTTGGTTGCAATAAGCCATGTTTATTTAGGTATTCAAGAAAAATTAACGTTTTATACAACATTCTGATCGGCAATAAAACACATTTCAATAAATATTATGTGATCGTCATCTTCTACTGTTTTTATAAAGGTTACATTTAAAACAATAATAGTTTTACATTTTTTTAATTCTAAGAATAATTGAATCTAACTCCAATTTCATTATCAAGTAATTAACATTTCATTCCATCTGAATTGTGTTTATAATTCAGGTGACGAAATTTTACTGATACAACTTCTAATATTATCAAATTGTCATCAAATGGTTTGATATGGTTTGGTTTGATAAAGTTTGGTTTACGTTAGCTTCTAACCGCTAAGACCTAACTGTTAGGATTTAGTTAATTGTTTTCGGTTGAATAAATTGAATCGGTAAAATAAATTTTGTTTTTAACAGATGCATTTCTGTTGAATTCTGATTTTCAGTTTATTTATAACGATTGTAATAACCCTATTAGCTAAATTTAAGACGTTATCAACTGTAGGCAATGCCAATTACAGTAGGCACGATGATAATCCGATGATGATTATCCGATTCATCATCTCATTGATTGCGGAGAACATCCAATCGAAATCCATAAATTGAAAAAAGCTATTGTTAGTCTGCTCACTTGTACTTTGTAGCGTTTTTCCTTAGATTTACATGAATCTATGTGGTAGTTCTATCTTTATCTAAGTACCAAATGAACAAGAAAGTTTTAATATTTCTTTCGGGATTTTCGACAAATTAATTCTCTGAAAAAACTTGGCTTGATTTACATTCCAAATTAGTGAATCCAATTTGAACCTGGAGGTCTTAAACAGATAAAATTATTTTTACATTAGATTTTCTGTTAATTCATAATAATTTTTAGTTTATTTACTTTTAAATTTAGTTCAAAAAATTCACAACTATAGACGCCATTATTCTGCTTATAATTTGTCCAGATTTTCAACCTAAAATCTCGAGCCACTTTATCGTATCACCTCATAATTATGATTTTTAACACATGCTTTTATAAAGGTAATTCGATAAAAAATTAATACTTTTAGTAAAATGTATTAAATAATCTGATCTAACGTTATCAGATTATTGATTGTTTTTATTACGATTGCCACTACTATTACTGTGTGAATTTTGTTTATAATTCCTTTGACAGAAATTGAATCAAACAGCTTCAAATATTATTAAATTGTCGCCACGTGCAGTTTGAATTGCTTTAGAACTTGGATGGCTTATTATTACAGAATCTTTATTTTATAATATTAAAGTAAAGTCGAAAAGCTTCGTCGTCGTATTGAATTTATCTTTTACTGTTTAGCAATTTTCTGGTTTAATACTACTGAGACTAAGTATGACTGGGTTATTTGTCTTTGTGGATTTTTAATGGTAAATTATATTTTTTAATTTTGTTCTAGATGATTATCTGTTAAATTACGATTTTTTCTATAGCGAATTAATGACTTTCTAACCTATGAGCAGTAGTCATAGTTTGTATTACATAATGTGTAAATATTTGGATGGTTTAAAATTTGTTTCGATTGAACAGCTTGTAAAGTACTGGTTTTATAAAAGGTTAAAAATATAAATTTTTAAAATTATATTTTAAAATTATCTATTTCTATCTCCGCTAATCTCAATTTACACACATCTTACACCAACTGGTCGACACAGAACACGTTCGTTACTGTATTTAATTCATGTGGACTGAATCTCAAAATATTATTTTGTTTTTAACCGCAACAATTTTTTATTTAGTTCAAGTTCAATCACACATTATGATAGCTTTTCGAATGTTTCTTTCGATTGCCTTCCTTCTTACACCAATTGCCTAATCTTTGAACCATTCCACGTGTCCAATTATAGCTTCAGTAGATATGATAAACAACAGAAAGGCAAACTATGTAAATGTAGTGGTTCATCTAATGGAACAAAATCCAAAAATATTCTGTTTTTACTGAAAAAGGAGCGCACTGTTACAGTGCCACTGTCTTGTACTGGAACATTCGGTATGGCTTAGTGGATAATTTTGCGATTGTACTCTTGAATAGTCTACAGTGACAAGGAAAAGTTCACAATATCTCAGTGAAAATTTTAAATAGTCTCGAAATGTTTATTTGAAATAATTGTTTTGTTTCTCAGTAAACTTTTTAAAAAGGTTACATTAATTAAATTAATTGTTCTATTTGATATTTTAAAAGATCAATTTGATGAAACATTATGAACTTTATTAAACGATTGATCTTTTGTATTACTATCGTTACTTTCTGAATCGTTTTTATTGTACCGGCGAAGGAAATTTACTTCTACAGCTTCGAATATTATCAAATAGGCATCACTGTGGTCTGGCTTAAAAGAGGAATTTGTAAGTTTCTTATTATTATTGGAGTTTCATTCAGATTTATTTTGTTTTGTTTGACTTCCGACCTTTTGTGTTTCAAATCGGTAGAATTAATTTTTTAACTGTTTCTGATGAGTTTTGATCTTTTTTGAATGTTTAATTTTTACAACAGTTTAAATTTTTAAAACTTGATAAGGAGTTTCTATTGACTTTAAAAAATAATTTTGAAATTGTAAACATTTATACTGATGCTAACAAAAGTTGGCTTATCTAAAAAATAAACTTTTCAAACGTCCATTAGATTATTGTCATATTGATCTTTTCTGCAGTTTTCCAAACTAAAAAGTCTAACATCAGTATCATTTTATAACAGGTTAACCTTTTTTGGAGCACTTTTAATCGGAAACAAAAAAAATTAATTGAAATTTCATTTTTTGCGAAAACGATGCACGAATCCAAATGGATATTCAGCTACAATATCATACCCCAAATGTTCACGATTGATGGTTTGATTGCGAAAACATGTTTGTTAACAATGTGAGTAATGTTTCTTATATTTGATTTTAAATTAAGAATATCATGGAAATTGAATTTCTTAGAAGCAATAGCATCAAATTATGTGAACGTAATTTTACGTGTATAAAATGGTTTCACAAATCATTAAACAATCTATTAAATTTCCTTCTTTTAATACGATTGTTTACACATTAACTTCCTGATACAAATTTTTATTATTGATTTAAACACATGATAAAAGATTAATTTTAAGCAGTATTTAAAGTTTAATAAATTTAGTCTTTGTCACCCTTATTTGCTTAACGGTAAAAGTTGATTTTTAATATTTTATATTTCTAATATATAATTCTGATATCATTTTCTTTGGTCTAGTTATTGATTTTTAAAAAGTGCGAAGCAGTGATCAGTGACCTTTAGATTTTAGAAGTCTTCAACAATTGTGACACAATCATTTCTTGTGATGGTAGATTATACAAGATTTAAATACGTTAAAGAAAGAGATTACACATATAGTTAAGACTATATACCCTTATTGTACCTAATCCTAATCCTAAACCACCACTGTTCAGTGAGTGATCAGTTGAACTCGACAGTTACTCATCAGTGAGAAAGCATCTAATCTAATAAATTAGCCAGATATAACTCAGATATAATAATGGTTCCCCAATAAAAATTAGTAACGACCAATTTTTTAAATAAGAAAATCATAACCCCCAAATAAGTTAACAAACGATGGATCTTTATTACTAACATCGTTACTATTACCTATCGTGTTTATTATTCATGTGACTGAAAATTACTCCCACAGCTTCAAATGTCATCAAATCATCTTCATTGTGGTCAGGTTTCAAACAGAATTTTGTTGTTTAATTATAAACTTGGGCTTAAGTTGGTGTTTAGCTCATTCTTTTGATTATTGTACAGGTAAACTTGCTAAATCCAAATATACTCAGAAAATTTTATATCGAAGATATTTAATTTGAGAATGATTCCGATTGGTTTATTACTTACAATTTGTTAGTTTAATGGTTACAAATAAATTTATTTGCTTCATAATTCTTAAAATACGAGCTTTGATACAGAACTGGACGGTAAACTGTGCATCAGTAATGTTTCGTTCCAATGTATAGGACGGGTTTTATAAAAGGTCAAAGACATATAATTTTATAAAATTAAAATTTTAAAAATCATCTCGTCTAATTTCTACACTGATCAATTCATACATATCTTACACCAATTCTCCAATTCTCAAAAGATTATGACTGATTATCCAGTATAGAACAAGTTTTACTTCAGCTCCATTGGCCTAACCTTTGAAACATTCCATGTGTCCAATTATAGACTTGACTTGAAATAATAAACAACTGGAAGGCAAACATGTTAAAAAGTGGTGGGTTAACAAAAGGAACATCTGAAAATATTCTGTTTTTATTCGAAAGGTCGTAAACTGTCTTGAGCTGGAATATTCGGAATGCCTAATCGGATTTTTATTTTCGAATATTCCGCAGAGACTATAGAGCCTATTGCAAATTTTAATTTGTAAAAGTAATCTCAAAATGTTTAATTGAAATAGATTTTTTAAAATTTCGAAATTTCAAGTTTTATATCGGTAAAATTAATTTTGTTAACAACAAATGCATGTTGAATTTTGATTTTTTACTTTTTACAGACTTTCATAACTTTAGATCTTTGAAGAATGGGTACCTTTGACTTTAAAAAATAGTATTTTATTCATTTTGGATTTTTCCCAACTATTTTGAGTATGTATAAAGGTTGCGATATCTTAAAATAATTTTTCTTGATGTCATTGTTCTAAAATATTTGATTTGATTGTTTTAAATTAGATTGAAGAGTATGCACTTTTTGGGATTTCTGAAAGGTTTAAAAATAATTTTAATTGTATAACAATTTTTTGAAAATACTTAATTTGAATCTCGTTATAGAACTCCACTCCAAAGTAGCGCCATTTTTCTAGTACATTTCCAATTTTAACTTTGATATATTACTGAAGAACAAACTGAGAGGACACAAATAGTGGTTCTGCCAAAGCGACAGGATCCGAGAATATTATGGACAGGTATAAAGTAAAAATTTTAAAGGGTTAAATTGTTGGCTTAATATTTGATCTTTCGCTTTGTTTATTGGTAAACTTATTTTTTATATTTTCAATTTTAATGGAATTTCTTTATTCGTTTTTAATGACTTTCTCAATTATGAACAGCAGTGATCCAATGTAGAAGCTTCCAATCGATTGTGGCACAATAACGATCTGTGGCATTATTATTACATATTCATATTTTCATAATTATAACATGAAATTAAATACAATCTTTAATTGAGTTCAAATTCGATCACATTATTTGCAATGAAGAAAGAGAAGTTTGCCAAGTGGTCCTCAATTTTTGAATCCATTTAGTCTTTATCGCTATCTTTACTTTTACTAAATCGTTCCAATGTTGCAGTTCTCATTTGATAATTTACGGTTTTTAAAATATGATTTTTAAATAAGAGACTTTTAGGTGATGATTTTATAATTAGGCCTAATTCGAAGGTTTTTTTAAACAAAGGTTAGTTTATAATAATTATGGATATTTCTAAAATTATCTAACACAACGGATATTCTACATAATGTAAACTTCGTTGTTGTCTTGTTAATCTTACTCATTATGTTCACGATTGTCATCTAAATGGTATTTATGACTTGAATGACTGAATTTTACTCCAACAGCTTCGAATATAATCAAATTGTCATCAATGGTTAGATTTCAAAAAGATTTTTTAGTTTTCTTATTATTACTGAGTATGCATAATTTAATTTCCAAGAAATCAACTGGCTCTTCTTTTATATAGGTGAAATTAATTTTGTCCATATTTTTATGGATCTTCTGTTGAGTCTTTTTTATTATATATTTTTTTAATTCGATTGTTGTGTTTTGCAACTATTTCAAATGACAAAATTTGTTTTTTAATGAGAAAATTAAAAGGTGTTTTTAAATTCTTTTTTTAAATTAATAAATAAAATATTTTCAGTCAGATGTTGTATTGAATCTAAGTTTAAGTTAGATTTTTGTTCTTGTTCTTTATACAGTGTTACTATCGGTAAAAACTAATTTTGAAATAAATTCAATTTATTAATTGACTTTCTGTTAATTTTAGATTTTTAGCGAGACGAAGTCGAAGACTTATAGTTTCACCCTGTCTGTCTGTCTGTCTGTCTGTTGCAGGCTTGGGAGAAGAAACCACTGCACCCCCAGCAACCAAACTTGGCACACCCTTTCCACCCCATCTAAAACCGTAGGATTCCAAAAATCAGCCTTTTAGGTTATCTGGTTGCAGAGATATGAGACAAAAAGATTCAGATTTTGCTGTGTGTAAACAGATGCGACTATTTCTACTCACGTGAGTGTGGTGTGTGGGCCCCTGTTTCTACTCTGTTTTGGTGTGGAAATAGTCGATACAGTCACTCAGTGCGTTAGTGACACTCACTCTGGCTGTCTGTTTGTGTCGTTTTTTTATCAACGCATTTTTTTTTAATGTTCCAGGCTTGATGCATCACCGCTACCTCTAGAATGTTGGCCACCGAATCGATTGAGAAATTTACACATGCAAAGACTAGATAGATAATGTTTACAGATGCATTTTGATTGTCCAGCTGATACTGAATAATATATGAAAAATTGTGTATTACTGTATTTCGCTGAAATGAAATCAACTTACTTTATCAGGCACTTTCATCAGTTCGAGGGAGTACAAAAGTCTAAGTCTTGTACTGAACCAGTATAGATAAACCTCAATACTTGTGCAAACACTTCAATATGCATATCGATCTTAACCATATTATCTTGACTTTTCTGATTTTTACTGTGTTTAAACATTGATAGCAATAATGCAAAAAATATGATCGTGCAACCAGGATAGCTTTGTGCACTGGAAATATTTTACAACTTTCCTCAGTTTTCACAAGTAAAATTGCATCACGAAATTGCCTGTTTCCAGCAATTGATAGTCACCCAGAACGGCATAATCGTGGATCACATGTTTTGTATTTGACAAAGAGTTGGTATTTGATTTCTTTTGTATTCTTTTGTTTGACTGAACCCCAAAGTAGATTCATCAAGCAGTAGTCCATAGTTAGGATCCAGTAGATATTCCCTCAAGATGGTGTTTTTGACAAGTAAATCTATACGAGGACGCAACTTTTTATTATAATTATGTTTACTATTTCTTATAATTTCCTAGTATATTTTATAATTTTTAAAATAATATTGTGTCATAAAAAAATTATTTTTCAGTCTGTGGATTTTTTGTTAGTACAGTCACACTTCGTCGAGCTACTTTCCTGGCTTGCCAGAATTTTTTGGTCATAAGTTTTGTTTAATAATAATATTAGTTTTCAGCACCAGAGATTCAGATTAACAGCTAAAAGTCAATATTCTCTTATCCTTTTAATTAAGTCTCACATTGGAGTGATGGCTAAGTTTACAAATTAATCTTATTATATTTTTCTATAAATTCGGAATTCAATTATGATTTTATAAGCGTCATTTCGTTGTCGTCACGTTTCGCGTTCCAAATTCAAGTCCTTTAATCCACCTCTTGATAAATCCCTTAAAAGGCTTGAAGCGTAAATTACCTCAAAGATTCATCACGGTGGATCAGTTGAGAATTGTAAATAAAGATGTACTCAATGCTTTTAATAACAAAATTTTTTATTGGTTTGAAAAATTAAACGACTTAAATCACCTCCATTTTACATAAAACATTCTCACAACTCATCTCTCGAAATCAGTCTTCTATTCACACTCTCTGACAAGTAATACGAATCATTAGCATCAATTTCGATGGTGTGCAGCACGGGACAGTGTCGAAAGGGTGCTCTGGCCAATTGAGCACACAGTCGCATTTGAGCAGCAATTTCGACAGTTCCATTCTTCGTGTCGTACTGACACTCGGTACACGACTCAGTATTGTTAGTGATACTGAGAACTTGAAGATTGGGAAACATTTCCGGTAGGTGAAGACGTTCGGTGGAGTTGAGCGAATTAGGGAATAACTCCAGGGTGATTAGTCGAACTGATGGAACGGGTACAATGTTCTGGTCTGCGGGATTCTGCTCATCATCTAATCCAAAACGATCTAACAGCCACAGTGAGAGATGGACAAGTTGAGTGAGACGGGACAAGGATCGAGATAAGATTCTCATTGAAATGTTACCAAGTCTGAGTGATAGATGAGACAGTGAGGTGAATCGGGTACAGAGATGGTTCATATCGCGCAAAATTCGGTTCAACTCACGACCATCTTCATCATCTTCATCATCTTGATCACGAACCGTCAGATCGTTCCCAACTTGAACATCAACAAATTTAGAACAAAAATTTTCATCAATACGAAGCAGTAGATCCAGATTGTACGTGGAACCGGTGGTAATTTGAAGCTGTTGATTACCCGAGACATTGTGACGAAAAGCACGATCAAGGTCATTTCCGAATAGATAACCCGAGTGAAAGGTACTCAACTGGGACAGGATTGTCAGCTCTGGCAAATTGATATTTTCTTCTCGGAATAATTTCAAATCTAGTTTCAAGTGTTTGAGTGATGTAGCTCTGTTGAGCGAATCAAACAGTTTGGCAATTTGAGCGTTCATTTGGTCGTAGAAATCTTCTGGAATCCGGTTGCCATCTATAAGCCAAAAGCTAATTTCTTGCGTTACGAAAAGTTTCAAAGTAACCAAACCATCATTACTCCAGTTGTCAATCAGCTGTATAATTTGGTCCAGTGATGAAGGTTCAGCGAATCGTTGTACCACAGTGAGTTGAGTGATTCGGGGTAAACTGTCCACTAATGTAGAGATCATCTCCGGTTGGACTTGATTGTGCAATTGAGCATCATTCTGGTTACGATAGTTTCGATTCAACAAGTTGAGAGTGTCAATCTGTGGTAGTCGTGTCCAAGGCGTGCGTCCATCATCTCGTCTCACGTGCTCAATCAGTCGACTCTGATATTGATCCAATTGAAGTTGTGATAGATCAAAATGTCGATCATCCACGATGACCAGTGAACGACGTCGATTCAGTTCGGTAGGTAGTAGTCGTGACCAGCGAGTGTTTACCAGTCGAATGGTGCGAAGTAGTTCAAGAAGGGAGAGGTACTGGAATATTGCCAGAAGACATAGATCGAGAAAGTCATTGAGGGATGGAGGCATGGTGGCGTGAGGTTTGGAGGTGAAATAGATCAAATTAGAAACATTTCCTGTAAAAATGCGAGTGCTTTTAACAGCGGTCAGGCGAGTGTTAGCTATTTGTTTACACTGGTACGGCCAGCATGTTGAATAGTACGTTTTCTTCCCGATAGATGACACCACCTACATAAAACAGGTAAACTTTTATTTCTTATTGGTAGCATTTTTTATTTAACATTCAATGTCGTAAGTTTGCTTGAATATTATTGACTGTATGTTTCTAAAAAGGTTTTGTTTAAACAATTTTATTAATTGATTTTAATAAATTTTTACTTGAATTTTTTTTAAATTAAATTATTTTTTGAATCCATTTCTTTTTATCTACTGGTCTTTTAACTCAATTTAGGCACAATATTGTCAAGCAATTTTAACCTCAGTGCGTGTTCAGAATATAATTTGAATTATAATCACGGTAAATTGATTTTCATGCATTGCACATTTGCACTTTCAACTTTGGTTGTATGCATGCTGTTTTTTAGCGAGACTCTTTTAGAGTCGTAAGCTTATGCTATTGGGTGTGTTTACATTGGAGCTGTCGCCGGCGACAGCGACCGAAAAATCAAAATATTTGATTGTTTTCTGCTATCGCTCGAGCGATAGGAGTGATCCACAAAAGTTGATACTCTGCAATCCAAAGTAGGCCTAGCGACACCAATCGCTGGCGATAGTTTAAGTGTAAACAGACCCATTGCCATCGTGTCTGTCTGTCTGACCGTCCGTCTGTAAACCTTTGTCCATATCCTGAGAGAACCGTAGACCCTAAAATTACCAAATTTGGCATACATACACTAGGGAGTATATGTAATCGACTAGTCAGACCAAAACTGGGCGCCATGGATCATGACGCCCAATTTTGATAGCGCCAAGTCTTATAAAAGATTTTTTGTGGTCACTATATTGAAAATGATGAACAAATGTGTTGCACATTTTAAATAAAAATATTGGTCCCAATACACCTCTTTAGTGATCCAAATGGATCAAATAAAGTCGTTTTAAAAGTTTCTCAGTTGATAGTTCAAGTTTCTATTTTTTAAGAGTCTCGCACTTTGCCTGGCTTGCCAGACAATCTTATTAAATATAACATTTATTTTATTATAAGTAACAAATTTGTACTTGACTTTTATTGTTTTTAACTATTTATATCATCTATTAATTGACATCTTCTAAAAAGGTTTCGCTTAAATATTTTTTGTTTATTTGTTTTAAATAAATTTTTACTTTAAATTTTTAATTTTTATTAAATTATTTTTTAAATACACAACTTATTATGTACAGGTTATTAGCGCCATCTAGTTATCAATACAACATTTAGAATACAAATATCACAACTCTATCACATTTTCAATGTCTGATATGTTGAATTTTTAAAGGGTTTAGACTTTATGAAGTTTATTTTATATTTTACAACTAATCTCTAGTTCATTTTGAATGATTTATCTCAAAAGAGATGACGCACTGTTCAAGTGTACTCAATTTATGTGCACATGGATCAAATCTCAAACAATTTCAAACGCTCTACGCAACCGGGAACCAGTTAAATTGCAACATAAATAATTTTACATTTCAGGTGTCAAATTATAGCTTCCCTTCAACTTTAATCAATAGTTCGTCTATCTCTAGATAATGTTGTTCATTGTCAAACTAAAGTTTAATCCCTCATCTTCAAATTGTTACAATTAAAATCATTTGTTGGTATATATGCTTTTTAGGTGCTTTTTAAAAGGTTTTATTTAACTAATTTTATTTATTTTAATAATTTTCTTCTTTTTTAGCGAGACTCTTTTAGAGTCGTAAGCTTATGCTATTGTCATCGTGTCTGTCCGTCCGTCCGTCTGTCTGTAAACCTTTGTTAATATCCTGAGAGAACCGTCGACCCTAAAATTATAAAATTTGGCATACATACACTAGGGAAAATAGGGTATGTAATCGAATAATCAGACCAAAACTGGGCGCCACGGCTCATGGCGCCCATTCTGGTGACAAATGATATTTCTTAGAAAATCGTACAACCTAGAATTGAAAGATTTTGGCTAGATAAACTTGTGAGAATATGTAATCGAATAGTCAAAATTAACTTGGGCGCCATGGAACATTACGCCTAATTCAGTTAGCGCCAAGTTTAAAAAAGATTTTTGTGGTCACTACGTGGAAAATGATGAACAAATGTGTTGGACATTTTTAAATAAAATATTGGTCCTAATACACCTCTTTAGTGATCCAAATGGATCAAATAAAATCGTTTCAAAAGTTTCTCAGTTGATAGTTCGAATTTCTATTTTTTTAAGAGTCTCGCACTTTGCCTGGCTTGCCAGACAATCTTATTTTAAATTGATTTCGGAATTCATTTATATATTTAAGAAAAATTAGTTTTCTATAACATTCACATCTACAATAAAAATGCAATTTTAGTTTTAATAGATTTAATCTAAACTGAACTGACCCGCGTTTTTTTAGTAAGATAACATTTTAAAATTAATGGTTTTATGGAAATGGTTTTTATTCTAAGAATAATTAGATCTAACCTCAATTGTGTATCCTAAATTTGACATTTCATTCCATCTGAATTGCGTTTATAATTCAAGTGACAGAATTTGACTACAACATTTTCGAATATTACTGTGGTCTGGTTTAGAGGATTTTGTAGGTTTACTATATCATATCTACATTAATTCTAAACTGTTTCAGTGTATTAGTATATCAATCAAAGAACTCGTTTAGTCCATTTAGAACAAAATGTCTCGTGTGGACAAACCCAATTCAAGAAGCAAAGCTTATTTAACTAAAAGATTCATTTTGGGATCGATTGAGACTTGAAAAGTTAAAAAGGTTAGGAATAGTTTTATTTGTTTTAACAAAGTTAAATGATATTTTACTTATTATTGAAATCTTAAATTTTGTTTTAATTTCTCTCGGCCCGTTTTGCGTTCAATTTCAGGCCCTTTAAGCCACCTCTAGTTCAAATCTTTATCAACTCTATCGTTCACATCTAATATCAAACTTTTCTCACTTTGGTCTAGTTTGAAGAAGAATTTTGTAGTTTTTTATTATACATTTGTAATTTTATTGAGGTTGGGCTCAGATTTAGTGTTTCTTTTTCAAACTTCAGGGTTTTAAACAGGTAAAATTATTTTTTATATCTGATTCTGTTAATTTATACTTATTTTTAGTTTATTTACTTCTAACTTTAGTTCAGACATTTACAATTATAGGCACCATCGTCTTATTTATCTTTTCCAAACTAAAACGTTACACAACCTTATCGAATTTCCTCATAACGAACCTCTACGAGGATTATAACCCACAGTCGCGATGACTTAATCGTGCAAATATACTCAAATCATATGGACCAAATCTCAGAGGATTTAAAGAGCCTTACGCATTCTTAAATCAATCTTATTAATCAAGCCTATTAGACTTTTGAAAGAATTTTGAAATTTTTGAAACCATTGGGAAATTGTTTAGAATGTAATCGGCAGCGTATGACTCTCAATATTTCATTCTCATTGAAATAACGATAGAACTACTTTTGCTACTATCAAGACTTTATCTTATTTAACAATTTTCCGGTTTGGTACTATTGCGTTTATGTTTGGGGTTATTTGTGACTTTAACGCATCGCTGTTTTCATATCGGCATGTTCAATTTTTTATTTTTTTTCTAATAGAGTTTCAATCACACGTTATAAGAGTTTTTCAAAATGTTTCTTTCCGTTGTCATCCTTCATACACAAATTGCAAAATATTTGAAACATTTCACGAGCCCAATTATAGCTTCACAAAATTTGATAAACAACTGGAAGGCAATCTATGCACAAGTGACGGTTCATCTGATAGAAAAACATTCGAAAATATTCTGTTTTTATTGAAAAGGACACGCAATGTCTTGAACTGGAACATTCGACACGGTATTTGATAGGATGTACTTTTAAATATTCGACAGGAACAAGGGAAATGGTTTACAATAACCCAGTGAAAATTTTAAATCTTAAATAGTAGTCTCGAAATGTTTATTTGAAATACTTTTTTTTGTTTCTAAGGCTGTTTTTAAAGGGTACATCAAATTAATTACATTAGTAATTTTTAAGAACAATCTGATCTAACATTACTTTATTAAACGATTGATCTTTCTTTTTACAATCGTTACTTTCTGAATCATGTTTATTGTTCCAGTGAAGAAAATTTACTTACTTGTTAGATAGAAGTCCAGTTCGATCGTTGACTTATGGAAATGTCAAATCGGTATAAAATTGTAAAATCATTTTTTTTAAATTATCAATTTATAATATTTTTTAAATATTTTTTTAAATCCGGCTTGTCGCTCTGATGCATGCTTAAATTCCTAATAAGTAAATAAATAAATAAGTAAATTCATAAATTGGTATCAAAGTTGAAACGCTATGATTTGATTCCGTAAGAGATTGGTAGTCCTGGTTAACGAGTGAAAACGCAAAGATTAAGATTGATGGCTTGATTGAGAAAACATGTTTGTTAACAATGTGTGTAAAGTTTCTCGTGTTTGTAATAATTGAATTTCTTAGAAGAATAAACGCTAAATTTTGAGTTTGAATGAGCCATTCATTCTTTTTTAACAAATTCGATTGTTTACACATGTACTTCCTGGTACAAATTTTTATTATTGATTTAAACACATGATACTAAGATTAATTTAAAACGTCATTTAAAATTCAATAGGTCAAAATTCCGGGCTTTGTTGATATATCATAAGACTTAAACACTCTTTAAATTGAGTTTAATCAAATTATTGTCTTCTTTTTGTGTGTGTCACACTTAATCTGGTTTCATGGTTTACTTGAGAAATGGACTCGTTGATCTAAATATATTGTTATTCATTTGTATTTGGTTAATGGAATAGTTTATAGGTTCAACAAATAATTTTAATTGTTTTAACAAATATTTATAAGAAAATATTTGAAATTTTAATTTAAAAAACCAATTCAGCTAGCTAACATTTGACATTTTTGAACGGTAAATTATATTTATAAATACTGATTTTCTATAATAATTTTCTAAACGTTATTTCTGTGTTCTCTCCTCGTTTCGCTTTATCATTTTCTGTTTGTCACTTCCACCAATATCTCACAACCAACACCACTGTCATGGAAAGCCTCTTTCGCAATAACTTGTACCAGTAAATCTTCTGCCTCAATTTATCTCTGTATTTCAATTTAATCTCAAACAAGCGATGTAAATCATATGTTTTCTTGTAAAATTTAAAACAATCTGATTTTTAAAGGATAATCCAATCCATTCTGTTGATTGCCTAAACTTTAGCCAATAATCAGAGACCTGACAAAGTCATTTTGGATTCACACATTTAAAGTGTATATTTTTCATATCTTGAATAATATTCATTCAGTGACAGTTCTATCCGTTTAAAAAATAGGTTATTCGTAAATTTAAACACTTTAATTGTGTATTTATAATAATTATTTTGTTATTTTTTTAAAGTTTGATCACATTTTTATGTCGCTATTCTAAAGGTTTTTTTTAAATTAATTGCCTATAAGCAATCTCACATTAATGGCATAGTTAAGTTGTGAAACACGTTGATATTTAATCATAAAAAGTAAAATATTTAACTTGAGATTTACTTTAATTTGGTAAATAGCTTGATTGGTTTAAGAAAATGTTTAAGACAATAACTTTTATTACCTGATAAGAACAACAAAAACTATTTAAAATCAAAATTTAATGAATTAAATAATTCCAGTCCAATTGAAGTGAATAGTAAAATTTATAATTGACCTATTCAATTCGATTGCATTGCAGATTCCACACTTTGTGGTTGTCTTTTTGTTTGTATCAAAATCTGCACAATTGCAAACAAACTGCCACCTAGCACCATACAACAAAATGTAAGCAAAATATTGCCAAACTCATACAATTGACCCAACTCCTTGATGATTGCAAAAATGACCACAACTCTGTTGTCAAGTTTGAAGTGATGATGAACGAATGCAAGCGCAGCAGGCCAAGAAGCTTCGTATGCAAGCGTCCAGATTGGGTAAAAATTTGTTTGAAACAAGCCAAATTCAATTAATGACTTACTGGTGAGCAAAAAGTGGAATATTAAAATTGGGTCAGGCACAAAAAATAAACTCAAAAATGCAGTAACCAGAGTTCCAGAAGCATGAAACAAAGAAGTTTTTGTCAGCATTCTATAGTATTCTGATATATCAGCGATTTTCATGAATTGAAATGAAATTATCGAGTAGATATTTTGAGCTGAGAAATAAGAGAAAAAGCAAAAGCCAAAAATTGTAATTTTCAAAATGCGATTCAAAGTTATTGGTTGCGAATTTGGATCTTCATTTGATTCAACCAATGGCTCTTCTGGTGTTTGTGAGGAAATTTTCGGTTGAAATTTGACGTAAATGATGCAAATTATTGTTGAGACTAATGACAAATTAAGCACAAAAATTATTTTTAAAACATATTATTAGATTGATTGCTTACCAATTGCTTGTAACATGCTGGGCATACCATCGTCCAATGTTGCACCACTAAAACAACTACTTGCGACTACTTTTCCAATAGATGTCGAACAGTACAACAGTTGCAGTGCAGCAGCATAATTTGTTGTCCACACTTGCACCAGCCAAACACAGATTGAATTGAGCCAAATTGCTTTGCATATTTGTGTAGTTCCGATTGCAATTCCGAGTATCCAGGCAGATTGAGATGGTTCGAAAAAGATTGCCACACAATAGACGAGCATGCTGAGGGTAAGCAACTGTCGACGTGTGATCGGTATAAGCAGAGCACAAGCTCCAACAATGTTCCCCAAATTCAGTATTTTAACAAAATAATCAACTGACAAATTTCTATCAGCGATATGAAACATCTTAAAGGAAGTTATTTCCTGAAAAAATAAAATTTCAAATATGTTCAATTATATTAAAATATTTAACAATACAACTTACCATAGCAAAGAGATTGATAAAAATCAATATCGTACGGACGAGATTGCTTTTGTTTGAAAGTTGACACATTTTTTATTAGTGTACTTTAAAACTTAAGAAATTAAATTGAATTTGCGTACAAACAAATTATAGTATTCGTATAAACGAAATTGCTGAAATGGTTCTTATAAGAAAGTTTGCATACGCCTTAAATTTTTATTTTCATTTTATCTTAAAGTTGATCACTATGCAAACACTACATTTGATTATCGACCAAAAACTCACTAAAATGTATGAGTTTTCCAAACAACACAGTGCTGTTGCATTTGTGTGATTTGTGTCATTTGTCACCAAGGTCATGACATCGAAAAATAACGTTACGGTCAGAGGTAAAACAAATAGTATTGTGGAAAAGTAAATATGTCTTGTATGCTTTCTGTCAATCATGTGACTTATCGAGTTTGGTAACTCGTATGATATGAAACTAACTACAACTAGAACTTACTGTAGCAGAGCTCTCTTCCCTTTTCATATATCTCCTCTGAGTTTTTTTAAATTGATCTTTGAACCCCGACTAGCGATGGGTCACATTTGATACTTTTTTAAGCAGATTTAATAACGAACAAACAAAATTTGGGTTTGAAATATAGAAAGTAAAGCCTCTTTTTTTTTCTTGTTTATAGATTTTCCGTAATCCAACAAGTCAATTAAAATGCCACACTAGTATATTTTCATGTTTTTTTTTATTTTTAAAGGACTTTCATTTAAATGGTTTGTTTTTTCTTCAGTTTGATTATTGACTTTAAGCTCTAAAGGCACCAGTGATAGGATTAAAAAGCATTTTCTCCAATTTATGTAAAATGTTTATTAGCAATGTTCGATCATTTGTGAGTTGGAGAACTTTAATTATGACGTTACTATCATTTTATTTAGTTTCAGCTCACATACATGAAAGACCATCTTTTAATTTTGTTTGCTAGAATGACTATTTTTCAGTCGCAAAATTAATCAATTAAATTGATATGTGATTTATTAGTTTCAGTATAGTAAAGGTTAAAATATATATTTTTGTTTAATAATTATTAAAAAATATCAAAAAACTAATTTTAAATAAAAATATTTTTTATTAAAAAATTTGGGTTCGTGTTAGATGGCTGAATTCTTAAACGGTAAATTTATATTAACGTTATGTTAACGTTGACGTTGACAATATCTTTTCAATTTTCTCAATCAAGTTTTGTGTTTTAATTTCAGTTCTTCACGCTTCTCATAGCATTTGTCACTCCCACGTAATGCACCGTTAACCTTTGATTATTCTAGGAAAACTGTTATCTCGATAATTTTTGTGTATTTCTAATTGATCTTCTCCAGCCAAGTAGGTATTTTTTAAAGACTTATATTAAATCGACCGACTTGATTTTCCATAATATGCCAGTTCAACTTTCACAATTTCAAAAACTTATGATAATTTTTGTAAAGGTTACCATAAGAAATTTTCTAAATTTATCATCAAATTTTCCTATATCACATTTTCGATCATATTCTACAAACGGTTTAATTATCGGTAAAATTATTTTATTTTTATTTTCTAATAGATTCTATTTCAAATTTTGTTTTCTTTTGTCTGGTTAGTGACTTTGAAGTACCAGTGGCACCAGATTCTGAAATAATTATCAAATGTTTTTAAATTTTAAGCACTTTTATCATAAATTATAACAATACAGTATAATCACACATTATATGCTACTTTCTATATCTTTATATATTATTATATCATTAATCCCCTATTTAGTGAGTTTGAAAAGTTTAGAAATGAAATTATCAATTTTAAATATATTGCGATGAATCTAAATCTTGTTTCTTGGAAATCGGCCTTCAGTAGCACAGGAATCTCCAGTCTCGTTGTAACTCAAAATAGTTTATTCTAGGCTAAGATATATGAAAGGACTATGTACAGAAATATAAAGAAAATAGAAGGTAAAAACAGTATAAATAAGTACAACTAACAATGTAACAAGACAAAGTAGTGGACACAAGAATGAGCAAATAGGTGACAGCCAGCAGAGAGGCAACCTAAGAAATACAAGGGAAAGGGTTAGCACGAGCAGAGGCATAACACTATAAATGGCTTACTAGAGTAAGACCATCACCCTCGGACTAACTAAGCAATGAACAGTAAAGACAGAAAGAATAAAGTCAGTACTGAACAGTTGCTCACAAGTAAGTGTCGAGGCAATGGCTGGAGATGGCTTTATATAGTAGACGATCGGTCACTTGTTCGAGGTAATCGTCACCAGAGGCAGTCACAGTCAGCTCAGTGACGAGGCATCGACTAGACGAGTTCAATCTCGAGTTCATATTCATCGGTGACAAACTAAACTTGTCATCGATTTCCAACATTGTTGACTACTTAATTTAAAGGTTTAAAAAATAATTTTAATTGTTTTGACAAATATGTTTATGTAAAAATATTATTTAAACTAATTTTGATACAATACAACTCTTTTAAATGGTAAATTATTTTTAAAATGCTTATTTGAAATCGATTTCCCCCATAGTATTTCTGTGTGTCATTTCATGTAGGCATCTCAGGCATAAAAATCTTCATAAGCAACGTGACAAATGTTTAACAGACAAAGTTAGCTTAGATAACGACTAATCCATTCATTGAGTTTAAAGCGTGTAAAGTAAATAAAAATGCTCTTTTCTGACTGATTTTGTGTTCTCGTACTATTTCGCGTTAACATTTACAGATTTTCATCCCATCTCAACCTCACAATTTATACAACTCAAATGCATTGTTCTTGTTCACTTAAATAAGTAAACTTAAACCTATCTGTTTATATTCTTTGAATTTAAATTTAGTCGGTATCAAATTTGGTTTATTTTATTTTATAATCGTCACATTTTTTAATAAGAGTCAATCCAAGGCTTTCTCTCAATTCCATCTCGGTTTAATTATTAAAATTTCTAAGTTGAGTTGAACTCAGACGGTAGTAACGTTTCAGGTGACTCTCGTGCCATAGGGACATCAGTAGGTCTATCTTATTCAATTTTTACGCTGGTTCCGAATCTGGTTAGATGGTATGTGAGTGTGGTTTTCTAAAAAAGTTTTGTTTAAACTATTTTTAAATATCTCTTATCACCCTTATACATACATGTACTTTTAAACATTTTATTATTTTATTATATTTTTATAAACATACGCAGCCTTCTGATCATCTCCCACAATCGCATGGCCCACTGGTGTGTTCAATTCATGTGGAGCAAATCTCAAACGTCCGATGCAAGATGAAACAAAATTTTGCTTCATCACAAATGAGTCATTTGAAATGACATTCTTTGGTGTGCCCAGACATTATCGAATGAGTGACAATTTCTACAACCACTGAAATACTTCTACAACAATCTCGTCTTTACAACCTGTAAAATTATAAAATCAACTATCGTCAGTAGTTCTTCTGTTGTTCATTGTACGAGTTGAAGTTTATTCCCACAGCTTCAATTTGTTATCATTATTATCAACTTTAATTGAATTTTTAAAATAAAATAGCGGTAGTTTCACACACAGTATTGTTGAGGAGTGGCTTAAGAAGCAAAATTTTTATTCAAAATGTTTATAATTGGGTTTATGTCTAGATTTATTTACTTATGGAAACTCTTCAAGATATCATTTTGGTAACTGATAATATTTTAATGAAATGTACGCTTCCTGCAACATTTAAATCTGAACTGTGCACCAGTGGTTTAGCTAAGGCTACAACAACAGATAATATTATGGAATGATATAAAAGAAAATTTCTTTGGTTTTATATAATCCGTTTTATTTTTGAATCTTGGCAATTCCCATGTTTATTTATTGGTAAATTTAATTTCGTTTTTATTTTTTTATTTCTAACGTAGATTCTGTTGAATTATGATATTTTTTCGTTTTTCTTACCTTCTCAATTAATGGAACTAATGATTCATTGCGGAAATTTTTATCAACTGTTGCACATTGACGATTTGTGCCATTAGGTTATTCTAGATTCATATTATTCACATTTATAATTGAAACTAAACCTTCAATCGGTTTAAATTTGATCACATAATTGTCAACTTTATTACTACTTAGCACTAGACTTAGTGCTCTCATAAGTCAGAAGTGACCTTTCAAAAAGAACGTAATTTTAGTGTTGGAGGCAAGTGAAAAGTGGATGAATCAGCAGCGATAAGCTTTCAACTCGACACTGCTTTGTCACGCGCTTGATTAGACTTTCGGCAAGTTTCTTCCTCTGAATGATGACAGACAAACCAATGCAGAAAAGTTAAATTTATTTTTAATGTATTTGTTTATTGGCATTTTCCAGGGTTTAGACATTTTATATCAAACGGTATTATACGAAAATGATCCATACCATACGACAATTATTTAATCTAAATTTTCATAACTATGTGTCTATTTTAAAGTATGTCAATTGCTCGAATGTGCATTGTAGAATTTTATGAAACTTATTCTACATCAAGTAGGCCACGTGACGATATAGCATCCCAATGGATATGTTATTTTCCAATGGATCTAACAATAAATGTCAAATGACAACAAGTAAGAAACAAGAGCACTTGGTAAATGAGATTTCCGCGAAAACAGAAAGAATCAATAATAATAATGCGACTGGCTTCTCTACTCTAACTCTACTCTATTCCGGTATCATCATTGTACATACAAAAATGTTCACAAAATTATACATTATAAATCTAGGCTAATTTCGACTAATTGTTAATAATCTTATCCATCTATACATTTATAGACTGATCTGTATGCTGTGTCTTAACGGATTCCTGTACATCAAAGTTGTTACACAAATATTCCGTGTGTTCAATAAGTAAAGATAATCTACGTTTATTATTTTTATCTTACATTAAGACAAAATTTTAGATCTAGACATTTGCATTTGCAAGTTAAGTTAACCGATAGAATATGAAAGTTTTAAATGTAAAGAATGATTATTGTTGAAACATGCCTCAGGCTAAATATTTATTTGTTAAGCCTTAAGGCAAATTTTCTCTAACAATGATGTGCAGAATCCTATAAATATATGTCTAGATCAAATTTGCAAACTGCCAAAAGGCTTAATTGATTTTCCGCAAATTAACAAATCAATTAATTTTAAATAACAATTCCCTTTGCCCTATTTGGGTTGTGAAATATTATTATTCTTCGAATCTTGAATTAATCTAAATCAAATTGGATTTAGTGATTAATCAAATTTGCGAACAACTATCAATACCAATTGATCCAAAATTGCCTAAATCCATGTGTGATACGAGTTGGCTTTCACTACTAGCTGCTTTAGACAGAGTCATCGAAATGTACAATCATTATAGAACTTACTTTTATAAATTAAAAAGTAGAAAAGATTTAAAATGCGCAAACATAAACGAAATGATTAGATATTTTGAAGATGAGTTTACTTTGGTTTACTTACTTTGTCTTCAAAATTTATCTCAGATTTTTTATAAAACTGTTTGTATCAACGAAAGTAAGCAGACAACCATTACTGAAAGTATACAAGCTATTAGGACATTAACTGACACAATAAGTAGTTGAGTTGCTTTCCAAAGCACAGACAACACTAACCAGTATTGTGGAAAACCATTTATCCCACAAAAAGCAAGAGAATTAATGTCTGAATGGAGTAAAACAGAAATTGAAAAAATTGAAGATGAATTATTAAAAACTTATGAAGAGTGTATTAAATATTTAAAACTTTAAACAAATTATTTGAATCCAATTGACGCATTAAAGTTAGATTGGATTGATCTACGAAAAGAGTTGGATTTTGATGAAATTGTTTTTAGTTTAGATGCTCTAATTAAACATAAAAATCCAATTGAAATAGATGGCAATTCTTTAAAAAATCATGTTAATTTGATTAATCCAATTATTAGAAAAGGATTGCGCAAATGGAATAATGAAAAAGACTATAAATCATCCGGTGATCGATGGGTGGTAATATTAGATCAATTTCAAAATAACGAAATTGACGATATTGTGATTTTTCTCGAATTTGTTTTGTGTATTGCCCCATCAAATGCATTTAGTGAGAGAATTTTTACGAGAATAAAATTGTATTGGACTGATTACAAGTCCAATTTAAGCAATGCAACACTAAATGCAGCCATAAAAACAGTTGTAAACTTTATTGAGCACAACGATGACTGCTGTAAAGTCCTAGATATCATAAATTTGGAACCAGAATTTTGCAAAGATGTTCGAGATTCACATAAATTTGCACTATCTTCCGGACTAAAAAGATCTTTGTCAAAAATAAATATTTCTGAAATCCCATAATGTGCTCACAATCTGAAATGCCTAATTTCACATTTGCCTCTTTTGCTGCTGCTGTACTTAATTAGTTTAGACTCAAAATAATCCCCCTATAAGGTCCTTAACGATGGTCAAGTTATATTTTTAAGCAGGAGTAAATTGCCTGCTTAATATTTACACAACACTCAAGAACTACACTCACCCACAACACAAGACACATTCTTTATTTTTAATTTTAATTTACCTTAGTTTAGTTATATTATTAGGCAGGAGCAAATTGCCTGCTTAATATTTACACAACACTCAAGAACTACAGTCATCCACAACACTAGACACATTCTTTATATAGTTAACAAGGAGCAAATTGCCTTGGGTAACTTTTACATAATGCATAAGAACTACACTCACCCACAACACAAGACACACTTTTTATTATTTTTACTTAAATAAATTATTAAAAGCCCAAATAAACGAGTCAATTTTATTTTAAAATAAAACTGTCTGATTCAACTGACAAATTGTGAATTACTTTTGCAATCCTACGAAACCACTGACACAGCTATTTAAATAGCTGACAAATATTGCATAAGTATAAGAACCTCTGAATACAGAATGAAACTAGAATTGCAATATGTAATGATGACAATCACGAAACAGAAAAAAAAATAAATTTAACTTTTCTGCATTGGTTTGTCTGTCATCATTCAGAGGAAGAAACTTGCCGAAAGTCTAATCAAGCGCGTGACAAAGCAGTGTCGAGTTGAAAGCTTATCGCTGCTGATTCATCCACTTTTCACTTGCCTCCAACACTAAAATTACATTCTTTTTGAAAGGTCACTTCTGACTTATGAGAGCACTACACTAGACCACCAAATGTATGCAAAACACCACCAAAATCAAACAATTGAGGCAATACCTTGATGATTGCAAAAAAAGTCACAACTCTGTTGTCAAGTTTAAAATGATGATGAACAAACTAAAGCGCCGAAGGCCTAAAAACAATGCATTATAAATTAAATTTGCCAAACAGACGATAATTTCAAATGGTAGAATTAGTTAAAATAAAATTTCTGAAATGGTTCTTTTTCTACGCAAATGTGATTACTGTTTTACTTTTTATTTTAAAGTTGATTACTATGTAAACAACACATTTGACCTTCTATCAAAACTCGTTGTTCTTTTTCCACTCAACACATTTTCTGCTGCGTTTTTTTATGCTAGAGCAGCATTGTCAAGTATCGGCGTGGTAAAGCAAACAAAATATTTTACATTTATCAAACTCTGAATCATTGTCTCTAGCAAATATATTTTGTGTGTTTTCTGTCAATCATGTGAGTCATCGAATTGCCTTGTAGCTTAAAAGATATGAAAATAACTAAAAAAATTTCATTTTATTTTAGTTGCATAGCAAAGCTTTTTTTCTTTTTTCACGTATCTTCTCTCTGAGTGTTTTGATTATTATTTAATTATTATTAAATCTCGACAAGCAAAACGGTAATATTGGATAGTTTCTTTTCTGATGTCAAGGCAGATCAAGCAAAAAGCAACTTTCGAATGTTATTACTAATAGAAAGTGGTGTCCGAGCTGTCCCGACAAATAGAATTTCCGACATTTTTGTAATGAGCCTCTCATTCGCATTTCTATATATTTCTTATTTCACATATTTTATAAATAATCAAACACGTCAAGTCTATTTATTATTCCACATTAGATCTATGACCCAGTTGACTTAGAATTCTTGAAGTAGATAATCCAATTGGACAGTCCTTGCTTTTTATTTTAAGAATTATTTTATTTGCACATGTTTTAGTCGGTTTTATATGGGTTAAATTATCATTTTATAACGAACAAATTTTCTGTTGAATTTTGGTTTTTAGTTTATTTACTTTTTAATTCAGTAGCTGTTGCACACTGAAGATTCTACAAAAATTTGGTTAAATAAATCAAATTGAAGAAATTTGCCCATGAAATTGTGACAAAACCATGAGAATTACAAGATTTATATTGATTAATCTTTTATAAATTTATATTTAATTTTCTAAATGATTTCGAATGGTAAAATTTTAATTTAGAATTAAGAGTTTTACAGAATTGTTTCAGAGAACTCTTATTACGTTATTGTCAATTTGATCTTACCTATAGATTTTTAAATACCACTTTAGGTTTGCATAAAGGTTTGTCTTTCCGTAGACTTCTTGGCGTGCACAAAGGTCAAAGGTAAAACAAACAAAATCTTTTGACATTTAAATGTCATTTTTTTCTTCTCCAAACATATTTTGAATGCTTTCTGTCATGCGAGTTATGATGTGGCTCATCGATTTGCCTGTTAAAGTGAAAGATAAGAAATTAACTAGAAATTGTTTTGTAAATGTAGTTGTATAGCATTTCTCTTTTCACTTCTCCCATATCTCTTCTTTAAGTTATTGCACTTTGACCATCTGGCCAGCTAAAGGGTAACATTAGATACTTTTGTGTTGCCAAGGCAGATTAAGCAATTGGCAAGACAATTTTTGCTTGTAAATACTACTATAAGTCCGATATTCCAACATTTGTTTTATGAGCCTATCATTCGCCTGCCTATACATTTCTCATTTTTGTTCATAATCAAACAAGTCAATTCAATTTATTACCCCTCAATAGATTTACAACCCAGTTGACTTTTCCAATACCAAATTAGACTGGAGACTGGCTAGATTATCCAATCAGACAGTTAGGCTTTTCATTTTAAGATTTAGTTAATTCATTCTTAATTTTATTTTTATATCGGTAAAATTATTATTATTTACGGTTTTATTTTCCGAACCGATAAATTTTTTGTTGAATTACATTAAAACTTGTCATTTAGCCATTCATGGATTTTTTAAAATATTGCTCTAAAATTAAGCCCCATTTGGCAAATCTTAATTTAAATTAGTGTGCGACGTTTATTTTATAGTTCAAAATTACATAGTCAAACACTTTCAACTGATAAATCATATAATAATTACACAATTTAAATCATTTCTCAATATTTCTCAAAGCATAATTTCTTGTTGAAATTTGGCTTAGGCGCTCTTAATTTTCAGTATTTTACCAACAAGTCTACTTAACGATCCTTACCACTCACATGCGATACATAGTTTACTTTTACCAGGAAAACTTGCTTTTCAATGAAATTATTTCTTCTATTTGGTAAACTTTAATTATTGACGCAAACTTATATATAGAAATATATCACATTTACATACTTATGTTAGTACAATTAGTTCAACAACTCCAAATTCACTCATTTCTATAGCTACTTTTTCAACCATCAAGACTTTACATTAGTTTTGATAAATAGCTCAACTCGCTTGTTTATCGGTAATTTTAGTTTTGTTTACATTGTCCACTACTAATGGAGTTTCTGTGAATTTACATTGATTTTCTCCTTCATTTATCGTTATAGACTTTCACAGCTGTGTGCACCAGTAATCTTAATCTTGAAGTTTTTATCAACTGTAACACAATGACAATCATTAATCGTTAGGTTGTTCAAAATTCACAAATTTTTCACGCTAATCATGAAATTGAAACAATATTGCATGTCAACTGTATAAATCATTATCACTTTCTCTAACTCATTGGTAACAATGGTTGATTGAAGAAATGGATACTTTAATTTAAAATTGTCTTATTTTGTATCTACAGAAATAACTTCTAAGATCATTCAATATCTTTTAAATCCTTTTAAAATTGGAAAGGTACTGGTTTGTTGTTGTTTGTTTTGGTTTATTACTACAATTATATATGTTTTATCATTATAATGGTTTATCTTTCATATTAAAATTGTCTCTATCAGTAAGAGAATCGTATTTATCATTCGTAATACATAAATTTACTCAATATATCCGAATATCAACAAAATGGGTTAAAAGTGAATTTTTTAATGTTTCTTATTACAATTGGGTTTAAGTTTGCTTTTTGTCTGCGTTCATACTTTAGTGTTGCAATCGTTAAAATTATTGTACATTTGAAATAAATCCGATCTAATAATTGACTTTGTGTTAAATTTAGATTTTTCGTCATAAGTTTTGTTATTACATTCAGTCTCAGTGATCACATTAAAAAAGTTTTATTTACTACCAGATACAATGATGATATTTGATAATACGTTATTCATTAATAGAAGAAATAATATGACTAGATAATGAAATGAAAACAATTATTATTAAATTTATTTATAAAGGATAATTTTTAAATGGTTTTCTTTATTAAAAATTTCCTCTTTTCAAAAAATTGTTACATTATTACAATTAATATTTTTAGTACTTTTTTCTGAAAAAATAATCAGATTTAACACAAAATACTTTTTCAAGCAATTAGTTTTCTTAATACCATCTTTATCATCTGACTTGAGTTTATAATTCATTCACATTTGTCTGTTTGAAAGATAATTTCCATGTTTATCATTACTATTAGATTTATTTTTGAAGTTAGTCCTTGTCAACCGTCAAATTTTTGTATCGGTAAAACTATTTTTACATATTTTCAAGCTTAAAATCACACCACCCTAAGGGATATCCTTTTAACCGGCATCTATGAGTATCACCTTCTGATCTTCAACCATGCAACTTTACATAATTCACGTGGACCGAATCTAAGACAATTCAAACGCTCTGCACCTTATCAAATCAGTTTTACTGTAGCACAATTTGCCAAACCAATGGAATTCAGGGCTGGCTTAAGCCTGGGTGATTAGGGTGATTTCACCCAGCTCTATTTGTTTGAAAGGTGAAATTTTTTGGATTTTTGTGATGAATAGGACATTGATGCACATGGATCCATTGGAATTGAGACAAAAATCATCAAGACCATTCAATTTTGGGATAAAAGCTGATTTTCAGTTTTCAAGAAAGTACCTTAATGCCCGGCTTAATGCGATAAGTTAATGCTTGAATGCCTCATTGCGTCCGCCAGAGCCAACCTTCTTCAATTTCGAGACAAAGTCAGCAATTTCGTCGTCAGATGGCTTGGTTTGGACAATTGGTACAACATTTCCACTTGAGTTGTTTTTCAGTCAGAGTACTGTATCGAGTACGGTTTTCCACTGAGGGACTTGATAGATGATTTTGACTTGCATTCGGCTCAGGTGGGGGTGTTTTGAGTTGTCGAGATGTTGCCCATTGAGGGTGATGGTGGAGATGTTGGTTGGTTCACTTGAGGAGATGAGTCTGCAGGTGGATTTCGTGGAGGGTTTGGTGGTGTAGGTGGTGTAGATGGGGTAGGTGGTGTAGGTGGTATAGGTGGTGTGTGTTGGGATTCAGGTGGTGGAGGTTGATTGATCATATCGGGACAACCAAAGTCGGTGTTCTCTTCGGCGATCAGGATATGCTTGAGGTAGATAGGACATTGGATGCTGTTTGGGCGATGAAAGAGTGGCACTCGGCAGTTGCAGCACTTCTGTAGTTTACGGCACGGGTTTGGATGGTCTTCTGTGTGTCTATCTGTGATCTGTGTGAGAAAATCTGTGTGAATTCTAAAATTCTAGTTTTAATTGAGTTCAATCGCACTTTATCGTCGTATTATACCTTTTCTCTAAAATATAAACTCTAAATCCACACACTTATTCTTAGTAATGGTTGAATTGAGAAATTATTTTGTCAATATAGCTTTATGAAACATATCTATAAATTGGATGGCAGAATTTCAAACTAACTCTTTCAAATATTAGGTGACAACTTATGTTATGATAATGGCGGCTTGCTTTAAAATAACTTTTTTGTCCTAATCTAGGTGGCGATGTGGTTTTTTGAACTTTTCAGACTTGAACTATGTCTGATTAGTCGCTAAATAATGCAAAAAACACATCGCCACCTAGATTAGGACAAAAAGTTATTTAAAGCAAGCGCCATCATCATAACATAAGTTGTCACCTAATATAATCAAATTTTCATTCCTGGGGCCTGGGTTGAAGGGTTTTTTAAAAAATATAAATGAGTTTACGTTTAGGTTTATTTTGTTCAAACCAACGTCGGTCTTCTAATCGGTAAAAAAATATTTTACTATATTTTACATTACTAATGTATTATATATTTATTCTTATTTCTTTATCTTCAGCACTTCAAACAAAAGGATCCAATTGTAATTCTTATTTGAGAATTTATTTTCTTGATAAGTTTGTGAATTAAAGTTTTTAAATGGTAAGATTCGTTTTTTTAATTATGAAAACAGGTTTGCATTTGTAAATTGAGAATTGAGATTTACATTTTGGAATCAATTTGGCTTCCCAAAAGGGTTTGACAAATTATTTTAAAAAAATTAATATTTTATTCGTTTTTCAATACAAATTAGATTGTTAAGACATTTTGTTTCTAGAAAGAAATTTTATTAGAGCGAACGTTTTTCCATTTTTTGATAAAGGTAAGTTACTCAAAATTCATTTAAAAAATTCAGTTTATTTCCATTTGCCATGAAATTCAAAGTAATTGACTTCAATCACATAGCCCGCACATTTTCACATGTTTCTCTATCAATTTTCTCAATCGATTGGTTAACCTTCCGATGCCCGCATGGGGTCAAAGTGACCCCAAAGGCCACATTAAGCTCGTTTTTCTCGAAAACTACTCAACCAAAAATTTTGGATTTTTTCTAGCTGACTTTTAGAATGTTTACTTTAATCTGAACCCAACTTGTTTTTCACGTTTTTCGGAAAATTCTAAGTCCGCCCATAGAAAATGCATTGTGGGGTCACTTTGACCCCCACATGGGCATCTATGTAATTTTTTTCACGTGGGCATCGGAAGGTTAAACCAATTTGGTTTTTATTTTGAAACATTTGAACAAATAGTCGAATTTATAAGTTTTCTAAAGTTGCGACACAATCAAGTTCTGTAAATTTGTCAATTGAGATCCAAATGACGATCTGTGGCATAGTGGATTGAACTTGTGGTTGCGTAATTATGGGTTCCATGATCATTGGCTGAACAACTGCAGGTTGTGTTGCAACATTCTGAAGTGCAATTATCGATGTGATCGGACATGATTCGAGTAAATTTAAAGGTTTTCAAAATTAGTCAATGATAAAGGTCTAACTTATTATTAAATTGAATAACTATTTTTGTTTCTAAAATAGATCAAATTATTTATGCATCCTCACATAGGCTATTCAATATTTTCAAATTAAACCAAATTGATCATGAAAGACAAACAAACTTGTATTAAGCTCAATCAAATATTATCATCACTTTTATATTTGTGTCTCTATCACATTTTTACATACCCTCACTTTAAGGTAATGGTTGTACAGAAATAGACCAACAAGTTTCAATTACTTATTAATTCTAATTACTACAATAAAACAATTGTTAAAATCTTTTAGATTATTTGGTTGTTATTAATCATTTTATTCGCCGTAAATATGCAGAGGGTTCAAACGTTTTACTTATTTAGACTGAAATAAAACTTGTTAAAAAAGGTTATTTTTAAAAAATACTTTTATTATGTTAACATTCAATTTTTACAAGAAAATATTAGATATTTGTTTATCAAATCAATATATTAAATATTAAACTTTATTTACAGATTATTTAGCGCCATCTAGAAGCGACATCTCAAGAAATTACCACAACCAATTTGTTTATAAAAGATTTTAAACTTTTTGAAGTCCAATTTTCCGTTATTAAATGTTTTTTGATAAAATTTTTATTTATTTAAGTAGAAAGTCTCAAGTAGCACATTAAACAAAATTGAGGTTTGTCAAGTGGTCCGCCATTTTGAAACGATTTAGTCTTGGCTGTTATTTTTTTTCAATTGACTAAATCGTTCCAAAATGGCGGACCACTGACTAAACCTCAATTTTTGTTTAGTGTCTAACGCTTATTTAAGAATATGTGGTTTTAGTTTTTTTTATAAAATTGTAATTTTAAAATAGTAAGATACTCTATGATGATTTAAAATTTATTTTGAAATAACAATTTTTTATTTAGCCAGAACTCGAAGCGATTTTATAATGGTTAAAAATTACATTAAATCTTATCTAAGAATAGCCTACTCTAATATCCACTAAATTGTCATTTTTCTGATCTTTCTTACTATCACTATTACCATCTGAATCATATTTATGATTCGGATGACCAAAATTGACACAACAGCTTAGAATATTATCAAATTGTCATCACCGTGGTCTGGTTTGAAGCGAAATTTTGCAGGTTTCCTATTAATATTCGTTTTACGTTTGGGTTTATTTTGATTCTACATTTTGTTCTTCGGTTATATCGGTCAAACTAATTTTATCCACTTTTGATGGATCTTCTGTCGACTCTTTTTGAACATTTTTCTTCATTTTCAGTTTGATTGTTTACTGTATGGGAATCATGGTTGGCTGAGCAACTTCTGATTGTCTTACTATATGCTGAAATGCAATGATCGGTGCGATCGGACATAATTGGAATAAATTATGTGAGTACTAAAGTGGTTTTATATTAAAGGTTTTTACTAATTATTGAATTGAACGCCAAATTTTTGCTTTTCAAAATAGATCAAATTATATATGTATTCTAACCAAGTTTTTAAAAGCTACACAATATTCTCAAATTAAACCAAATTCATCAAGAAAGACAAACAAATTTGAATCAAATATTATCATCACTTTTATAATTGTGTCTCTATATCACATTTCCACACACCCTCACTTTATGTTCGAATTCGACTTGAGTGATATACTAACAGGTTTCATTTATTTATTTTTTGATTACTGCAAAACATTGGTTTAATTTATTGGAAATAATTAGATTCATTCAAATTTATTTGATAGTACTTAATCATTTTAGTTACTGTAAAAGAGGAGTTGTCAAACTTTTTACTTAGTTCATTTAATACAAAAAATTTCTTCAAAATGGTTATTTTAAAAATAATTTTTATTGTCTTAACATTTAATTTTTACAAGAAAATATTATATATTTGTTTGTTAAATCAATATATTAAATATGAAACTTTATTTACAATTCAAAGCACGATATACTCAAGAAATTACCACAACCAATTTGATAATAAAAAGATTTTTTAACTGTTTGAAGTCAATTTTCCGTTTATAAAATATTTTTTAAATAAATTCTCAAATAAGCGTCGCACAGTAAACAAAATTGAGGCTTGTCAAGTGGCCCACCATTTTGAAACGATTTAGTCTGTGTTGTTTTTATTTAATTTTACTAAATCGTTCCAAAATGGCGGACCACTTGACAAACCTCAATTTTGTTTACTGTGCGACGCTTATTTGAGAATGTAAAGGTGTTTCTAACTATATTTTTAATTTAGTTTATATTTGTTTAATAATGGTTTAAAAAATGCGTTAAATCTTATCTAAGAATAATCTGCTCTAATATTAACTACATTATCATCGTCTTGATCTTTCTTACTATTACCATCTGAATCATATTTATGATTCGGATGACGAAAATTGACTCCAACAGCTTCAAATATCACTAAATTGTCATCACCGTGGTCTGGTTTGAAGCGGTATTTTGTGGGTTTCTTATTTGGTTTCCGTTTGGGTTTATTTTGAATTTCAGCTTCTGATTCTTCAGTTACATCGGTTAAACTAATTTTGTCCACATTTGATGGATCTTCTGTTGAAATATGATTTTCTTTTTCAGTTTGATTTTTGACTTTCACAACAGTGGACACCTGATCCGAAGCAGATGTTTTCATCAACTGTGGCACAATGATGATCTGTGGCATTGTCGATTGAACTTGTGGCTGTTGATGAATCAGCTGTTGTACCTGTGGCTGTGCAATTATGGGTTGCGTGATCATTGGCTGTGTGGCGATCACGGTTGGCTGAGCAACCGCGGGTTGTGCTGAATGCTGAAGTGCAATGATCGGTGCAGACATGATTGGCGCAAACTGGGGGACAACAGAACTCGCTTGAACTGGCAATTGGTGTTGCTGTTGCTGTTGTTGAACGTTCGGGGAAGGAGTCAAGGCACGAATCAGTGTAAGTAAATCCATAACACGTGGATCGACAATTGGTGCCGGCGTTGGGACGCCATGATTGTCCGCACGGGATTGATTGTTCTGGTTGCCGAAATTGAGTGAAAAACGCAATGGATCACGATTGATGGCTTGATTGAGGAAGGAGCGAAACATGGTGAGCGATATTCCTTGCATTAGTAATAGGGAAAATATCATCGAAACGGGATTGCTCATTAGTGAGAGTACCATTTTTGGAAATTATTGATTTCACGATTTTGTTCTCTAAAAGGTTTCAAAAATATTTTTTATATCAATTTAAATCAAATTGTTGGCACATATTGTTTCATGACACAATTTTCGTCAATCTTTCACATTTTTAAAATAGGTAATTCAAAATTCATAAAACACTTTGATCGTGAAACAAACTTTAATTGACTTCAATTTAAAATCGTCACCTTTATATACGTGTCTCTTTATCACCTTCTCTTCTTATTCTCACTTTCACTTTTAAGCGTCATGGTTGACTTGAGAAATGGACTCATTGATCTAGTTTGATCTCTCTCACTCTGTGGTTAATGAAGCCGCAAATTAAAACTCCGTTAACTTTACCGCGATTCAAAGCATGATCATTACCGGTTATGTGTTATGTTTGCATGTTTATTAATCAATCAATACCTAACCTTAATTAATCATTACTGCTATTAGCGGTTCGCTCTCTTAATTTATGTAAACATACGTTACATTGGGTTAAATATAAGTTTAAAACGTTATTTTTGATTTTGTTGCAATTTTTTACCGGTAACTTTTGATTAATGATAACTTTCAATTAGTATTTATTTAATTTAACCGATTTGGATTATTGTCATTAGTTGTCGAGGTAAAGTTGAGCGAAGTTGTTTAAACTTCCCGGTAAAATTTTAATTTTTTCATTAAATAGTTAGTAGGTAGTTTTAGTGTCTAATCATCTAGAAGTTCAATCAATACAACGGCCGAGACTCAAAAATGGTCAAATTAAAAAAAATCAAAGTCTTTTGATCCAATCACAAATATATGCACATAATTTGTATTTATTAATTGCGGTTGTATTCGATAATACTTCTTGAGTAAAAAAAGTTTAAATAAAAATTGTTTTTTGGTTTTGTGCAAAAAAAACTCAGACATTCAATAAGTTTGTCCTCAAATATTTTATTAAAAATACGAATTGAGCAAATACCCTCCTAAAGAGCCTTAATGACATCAAATGTTTGTTGATTTACTTTAATTTCAAATAACAAAAAAATATAACATTACTCTTAAATGTTTGGATTTGTTACTTGAACATCTTTCACTTTGATCGAAAAAGGTTGTTTTAATGTTTCGTTCTAATGTTTTTGACTTATTTAAAAAATTTTATTTTTTTCTGAAATTCCAAGTTCATGACAAGCAGAGTTTTTATTTTTAGAACGATGAAATTTGCAATCATATTTACTGGGAAATGTTTATTAATATTTGTTTTGGATTCTCTATATTCGAATTTACTAACAATAAAAATGTATATTAAAGGAAAATCGCCCAGTTGCTTAAAAGGTTATTGTAATTCAATATTTCAAATCTGTTTCCCCTAATTAACTTTATTTATTAAATATTATTGATAATTAATTAACACAAATGAAAATACATACGCAGCATATTCACAGAACATTTGTCAGTAGATTTAAAGGTATTTTTACATAATAGAGAATTTATCGTATTACTATTATTGCCATGGAAATACAAATCATATAAATTAATTAGCCGAATAATCGAGTTTTAATGAATATGTACGTACACAGTCTGTACTCTGTGAGTTTTGGAAGGGACGTGTAATGAATGGGGATGAACCGGTGCAAACTGTACTTTACGATACAAAAAAGGCAATCAATCATTTACATTTAGGTACGTGTCCGTGTGTATTTTCCCTAACTTGGACTTGGTACATTCACTTAGTAAGCGGTCTAATTAAATTTTACCTTATTCAACTCACCTGTGTAATATTATTAATTATAATTCAATGTTCGCTTGATCGGTTAATTGTTTATTTACCTCACCACTTTGATGTGCCACGCCTACCTAACTCTAAATAATTATTACATTGTTATCATTATTCAGTCACAGTGCACGCATGACTGAATGTCGGTCATTTTACTTAATATGTTACCTGCTTTAATGTTAATTGGAAGATTTAATAGGTTTTATTTTTAAATATTTCATCAGTTGTTTAACCATTTTATTAAAGGTCAAATTAATTTGCATCATTTTGTGCTCTATACTGTATAAAGTGCAAATTCAAAATTTCAATACGAATTAAAACTTTAAGTTTCTTTACAATATGTTTTATGACGTTTTCTATTCTAAAGGTAAATCAACTAATTGTTTTTATTACATATTTTTGTGGTTAATTAAAACCAAAAATAAATCTTTATCATCTTCCAGCCCCTCTGTGAGAATAGAAGATTAATTAATTAACCAAACTAATGAATTCTTAATTACATATTCTCTTTTTGTTGTACTCTATAATTAATTCTGCTGGGTATAATTACAAATGTATGAATTTGAATATAAAGTGATAATAAAGTTCATGAATAGTAGGAGGGAGAGAATTCAAACATTGAAACAACAATTTTTAATTAACTTAAATTGAATTTGTATCATTTTATTACGATAGTTTATTGTAGATTTTTATTAAAAGGTAAAAACAGAAATTATGTTCCTCATTTTTGTTTACCGCGGTCTTCGTCTTGGTGGGCCTCGTGGTCCATCCGGAATTGGAAACAGAGGCCGTGCATTTCTGCCCGGTCCTCGTTGTGGACCCGTGTTGATGTTGACGTTGGTGTTGATTGAGATGATCACGGAAGAAGACGATGATCCACCAGAGGAACCAGATCCAGAACCACGGCCACGCTGAGCCATGCTGAGCGTTAAATCTAAATTAATTGTTTTAATATTTCTAGTTTTAAAAATATAACTTACAATTCAAAATTAATAAAAAAGTGAAACACAGCACTAAATAAGGAAATTTCATTTTCGAAAGGAAAAAGATTTTCATTTGTTTTCTGCTTAGCTCAATAATAAAATCTTATATAATCAATTAGTAACTAATCATGCAATGACTTTTACATTTTTATCACCTAAATATATTCGATGAATTGATACTTAGGGTTATTCATATATGAAATGCAATGAGTTATTACACATGAATGTGAAATCCTTTACTAAATTACCAAGCAAGTTTGTAACATTCGGACTTTTATTGGACTTTTCTATTTTATTGCTCATTCTGTGAAGTAGAGTGCGAATTTGGTCCGAGTTTTTCTAAAAATATTTGCGAAATCATGATGACAAGAAGATATTAAATTAATTTCACAATATAATCATAAACATGTGCATGTGTTATTGTTTAATTAATTAGCTAAAAACTTGATTGCAACTTGATGATTATTTTTATAAATGATTCAACAGAAAGGATCGTTTTATTAAATGGTTATCAATTTTAAAACTTTGGTTTATCGATTTTGTTTATAATTGCAATAAAATGTTATACGATCATTCGGTTTAGTAGAAATTTCTTACAATAATTCAACTAATTCTGATTATTTTTCGCTGAATCACTTACTTATTGATAATTGATTAAATGTTAGATGAACATTGTATTTGGGGAAAAATTACTTCTAGGCACTATTGTCCAACAAACAATTGAGACTTGTCATAAATAACGTAAATAAATTGGTCAAATCATGCTGACATTACCACGCCAAATAAAATTAAAATTAAATTGTATTAAAACAGTTTCATGTTGAATGTTCATTTCGACAAAAGTTCATTCTTGATATCAACGTTGTGTTCATTCAATAGATTAGACCAATCGAAATTCAGTGCATTTAAAAGGTCATTTATTATTAAATAGTTACTTTTCAAAAAAATATGATTAACTTCATTTTTATAAAAGTTTAAATTTAAATTGCAATGTGTCTACGCGATTTCAAATGAAAGGTAAAAAACTTAATTTCATTTGTAAACAAAATTATTTACTCATCTACCAATCAAGTGCAAGTTCACAGTCTTATTCATGTTATTCAACATATGATCGGTTAAATGTTTATTGATTTAGCACAAACTCAACAACAAACAGGTTGCTGTCTGTGTGTACTTGACACTTGAATTTCAAACAGTAAATTCAAAAAATTTCTTTGTTAACGTTTTCATATTTTTAAAAGGTAAAAAATATGATTTGACATTTAAAAATTTGTTTACAATTTGCCAATTCTAAAATTTTTGATAGTTATAGCTTAATTTCAAATCAAGAAAATAAAAAAATTTCTTTCAAATCTAACTAACTCTTAATCTTATCCTACATTGAATGTCAGCGTAAATATTTTTTAAGGGATTAACAATGCCAAGCGAATTGGTTTTGAAAGACTACTACGTACAGTGGCCAAACAAACAAGTTGTCTTTCGGAATTCACAAAAGTGCAGTAAAGTTTTTGTTACAATAAAGATTTCTGGAACATTCCCCATTGTTCTGTGACCTACTGTTCTTCAATAAAGGTGTAAAATTAAGTTTATGCTTTTCAGATGATATATTTAGAATTAAAACTAGAATTTACTGCTAGCAGTATAGCTGAGCGATTTGAGATAAATGTTGAGAAACTTATGAAACGACCTAATTGTATGTTGTTTGGGAAATAGTGTTGACAAACTTATGAAACGACCTTATTTGATCCATTTGGATCGTCTACATTGCCATCAATAGCAATAGGACCTAATTGTATGTTGTTTGGGAAATAGTGTTGACAAACTTATGAAACGACCTTATTTGATCCATTTGGATCGATTACATTGCCATCAATAGCAATAGGACCAAATTGTATATTGTTTGAAAAATAATGTTGAGAAACTTATGAAACGACCTTATTTGATCCATTTGGATCGATTACATTGCCATCAATAGCAATATAACCAAATTGTATATTGTTTGAAAAATAATGTTGAGAAACTTATGAAACGACCTTATTTGATCCATTTGGATCATCTACATTGCCATCAATAGCAATAGGACCTAATTGTATGTTGTTTGAAAAATAGTGTTGAGAAACTTATGAAACGACCTTATTTGATCCATTTGGATCGATTACATTGCCATCAATAGCAATAGGACCTAATTGTATGTTGTTTGGGAAATAGTGTTGACAAACTTATGAAACGACCTTATTTGATCCATTTGGATCGATTACATTGCCATCAATAGCAATATAACCAAATTGTATATTGTTTGAAAAATAATGTTGAGAAACTTATGAAACGACCTTATTTGATCCATTTGGATCGATTACATTGCCATCAATAGCAATATAACCAAATTGTATATTGTTTGAAAAATAATGTTGAGAAACTTATGAAACGACCTTATTTGATCCATTTGGATCGATTACATTGCCATCAATAGCAATAGGACCTAATTGTATGTTGTTTGGGAAATAGTGTTGACAAACTTATGAAACGACCTTATTTGATCCATTTGGATCGATTACATTGCCATCAATAGCAATATAACCAAATTGTATATTGTTTGAAAAATAATGTTGAGAAACTTATGAAACGACCTTATTTGATCCATTTGGATCATCTACATTGCCATCAATAGCAATAGGACCTAATTGTATGTTGTTTGGGAAATAATGTTGAGAAACTTATGAAACGACCTTATTTGATCCATTTGGATCGATTACATCATCAATTCACTGGACACTGTTCAATTGATTTCCTACAGAAAATATAATATATTCTTAATGCAATGTTTGTGTGTGCATATGTCCATGTACTTTTGCTATGGACACAGTCTCCATAGGAAATACATTGCATTACCGACATTAGGTCACACTTGGAATGTTTGTGTTTGATTGTAGATTGCCAGTTAGATAAGGGTTATTCTCAAATTTTTAATGGCGGGAAATAATCTACATATTTCATCGATTAATTTGGTGTGTCGCTCATGTCAATGCTCAATAAAATCAATTCTCTATAGCTTCTGCAAATTCGAGGTGAAAATAGCTATTTCCCATAGAGAATACATTAAAAACTGACATTACCTGGCCGGAAGTTACCTAAATAATCATGGATTTTCTCACAAAACGAACTTAGGCCCATTTATTAGTAGCTGAATCTCCCGAGACCTTGTTTGTGAAATTTAGTGAACTCTTTCAAGAAAAAAACTGCGCAACAAAAAATGTGACATATTCCCCCTCTGTTACAATGCTGCCGTTTTCTCCCATTGAAAAGTCGAAACGGTTTTCTCAAGTTGATGCAGAAGTGCTTCGCTACGTTCACTCACTCACTCACGCACTCGCTATCGCTCGTGCGTTCGTTCGTTCGTTCACTTCGCTCAGCTAATTAAATACAAACTTGGAGAATTTACGCTCGATGATTACTTTGATTAATAAGAAAGTTGTAAAGCAAAACAAGCGTACTTAAAATGTTTTTATTAAAGTTTTATTCAATTTAACGCAATCGGATTTAATAATTTTATTTATTTTACAATTTATCTAACCTGTACAGTTTAGCTTTAATTTCTACTCAAGATTAAGGAAGGTTTGATTAAATGTTAACAATGGTGAATGAACTTGGAAAAATTTTCTTTTAATAAATGGTGAATAAAAGGTTTTGATTTGAGCAAAACTTTTTAACGAACACTAGATGTCGCACATTTCTCCCTTGTATGAACACAAATGCTAATCGCAAAAATAATCAAATGAACATGTAGATGTATTGCACAGTGAGCACAGTTACCCAAAGTGTTCTTCGCATGATTTAGCACAAACACAACAACAGACACAAGACTGTGAGCGTACTTGATTTACTGTGTTTACGTTTGTGTTCAACAAGAAAATGAATATTCAAAACTGCAATTTATTATTTGATTATTCTCTAACAGAAAGCTCAATTCAATTTGAAACTGCAAATTCTGCTAAACTAACCAATTGTGAGCAAGTTCTTTTACAAACTGGTAAAAAATAATATCTGACAATTAAGAAATTGTCTTCAGATTATCTCAATCGAAAACTATTGCTCATTTTTCGTTTAAATTCAAATCTACCAAATGAACCAAATTGTATCAAACCTCACTTGGCTGAATCCCATCCCACATTGAGCGTTACTGTTGAATACTTTCAAGGGAGAAACGACGCAAAACGAATTGACCTCGAAGGACTACTGTCATCAAACAATCAAGTTGTGTTGTGGAATACACAAAGCTGCTGTCAAGTTTGGGTTTAATTCAACATTTCGCAAACATTATTTTCCAATGCCGATCCTTTTCTTAAAGGTGAAACCAATTTATGTTTTTCAGTGGAAATATTTTCACTTTAAACTAAATTCAAAGTTGGAGAATTCAGCCAAGAAGTTTGTTTGGTTTCTGATGTTATTTAGCCGCTTTACCGTTTTTTAAAGGTTTCTAATTGTGTAAATTATAGTTTAATATTTTATACAAATTAATTTTAAAAAGATAACAAAAGATATATTTCCTAAGATTTGTTAAAATGTCACAAGTTGGTTCTATAGTTAATAGGTAATTTAATTAATTAAAGAAGTTATTTTTAATAAATTATTAACTAAAGTGTCAACTGATTATATATAATAAATTTGAATTTTCTATTTAAAATTCCTCAACTCGCAAATTTAGTTTATTTTATGTTTCTAAATTATTTGACTAAATCATGAGTACTACAAAATTTTCTTTAGTTTTTTAAATCTTTGAAAACTGATACACGATGCTACAATTCGTAAACTTTAGTTCAATATTGAAAAAGATGAGTTTTAATTTTTATAAAAATGTCTTATCTTGAATTGAATGTTACTGAGAAATATTTTCATGGCTTGAAGGATGTCAGATAAATTGACCTAGAAGGTCAACTTTCATCGAACAATCAAGTTGGGTTGTGGAATATCCAAAAGTGCTTTCGAGTTTTAGTTAAATTGAGCATTTCTTATTGTATCAAATCACCCTCAGTTGAATCTCGTCATACATCGAACGTCTTTGTTGAATACTTTCGAGGACGAAACGATGCAAAAAGCATCATTGAAAGAATACTGTCATTGAACAATCAAGTTGTGTTACTAAGTTTCGGTTTAATTCAACATTTCTCAAACATTTTCACATACACGTCATTAAAGATTTCATAAAGGTTACAACATTTTATGTTTTTCAGTGAAAATATTTTCAATTGAGACCAAATGCAAATTTGATAAATTCAGTCAGGAAGTTTGTTTGAGTGCTTAGTCTTCCGGTCATTCATTTTTAAGGTTACAAATTAACTAAATTATTGCTTAATATTTTATTAAATTTAATTCTCAGAACTTACAAGTTGTTAGATAATTTTATAATACATTCCTAAATATTTGTGGATAAGATGTTATTAATGTATTTCTGATAATCATGTGTAATTAGTTTCGTTCTGGCATTAAAAACAGGTACAATTTTTATCTAACAATTGAAACATTGTCTTTATAATTAGATTTTCCCAATCAAAAACTAATTTTCATTTTTCGTTTAAATTCACAAATTTAAATTGTCTTAAGTTAAAATCTTCCACTCAAGAGGTAAGTTTCGAATATATTCACCGACAAAATGATGTTAATCGAATGATATAGAAAAGATTAAAACAGTGTTGTGGAAATCTTTATGTTCGACCGACAACATGGGAATCCGTTTTAAAAGGTTTTAAATTATTGAAATTATTAAATTTTTTAAAACTATTTATTCATTTATTTTTTTATCAAATAAAATTCTCAAAATTTAACATAATTATATAGTTTGTTTATGTGTATTTTGCATTACTTATAGCTGCGGCATTCAATTGGTAATATTAAACAATAAACTTCTAAATGAATACATAAACTAATTTTGATTTGTTTAATTCAATCAAACTTAATTCTTCGTGTAAAATTCCTCAACGCACACATCAAGAAGACACACAACCAAAAGGTTGTGATCGCAAAGGCGCAGCCACATTCGCGGTATTGAGTCCCCAATTGCGTAACAAAATTTACCGCAACGCATCGATGCTTTGAGTTGATAGAAGACAGGCGCTCAGGTACTGTAGGGCGATGGATATACTTTATATTGGCCAGAATATTCCTCTGATGATTACCGGCGGGAAGAAGGTTCCAATTACGAGGGTTGTAGCGTTGATTTCGTCGGGACATGTTGCCGAGAGCATTAGACCGTATATGAGACCGCACTGTCCTTGCTGGATTATGAGAGCAATTGAGAGGGGAGGGATCGGAGGAAGGGCATGGTAAAGAGCTAAACCTTTAAATCGAAATTTATATCGATTTTAAATAAAAGGTAAAAATAAAATCTAACTTTTAAATAAAATAAAAATTTGTTTTCAAAAATACTTATTCATCAACCTATCGTGCAAGTTCAGTCTTATTCATATTGTTCAATAGATGATTTGTTAAAATTTTATTGATATAACACAACACAACAAACACATTGTTGCCTGTATGTACTTGACACTTGAATTTCAAACTGTAGATTCTGAAAACTTTGCATTTTGTTCTGAACGAGGTTAAATGGTAAAAATAATTTTTTTATTTCTAAAAATTTGTTTGCAGATTAGCTAATTTTTAAATTAGTGATAGTTATAGCTTAAATTCAAATAAAAAAAAATATTTTTTTAATCCAAATCTTATCCTTATCTTACATTGAATGTCAGTGTAAATACTTTTATGTAAGTAACAATGCCAAGCGAATTGCCCTTGAAGATCTATTGACATCAGACAAACAAGCTGACTTTCGAAATACATGAAAGTGCAGTCAAGTTTTGATTTAAATGAAAGCTTTCTCGAAATTTTTCAATAAAGGTGAAAACTTAATTTTATTCTTTTAAGAGGTTATATTCTCAAATGAAACTAAGTGCACAACTTGGAGAATTTATGCTCGATGATTTTTTGATTATTTCAAAGTTTTTTTAAAAATAAAAAAGAATTTTAAAAGGTTATTAGATTATTAATTATATTTTTATTTATTGGCATCAATCGAGTTTAGTTATTTTTTAATTCATTTATCTTATATTTTTTCTAACATGCGCAGTTTAGCTATCAATTCCGTCTCAGATTTAAGTTGATTTATTTAAATAATGAATTTGATACAATAAAATAAAGGGTTACTCTAATACATAAAAGAATTTGATTTAGACTAAAATTGTTTTTAACGAACACTAGATGTCACCCATTTCTCTCTTGTATGAACACAAATTCTACTCAAAAAATAATCACATGAACATGTAGATGTAAACAGTGAGCACAGTTACTCAAAGTGTCCTTCTTTGTATGATTTAGCACAAACAAAACAACAAACACATGACCGTGAGCGTACTTGATTGACTGTGTTACGTTTGCGTTCAACAAGAAAATGAATCTTCAAATCTGCAATTTATTATTTGATTATTCGTTAACCGAAAGTTCAATTGAAAATGCAAATTCTGATAAACTAACCAACTGTGAGCGAGTTCGTTTAAAAACTGGTAAAAAATATTATTTGACAATTGAGAAATTGTCATCAGATTATCTAAATCGAAAATTATTGCTAATTTTTCGTTTAAATTTGAATCTTGGGGGCGTCCATAAATCACGTGATCAAGAAAACTGGTATATTTTACCCCCACCCTACATAACGTGATCAATCCGTGATCAACCCTCACAATCTCAGACCCCCTCCACCAGTTAGTCAGAAGTCAAAATGGATCAGGTCATAATGGGGTTTATTGCTAATTTAAATAAACTAAGACATTTTTTACAATATTTTGTTTATATTTAACTTCTAATTCTTAATTTCTCAGGACAGTAGTTGACTTTGGTTCGCGTTTATGGAACCCCTCCTCTCCTACCGTGATCAAAGTGTGATCAGTCCCCCAAACTACCACCCTCCCCTACCTTGATCACGTGATTTAAGGATGGCCCCACTTTCAAATGAACCAAATTGTATCCAACCTCACTCAACTGAATCTCATCCTACACTGGGCGTTACTGTTGAATACTTTCAAGGAAGAAACGACGCAAAACGTATTGACCTAGAAGGAGTACTGTCATCGAACAATCAAGTTGTGTTGTGGAATACACAAAAGTGTTGTCAAGTTTTGGTTCAATTCAACATTTCTCAAACATTATTGATATCTGATTCTGGTGTTTTTCCTAAAGGTGAAAACATTTTATGTTTTTCAGTGGAAATATTTTCACTTGAAACCAAATTCATAGTTGGAGAATTCAAACAAAGAAGTTTGTTTGAATTCTAATGTTCTTCAGTAAGCCCAGCGATATTTTTTAAAGGTTACAAATTATGTAAATTATTGTTTACTATTTTATTTTTTAAAAAATTCTTTAAAAGTAAACTAATTTTAAAATATATTTCCGAAGATTCGTTAAGATGAATATGATTCAATAGTTAATAGGTAATTTAATTAAATAAATGAATTATTAACTAACTGATTTTTTGTAAGAATTCTCAATTAAAATTCTTTAACTCACACACACTCACACATAGAAGACGCACAAATTGAAAAATTGTATTAAAATCATCTATTATGATAAATTAATTAAAATGTTGCACATATTTGGTTTAAATTCAAATCGACCGAATAAACTGAATTGTGTCAAATTAAACTCACATTTGAATCTCGTCTCTGTAAAAATACTTTTGAGGGAACATCAATCATCGAAAGAATACTGACATTGAACAATCAAGTTGTGTTGTGGAATACACAAAGGTGTTTCAAATATCGATTCAATTCAACATTTCTCAAAAAATTTCAAAGTACACTCTCTCTTAGATTTCATAAAGGTGGCAACATTTTATATTTTTCACTTGAAACAAAATGTACATTTGAAAAATTTAGTCAGGAAGTTTGTTTGATTCCTTAGTCTTTCCATTTATTTTTTAAGGTTACAAATTAAGTAAATTAATGTTTAATGTTTTATTAAATTTAATTCTCAAAACTTAGAAAAATTTTTATAATACATTTCTAAAGGTATGTGAAGATGAACTAGTGGGCCCTGCGGGTGCTAAATTTGAAATTTGAACTTATAAAGTGTAATAAGTAAGACCAAGGATTATATCCGTGGTCTTTAGTCTGAACGTGAGACCACTTGAACTACGACACACTACCTAACACCTAACCAAAACCCAATCCTACACGGCACCTAACCAACCTAACCTACCTAACCAAAACCCAATCCTACACGGCACCTAACCAACCTAACCTACCTAACCAAAACCCAATCCTACACGGCACCTAACCTACCTAACCTACCTAACCAAAACCCAATCCTACACGGCACCTAACCAACCTAAGACCTAACCAAAACCCCAAATGAATTGTTGGTCTCACTTTCACATTGTTGCACTCATTGTTGGACATGAGGAAAAACACTGGACCTCCAATCAGAAGTTTGGTCGTGGTGAAATTTGAATGGCAACTATATCTAAAAAACGACTTTTTTAGTTTTTGAGAACGATATGCACAAATTCACATATTTTTATGCATCTTTGCCAAATTTCATCCAAATCGGCCAAGAAACCTCAGAGGAGTTTCGTGCACAAAAACGGCCAAAAGTCAAGGGATAGTCTTCACTCACGTTCAGACAATCAGCATTCAATAAGATTAAGGAGATCATGGAGACTAGAAAGAATAAAGAATGTGTTGTGGAAGTTCTTAAGTTCAAATTTGCTAGAGCTTTAAAAGGTTTAAAATTATGTAAATTGTAGTTTAACATTTTATTAATTAATATTCTCAAAATTTAACATAATTTTATAATTTGTTTTTATGTATTCGAATTAATAAATTAAATCTCTAACTAAATTCTTCGTTTAAAATTCCCCAACGCACACATCAGGAAGACATACAACCAAAAGTATGCAACGGCACACGCAACTCGCCATATCGAGTCCCCAATTGTTCAACAAAATTACCGAGAAGACGATTTAACTGATTGCTCATTAGGTCACGTCATGCGAAAGTCAAGTCTTTATTTTGCTTAGGTCTGGGTCTAAATCTCTTCAATACCATGCCAAAAGAGAATCCCGCGCAACGGGAAGGTCATAGGTTGCAACAAAACTTTGCACTGATTCGATGAATTTTAAAGGGGAAAAAGATAGGAATTTGGAGTACATTGTGTAAATGTTAATTTTCGAACGATTTAGAGTAGTAAACTTGCTGCAAAAATACCACAGGCTTGTTCAGCACAAAATTCTGAACAAAATAGGGCTATTTCCAATTCTCTCAAGTGGTTCCTGGAGGGCTCAGGGCGTCATGAAAAGTGACCAAAGTGTGAATATACTGATTTGCAATATACGTAATTTGGTATATCCTAATAGAAGCTTAATTATGTACCCGAACCCAGGCATATATGGTATCAAAATTTTCAGAATTGCAAGAAGAATCCGATGACGCAATCGATATTTGAATCCAAAGTACCAGAATAAATCCAGAATTGGGCGTCATTTTGAATTTGGCCATGTTTGGTGTCTAAATGCTCGTAATAACTTGGACATCAAGAAAAACGTATAGATATGCTGTATCGTGATATCTGGAATTATCCAAGGTAGAATCAACCCAGAATTAGGCGTCATATTGAATTTAGCCCTATTGTGTGTTTGAACTCTCACAATAAATTGCATATCAAGAAAAACATCTAAAACACTGTATTGTGATATCTAATATTAGCCAGGGCACTAGAATACATTAAAACGATTCCACGAAGGGATCTATGAAGAAAATTATCCATTTGAATCAACTCAAAGTTGTCATTTGTTCACTGCTCTGCTGGTGCTCTGGACAATTAGAAATATACCGGAACAGAATATTTAGGCTTTTTTCCATGCTATTCAACCCATTACGAGCGTTTAGACACCCAACATAGACCAATTCAAAATGACGCCCAATCCGGGATTTATTCTGGTACTTTTGGATTCAAATGACGATTGCGTCATCGGATTTTCTTTGACATTATGAGAATTTTGATACCGAATATGCATGGGTTTGGGTAAATAATTAGTAGATAGCAAATGGTGTATAATGAAAAACAATAGATTCACATTTTGGTCACTTTTCATGACGCCCAGAGCCCACCAGGAACCACCTGGGAGAATTTTGAAAAGCTCTATTTTATTCAGAATTTTGTGCTGAACAAGCCTGTGGTATTTTTGGACCGAGGTTAATACTCCAAATTGCTCGAAAATGAACATTTTCACAATGTACTCCAAATCCCTATCTTTTTCCCCTTTAAAATTCATCGAATCGGTGCAAAGTTTTGTTGCGACCTATGACTTTCCCGTTGCGCGGGATTCTTTTTGGTATGGTATTGAAGAGATTTAGACCCAGACCTAAGCAAAATAAAGACTTGACTTTCGCATGACGTGACCTATTGCTCATGTCGAGTCGAACGTTTACGGAACTCTATTGCCAGATTGATTGATCTTTACCAGAAGATGTGGTGGTTTCATTCGAACTCACCACTGAAGACGAAGAACCATCATCGAAAGCAATAGTGAAAAATTTCCTTTGTAAAAAAAAAGCATTTGAAAATCGAGGACTTATTTTCAGTAAAGCATGCGTTTTACTTCGGTTGTGGCTTATTTATAAGACAAAGGCATAAATTAATCACACAAACGGACAGACATCCTACAGTTGCCTTTATAAAAACGAGATGGCGCTGCGGAAAAACTTATGCGAATACCTGATAAGGCTAAGAAATACTTTCGATAAAAGGTTACTAATTATTTAAAAAATTAATTTAATGAACCGAAATAAGATTTTATTTATTTTTTATTTTCGAACAAAAAACACTCTTTGTAGAATTTATTTGGATCATTTCAGAATTAGATTAGAGGATTTTTGTGACACAACACAATTTTTCGTCCATTCGTCCGTTCTACTAATGTGAATGCAAACGGTTACCATAAAAATAATTTCTACTTGATTAACTATTTTTAGTTCGTTTGTGTTTAATCACAAAATGAATTTTAAGAATAACTTGCAGAGTGATTCAAGTATTCGTTAACAATATGGTTTATCTGGTTTTCAATAAGGACAGTTACTCAATACGATCTTTTTCAAATATGACTTTGCACAAACACAACAACAAACACATGAAAGTACGTACTTGATTTACTGTGCGTTGTGCTTAACCTGAAAATGAATCATTAGAAATCGTCACGAAAAATTATTCGAATATTCGTTATTAAAAAATTAAAATTAAATTACAAATTCGCCTGGCTTGCCAGACTATCTCATTTTTTACATATAAAGAATGGATTATTGTTATTCTTGATTGAAGACTTCGGTTCACTATTCCAAATGGTAATAAGAAAAATAACTGAACTTGTGTCATGATACAGATACAGACTTTCTCTCATACAATAGCATTCAAACAAGGTAAAACAACCAATTCTACTGTGTATGCAAAAAGAGTTTTTATTTTCGGCATACGTCAATCGGTGATTTTAAGTTTGTGAATCATGCTAAAGAGTAGTTAAAGGTAATGCAAGGTTAAATCATTGAATCCAATAATACTTAATTTTTAAAATTTCAATGATTGGTTGATGCTTTTCGTCATTATAAAAGCTAAATAATATACTTTAGCCCTGCCAACTCTCAAAATCCGCACGGTGGGTTAATCGTACAGTACGTATAACAGTTACTTTTTTCTACATGAAAATATGTGCGAAAGCGGCTTAGCGGTTTAGCTTTCTGCCTCATATAAACCAAGTCGGTGGTTCGAGGCATCGAATTGACTAACTTTATATTTTATTTTTTTATTTATTAAATTGACTTTTGGGGATTTTAATTCCCCAATTGATGAGTCCGTATAATTTCCAATTGATTTAGTGGATTTTATACATCAAATGGTCGTTTGAAATAGATCTGTAAAATAATGATATGTGAAATTGATTTGATATGACTCGCATGGATTACGGCATGAAATTATTGATCAAAGGTTCCTAGTGGTAGTGGTTTCGTTGTTCAAAGATAACTGAATCTCGATGTAAAAAGAACAACACCGAATGTTTCCAATTTTCCCAAATCAGTTTTCCTTATTAGCAATCCAATCTTACATATTCGAATAGTGATTGTGGATCATGATGTGCTCAACTCTTGGTTTTTTTGTTTATCCAGCAAACAAAACGAGCTGTTGATTTACATATTTGGAGTACCTTGAAGTGATTACGATATTCTTCAATAGATCCGTATTCACAGAATGTCAAAAAAAATCTTGAACAAAGTTCTTTTTTTACACAAGTGTAGAAAGAATTATTTCAATATTGAATTTAGGTGAATACAGAGAAACAAGCATCTATTTTCTGGTTATTGATTTTTCCACTATTTTAGGCTTTTATCATTTCGGTCATAATCTATATGATTCATAACTAGAGATATCAATAGAGAATGAAATCCAGCTACCAAATTGGAGAGTTTTCGAGGCTCAATTTTTGGGGGTCGAAAATACCAACTCGTCAATTGGATAAGACATGTTTGGAATATCAGAAATATATGATACCAAATGATGAAAATTGATATTAACAAAATTAAAATCCGATTTGAATATTAAAATATTCAATTTTTTGAAAATTTTGATAGACTATTCGAATATTAGGAAATCCGAATAACATGTATCCCTATTCATAACAAATTCAATTGACATATCATTATTTTCTTCATCTATTTCCAAATGTCATTGATGGATAAATTACATCAACTCAATTTTAGAATCTCCCGGCTCGCCAAAAAAAAGTAAAATTCACTAATTCAATTGGAGAATCCTTCCAGTTCCTAAATTGGTGGATTAAAAAGTCATAAGTCAATTTAATAAATAATAAATAAATAAATAAAGTTTGTCAATTTGAAGGCTCGAACCACCGACTTGGTTTATATGAGGCAGAAAGCTTAACCACTAAGCTGTTCTCGCACATTTTTCATGTAGAAAAAGTAGCTGTTGTACGTACTGTACGATTAGCCCACCGTGCGGATTTTGAGAGTTGGCAGGGCTAATATACTTAGATGTTTCAATATTGGTCTTATTTTTTAAGACCGCTTGATGTCGTTTATTTTCTTTCTCAAACACTACAGCAAGCAAATGACGGTGCGTGTTCTTGATTTTATGTTTCTTGTGTGTTTAACCAAAAATGAATCTTCAAAATTGCAACGGCAAATGATTTAATAATTTGTTTACAGAAAATTCAACTCACATTTGTCATTTTAAATTTAAAAATCCTAGTAATTAATATGCTAAATCGTGGATTTTTAAAAGGTTACAAATAAAGCAAATAAAATATTGTATTTAGATTGTCTCAATCTAATTTTTTTTGTTTATCTTTTGTTTAAATTCAAATCGACCGAATAAACCGAATGGTATCAAATCACACTCACAAGGGACCCTCGCTATATCACAATGGCCAAATGGATAAATTATGATATCGATGGATTCAGATATGCTAAAAAACAAAGAATCCATGCACCAAAAGCGTGATTTTAATCTGATTGAATTGAATTGAATTGAATTATTAATTGTATAATCTCTACATGCTTTTCTTTTGGTTCTAAATGTTCAAATCGAGGCTAAAGTTTGATACACTTTAGTGCAAATTCAATCTCATTCTCACTTGTGCATCCACTTGTTAGCGTCATTTGTTTTTATGATATTCAAATTATCACTAAATGCTTTTTCAAAAAAGGTCAATTATAATCTACTAACAATCATTTTTTTTTCTTTCCAGCGTTTTTCTCTATTTTTTGTCATATTAAATATCTGTTTATCATACTATCATGTTTTATTTAAGATTTTAATTTGGTTTGAGTCATGTTTTTTTTCTACGTTATTGATTTTTAAAGGTAATCCATTAAAAAAATAAGTTATGTATACGAAATTTCCGCTGTTTTTTAAATTCATATTCTGGAAACACAGGAAAAATTGTCGTAAACTGTCGTTTTTAAAGTTCAATTACATAAGCTTTAACTTTCAAGTTTTCACTATCGACTATTTTATTTAATGGTTACATTTTTATTGCACTATCTTTATTCATCAAGTTCACAAGAAGTTTAACTTATTTACAATTTAAAAAAATGTATTTGTTTTCAATGGAAACATGTAAAAATTCTTTCTTTAATTTCATCATTTAAACAATATTTCCATCGAGATTTTTCCAAAAAAAGGTTTGAATCTCAAAATTTTCAAACAAACCAAATTGTATCAAACCTTACTTGGCTGAATATCATCCCACATTGAGCGTTACTGTCGATTACTTTCATGGGATAAATTATGCCAAGAGAATTGTCCTCGAAGGAGTACTGTCATCAAACAATCAAGTTGTGTTGTGGAATACACAAAAGTGTTGTCAAGTTTCGCTTCAATTCAACATTTCTCAAACATTATTTCGGACTGCTGAGGCTTTTCCTATAGGTGAAACCATTTTATGTTTTTCAGTAGAAATATTTTCACTTGAAACCAAATTCAAAATTGGAGAATTCAAGCAAGAAGTTTGTTTGTTTCGTTTTGTTATCTTCTTTAGATGTAGATGGTTCATTAAAGGTTATACAAATTATGTAATTTTTATTTTATTTAATTTAAAAGCATCCAGTCATCAAAAGAGTATAACTGTTGGTTGTGTGATTGAATGTCTGACTGGTTTAACCGACTTCACGCCAACGGCGTTATTTATTCTTAATAAATTAAAATAGTTTCATTACGAATGCTGCTGGTTTTATACTATAGTTATTAAACTAAATCGTGATGAAGTACTACGAGTGTTTTTATTTAATAATCGTATGTTTAAACCATTGAAAACTAATACACGACGCTACAAAATTTGCAAACTTTAGTTCAATTTGAGAAAAGATAAGATTTAATTTTTTAAAAAATGCTTCATTTTGCATTGAATGTTACTGTAAATGGTTTGGATACACTTTCCCGGTTGGAAGGATGAATCAGATGAATTGACTTAGATGTACTACTTACATCGAACAATCGAGTTGTGTTGTAGAATACTCAAATGAGCCTTAAAGATTCAGTTCAATTAAACATTTCTCAATCATTGAGTTCCATGTCCAGACTCTTTCAATAAAGGTAAAAAGCACTTTGTATATTTTAGTGAAAATATTTTAGCTTGAAACTTAATTTATAGTTGGACAATTCAGGTATGCACTTTTTTTTTATTGCATGAGTTATTTCTTCGACCAAATTATGGGTTTTAAAAGGTTACAAATAAATCAAATAGTGGTTTAATTAAGCTTTAAACAAATTTTTTTTAATTTTCTCACAAATATCATTATTGTAATTAATAAACAATTTATCAATTACCAATGGCAATCAGTTTTCGATGCTCACATGCGCTTCCTGCTTGACAACATTCGATTGGATTACGCACCGCACAACTCATCAAATCTTGAATCAAATTGCTAAGTTTTCTTTGCTTTAAAAAAAAGGTTAAAACTTATATAACAATTAAAAAACAATATACATATTTTCTCAATCAAAAAATTGTTGTTGGTTTAAATTCAAATCGACCAAATAAATTGAATTGTATCAAATCACACTCACAGTTGAATCTCGTCATGCATTTAACGTCTCTGTTGAATACCTTAGAAGACGAAACGACTCAAAAACGCTTCATTCTTGGAGGAATGCTGTAATCGAAAATCAAATTGTGTTGTGTAATGCACAAAAGGGTTATTTAGTTTTGGTTCAGTTGAACATTTCTCAAACATTTACACGTACCCTCCATCATAGATTTCATAAAAGGTGACAACATTTTATGTCTTTTAGTGTAAATATTTTCATTTGAAACCAAATGCCAAGTTGGAAAACTCAATTAGGAATTTTGTTTGATTCCTTAATCCCATCATAATTAAATCTCATTCCACATTAAGCGTTGCTTTGGAATAATTTCAATAACGAAAACGATTTTAAGCGAATAAGACTAGAAGAGATGAAGAATGTTATTATGTGAAGTGTTCTTATGTTAGAGCAGATGCATAGCAGTGCATTTTAAATGGCTTCAAGTTATCCAAATTATTAAATTTTTATTTAATCATTTAATCATTTTATTAGATATTTTGGTTTGTCTACTTCGGCTATTCAAACGGTAAAATAAATAATTAATTGTTAAATTCATAGTTAAACTAACTATTTTCTAATTAATAATTTAAATCAAACTCAATTCTACGTTTATGTGCCAAATATTTTCTTGTAATAAAATGTAAGTAGTACATTAGAAATTTTGATTTCGGATTATCTTCTTTTATTTATAGAAACTAGATGTTCTTTTTCTTTCTCTCAATTTTTTTAGATTACCTCAATCAACAACTACAATTCATATTTAAATTCAAATTGATCAAATGAATCAAATTATATCAAATCTCGCTCAGCAGAATCTCATCCCACATTGAGCGTTACTGTTGAATATTTTAAACGATGCTAAACGTATTGACCTAGAAAGACTACTGTTATCGAACAATCAAGTTCTGTAGTGGAATTTACAAAAAGTGATGTCAAGTTTCTCTTGAATTCTACATTTCTCAAAGATTTTTTTTAATATTTAGATTCTTTCAATAAATCTGAATACACTTTATACTCTCTAGTAAAAATAATTTCAATTTGAAACTTAATGAACCAGTTAATTTGGTATATTTAATTGAAACCTCTTTTAAAATTTCAAATCGAACCCATCAAGAAAACACTAAACCAAAATGTTGTGAGCTATTATCAACTTAACTACAAATTCAGACAATCACTTGGTTTCTCGCGATCGGTCAAAAACAGGTACAAACATTATCCAACAATTGAAACCCCGTTTTCAAATTACCGTAACTTTTTGTTTAAATTCAAATCAACCAAATTCTACAAAATCACCCCCATTCCAAATTAAGCGATTCTGTTAAATTATTTTAATGACAAAAACGATGCCAAGCGAATTGGCCAAGAAAGAATGAAGAGTGTGTTGGGGAAAGTTCTTAAGTTCGTTTATTAACTTTGTTCAAGTTTTAAAAGGTTACAAAAAAATATGTAAATTGTTGTTTAATATTTTATTAAATAATATTCTCAAAATTTAACATAAGCATATAATTTATTTGTATGTATTATAGTGATTATGATAGCCACAATCGTGAATAGGTAATATAAATAATCTATTTTTAATTTTTATAATTAAATCAATAAAATTCTAATTGTTATATTAAATCAAACTAAATTTTTCGTTTAAAATTCCTCAACACACATAACAATTGCAGATGAATTTGATACAATAAAATAAAGGGTTACTCTAATACATAAAAGAATTTGATTTAGACTAAAATTGTTTTTAACGAACACTAGATGTCACCCATTTCTCTCTTGTATGAACACAAATTCTACTCAAAAAATAATCACATGAACATGTAGATGTAAACAGTGAGCACAGTTACTCAAAGTGTCCTTCTTCTTATGATCAAGCACAAACACAACAACAAACACATGACCGTGAGCGTACTTGATTGACTGTGTTACGTTTGCGTTCAACAAGAAAATGAATCTTCAAAACTGCAATTTATTATTTGATTATTCGTTAACAGAAAGTTCAATTGAAAATGCAAATTCTGATAAACTAACCAACTGTGAGCGAGTTCGTTTAAAAACTGGTAAAAAATATTATTTGACAATTGAGAAATTGTCATCAGATTATCTAAATCGAAAATTATTGCTATTTTTTCGTTTAAATTTGAATCTTTCAAATGAACCAAATTGTATCAAACCTCACGCAACTGAATCCCTTCCCATATTGAGCGTTACTGTTGAATACTGAAGAAACGACGCCAAACGCATTGACCTAGAAGGACTGCTGTTATCAAACAATCAAGATGTGTCGTGGAATACACAAAAGTGTTGAAAGTCATGGGCATGACGGCTTTCAACAGTGCGAACTTTACTGGTGAAGATGACTCGAACACCATCACCAGACGATGCGTCACTAAGTGGTCAAAGCATCGTAAGAAAAAGTATAAGAAGCCCTCGACCAATGCCTAACAGTGTGCAGTCTCGCTAGACAGTTTGAGGGCATATGGTCTTACTCTCGTAAGCCATATTTTGTTTCACTACCTGCAAGCGTTTAACTCTCTTCTTTCTTTGTCTAGATTTACCATCTATGGTTACTGTCACCATCTTTGTGTTTCTATATTGTTTAGTTACCTATTTGTTTGTTATATTATTTTATCCTTTTTAATCTCTGTATATATTGTAAATAGTCCTCATATAATAGCCTAGAATAAACTTGCTTAACTCTTATTAGCAAATTGGACTATCCTACTGCTCTCTGACTACCGATTTCCAAGAAAAAGTGCTGTCAAGTTTGGGTTCAATTCAACATTTCACAAACATTATACGGTATCAGAAAGCTTTTGGTCATTCTAAAGGTTTCATTTTATGTTTTTCAGTGGAAAAATTTTCACTTGAAACCAAATTCAAAGTTGGAGAATTCAAACACGAAGTTTGTTTAGTTTCTAATGTTTCTTAGTGGCTTTGACGATCTTAAAGGTTACAAATTATGTAAATTATTGTTCAATATTTTATTTAAACTAATTCTTAAAAATTAAAAAATTTTACCTAATATATTACTAAAGGTGTATATAAAATTCATTAAGAAATAGATAATTTAATTTAATGAATTATTAACTAAAGTGTTAACTGATTTCAATATAATAAATTTTAATTCTTAATTTATAATTCCACTACGCACATTTCAAGAAGACTACAACCACAAGTAAGGTTTCCTTTTATCAAAATATTTTTTAAGATTCAATAACTGAAATTGCAGCATCAACATGTTTCCTTTGTCATAATTGTCATTATTTACAGAATAATTTCTGTGGAATTTTTGTTTCCTCATATTCGGTCTTAACCATAACTGATTCTTCCTTTTGTCTATTGTAGAACTCTTCTCTGGTAGAAATCCAGTCCATGGAATCAAGGTCCATCAACTTCCAACAAGAGCTTCAGAAGAAAAAAATTCCGAATCAATGTCCGAATTTTATTTTTCATGACCACTAGATGTCGCTATTTTCCACAAATGAATACAAATTTTGATCCGAAAATTTATAACACGATCATGCGGATGTATACAATAGCACGCTTTCCCAAAGTGGCCATAAAATGATTTTGTACAAACACATAACAAACACATGGCTTTGTATTTGAAAATGTTAATTCTGAAAATTTTAATAGACCAGTCATTTCATTTTTAAAAACAGGTAAAAACATTATAAAACAATTGAGAAATTGTCGTCATATTATCTCAAACAATAACAATTGGTTTCTTTTTTTGTTTTAATCCAAATCGATCGAATAAACAATATTGTGTCAAATCTCATTCATCAATATGTCGTCTCACATTTAATGTTACTATTGAATGCTTTCTACGACTCATCGAACAATCGAGTTGTCTTGGAAAAAGCAAACAATCTTACAGGATTTGGTTAAAATCCAACATTTCTCCAAAGTTTCTTCTGAAATCGAGTAATTCAATATAGGTGAAAACTTAACTTTATGCTTTTTTATGGCAAATATGTTTAATGGAAACTAAATACAAAATTTTACAATTCGAACAGGTGGGTTATTGATTCCTAAGTTATATAGCATCTCTATGCTTCTTTTAAAAAAGGTCATTGATTTGTTTTTAATTAATCACAACTTTATTGAATTTTTGTTAATTTTTATATACAACAATATATGACAATTTATTAAATCTGTTAAAATTTAGGTGGATATTATTATAACAATTTGAAATTTGTCGATTCTATCCGTGTAATAAATGGTAAATAATACATTAGGAATTTCGATTTTGATTTATCTTCTTCTTTTATAAATACAAGATGTTATTTGTTTTTATTCTCTCAAATACACACAAATGATAATCTGAAAAATATGTACAGTGAACCCATGTTTAACTGCAGTTATTCAAAGTATCCTTTTTCGTATGATTTAGCACAAACTAAACAAACAAACAAATTACTATACGTGTACTTAAGTTTGGCGGTTGTTTGAGAAATAAGTTGGTGGTCGATCTCCATGGAGGATTGTGAGAAAAACTGAGCTTTTCTTTTACAATTGAGAAATGTAATATTAATTCTTATTGTAACTTTAATAAGCTTTTAAAACAAGTCATTTTTAAAATCAAAAGCCATGCAATCATGTTTTCACTATACTTATGAACTGGTATATTTTTGGTTAAGTAAAAATTAAAAATTACTTGCCCGCTTTTTTAAGTGAATCAAAGGTAGCCTATAAATTTTATAATCTCTTAATGCTTTTTTTGGTTCTAAATGTTTAAATCGACAGTAAAGTTTGATCTACTTTGGTGCAAATTGTTTCTCTTTCTCACTTGAGTCGGATTTCAAAAAGGTCAATTATAATCGTATAACAAACATTTATTGTTTTTATTTCCGTCGTTTTTTCTCTATTTTTGGCATAATAAATATCTGTTAATCCTACAATCATGACTTTGTTTTGGTTGAATTTAAGTTATCGAGTGACATCCAAAACATTGCACAAACAAGAAATCTCTTTTAAAGGTAATCCATTAAAGAATATATTTGAAATTTCGGTTGTTTTTGTCTATATTCTTGAGAAAAAACAAGAAAACTGTTTTTAAAATGTCTACTTAATAGTTCAATTACATAAGCTTTAACTTTCATGTTTTCCACTATCGACTGTTTTATTTAATTGATTCATTTTATTGCACAATCTTTACTTCAAATAATTTCACAAAAAAGTTTTCCCTATTTACAAAAAGTGTCTTTATTCTCATTAAAAACATGCAAAATTCTTTTTTAATTAATCGTTCAATTATTAATCGAGTCTATTCAAAAAAGGTTTTGATCTCAAAATTTTTGTTGAATTTCGTTATAAGAAAAGTCAACTTTTAAGATTTTTCCTAACTGATATGTTATTTCACTTGTTTCTATTATTCGTATTTATTATTTTGTCTGTCTTCCCGTTCCTCAAGCAGAAGAAGAAGGGACTAAAATTTTAATCAACAAAAGTGCTACCTTATTCAATAGGGTGAAAACATGGTATGACAATATTTTCTACCAACTTTTTTTAAATTCTAAAATTTGATGTATTTTTTGTTCCTTGTATAGTGCACGTAAGTTTCTGAAAGGTATTAAAATCTTAATAATGAACTTGTTAATAAAGCTAATAAGTCAATCAAAAAGTTTGATCTACTTTGGTTTATATTTTCAAAACTTTCACAACCTCACATATTCTTCCATTATATAGCGATACCCTATTAAAGTTAAGGCTTATGCTATAGCCATCGTGTCTGTTAGATTAATTAAACTAAAAAGACTACAATCAAGTTAGTATAGTGGAATATACAAAAAGCTTTGTCAAGTTTCAGTCCAATTCAACATTTTCAAACATTTTTTTAATATTTAAATTCTTTCAATAAACCTGAAGGAACTTTATACTATTCAGTGAAAATATTTTGTCAAGTTTTGAAAAAGTTAAACAATATTGGTACGCAATTTGCTTGGTTGCATAAGTGAATCACTCAGCTAGATTTTTAATGGTTACAAAGCAAATAATTGTTTTAATTAAAATTTAATAACTTTTTCTAATTTGTCCATAAATAGTTAATGGATAAAGCATTTGATTTAGTAGATCTAACTAAATCTTCTTTTAAAATTTCTAAACGAACACATCAAGAAGTTACCAAATCAAAATGTTTTGTTCTATTATTAACTAACTTCGAATTTTGATAATTATCTTGTCATTTGGACGAATTTTCTAAAAACAGGTAAAAACATTATTCAACTATTGGAAAACTATATCTATATTATCTCAATTTAAAATTATTGCAATTTTTAATTCAAATCAATTGAATAAACCGAATTTTATTAAAAAATAACCCGCCGAAGAATTTCTTTCTACATCTTTTGTATCTACATTAATCGTTTTTTTTAAATACATTTTACGAACAAATCAAGGAACTTGACATAGAAAGAATGAAGACTGTGTTATGAGAGTTCTTAAATTTGTGTTTACAGTCAGACGGTGATTTAAAAGGTTTCAAATTAAGTAAATTATAGTTTAATATTTTATTAATAAATATTCTCAAAATTTAACATAATTATATAATTTGTTTTTATGTATTATAGTGTTTATGATAGCCATAATCGTCAATAGGTAATATAAATAATCTATTTCCTAAATTAATAATTAAATCAACAAACTTCTAATCAATAAATTAAATCTAATTAAATTCTCCTCTTAAAATTCCTCAACGCACACATCAAGAAGACACACAACCAGAAGGTTGTGATCGCAAAGGCACCAGCCACATTCGCCGTATTGAGTCCCCAATTGCGCAACAAAATTGATCGCAACGCATCGATACTTTGAGTTGATGGAAGACAGCCGCTCAGATACTGCAGTGCGATGGGCATACTTTGAACGGGCCAGAATATTCCACCGATGATTACCGACGGGAAGAAGGTTCCAATTGCAAGGGTTGTTGCGTAGATTTCGTCGGGACATGTCGCCGAGAGCATGAGACCGTACATTAAGCCACATAATCCTTGTAGAATTATTAGAGCAATCGAGAGAGGGAGGGATCCAAGGAAAGGCATGGAGAAGAGTTTGAAAGCGGTGAACAGCATCATGAGTAGCTGGATCATCAGAATTGAACTTTGAATTATAATGTGAGAGAAAAGAAATTCCGAAGAACTTGCACCAGCAATCAAAGCACGTTCGATCAAACCTTCCCGCACTTCATGAATCAGCAAATGACAAGTGACAATTGTGGTTGCAAAGAATGCAATCATAATCAAGGCACCGGGCGCAATGAATGTCTCGACCACAGCTGAAGCACCACCTTGAATTCCATAAACAGGTGGACCAAAGACGAGTGGTGGTTTAAAAGTGTGATTACTCAGTCCCAGGTTTGAGGCTAAACGTTGAGCGAAATTGAGAAATGCATTCAGCAGTTGTCGCTGCACCTGAAGACCAATCAGCTGATTGCTCATGTCGAGTCGAACGTACACGGAACTCTCTTGCCAGATCGATTGATCTTCATTTGTGGATGTCGTGGTTTCATTTGAACTCACCACTGAAGACGAAGAACCATCATCGAAAGCTATAGTGAAAAATCTCGTTCGTAACGCATTCGAAAATCGAGGACTAAACTGAAGTAGCGCATGCGCTTTACTGTCCTGAACAGCTTTCAGAGCTTCTGCCGGTGATTTGTAATCCTGTCTGATAAAGGCGCCCTCTGGCACAGAATCTAGAAATGTATTACTTAAATCCGCATTCGGATACTCTCCATTGTAGACAGCAATGGGAATGTGGTCAATGTCTCGACCGATGCACATCATGATCAGGGCGATCTCAATTGCGGGGAGTAGAATGAAGAAAATTAGAAGCGACTGATTGCGGCGCAGTTGACGAACACTTTTGCTCATTAGTGTAAGTAGATGAGGCCAACAGATGAAGTGCTCACGACGTGATATTCCCGTAAAGGTGTACTGACCACTTGGCTTCAGAATTGAAGTGGCTGAACGGAAGTGATCGAGAGTGAAGATTGTTGGGAACTTTGTTTTACTGTTGCTGGTGATGGTTGGTTTAGTCGACTGTTTAGGCACGACTTTTTTCTTACTAGTCAAAATGTTCAGTGGGGAGAGAATTTTCGAGCTTGTGCGAATGTCCATTGGGGGAAGGAATTCCTATTTTTAAAAATCAAATTATTAATTTTATTTAGAAATATTTTATATTATGAATTTGGGGTTTTAAAAAGAATATAAATATTTATTTGTGTTTAAACAATTTTTCATTAGTTCTTTGCGTTTTAAGTTGTACAAGTCCAATAAAAGGTAAAATTTCATTTATACAATTACAATTTTTTGTGTCAAATTTTTTATGATAATTTTTACTAACCCAAGCGAGTATAAATAAAGGTAATAAATACTTAAATTACTTGTTTTTAATAGTATATTTTATGCTTTGACCAAATTAATGTTATGAAAAGATATTTTTGCATACAATTTTTTTTCTAAAATCACAAGTTTTAGAAAACACATTTTTCTTATCATGTGACTTTTATCCTGAATTTGCATGTCACGAGCTTATGATTTTTTTTTATAAAAGGAGTTTCACTGTTCTGCAATTTTGTCTTTTATAATAGGCATAAGAAGTTGTGCGCTAAAGGGCGATCCACAAATAAGCAAACAGCTGGCTTCTCCGCACTGAAGTGCTTATTTGTGGATCACTCTTTAGCGCACCACTTCTTAAGCCTACTTTATAATCATTTACTTATGGCTGTTTTTTATATTTTTTGATTAGAAATGAAAATACAATTTATTGAATAAACACTTCAAAGCCGAAGAAATGGTTAAAATAATAAAAATGTTTAGAAATTTCTTTTGATTCAAAATACAAATTAATTGATAAGATAATTATTAAATAATCAATTTTTAAATATTATTATATTATTGTAAATATTTTTATTATGTTCGTGTTTTGAATAATTTTTAAAAAAGGTTATTTTTGTCCAAACTATAAATTTGTTTTTATTTTTTAAGAAATTACAAAACAAATTTACTCACCGATTTATTCTGAAAATTCATGGTCTCAAGCAAGTTTCCATTCTGTACCTTCACTGCTTCAAGTGGAAATTCAATCACCGACGAAGTTGTGCTCAAATTGTCGTGACTCTGCTGTTCTTGTGCTTGGCGACACAACTGCAAAAACACTTTCTCCATTGAACTTGTGTTGAATTGGTCAAGCAAATTGGAGGGTGAATCCTGAATGAGCAAACGACCATTTCGTAGGAAGCCAACCGACTGAGCCTCACGAGCCTCTTCGATGTAGTGAGTGGTGAGGAAGACGGAAACTGGTGATGACTGATTCGCTGTTAATTGTTTCAAGTGATTCCAAATAGTTTCACGGAGTAGAGGATCGACTCCAACTGTAGGCTCATCGAGTATCAAGAATCGTGGTTTGTGGAGAAGTGCAATTGCGAGTGAAATTCGACGCTTCTGACCACCCGAAAGTTGATTGATCTTCTGTGACACTTTAGGACTTTCAACAAACTGATGCAAATTCAACAATTTCAACACAAACTCAATTCTACTTTTAATTTCACGTGACGCAAGTTGATACAACTGACCAAAGTAGGTCAACATTTCAACGGTTGTAAATTGCTGATACAAAACCAAGTCCTGTGGCATGTAGCCAATGTCGGAGGAACGAGGTGGATTGCGTGGACCATCGATTCGATTTCCGAGCAGACTGATTATACCAGAACTTGGAAAGAGACGACCGAGGATTAGTCGAACGAGTGTCGTTTTTCCACAACCTGAAGCACCGAGTAGACCAAATATTTCACCTTGATTCACGGAAAGATTTATGTCCGACAGAATCGATTGAGATTCAACTGACCAGGCGTAACTGATCGAGTTGAGTAGAAGGACGGTTGGAGTTGTGGCCGTGGAGAGTGACATTTTCGAATTGAAGGTTGATGTTTTTGAAATTTTTGGAATTTAATAATAAATTATTTGTATGACACTAATATAGATAAACAGGTAAATTAAAAATAAAATAACAAATTTCTCAGGTGTTTAAACAAATTCTTACAAAAGAAGATAATTTTCTGGTTTTTTCAATGTCAAAGTTGCAATTCGATTTTAGTAATCCGAGATATTAAATGGTTAAATGGCGATTTGACATTTCGATTTGTGTTTGGGCGCAATCACTCATGCAAATCGCGACCAAAATTGTGTTGTGTTCTAACAATATAAACAATTGTTCAATGTTTCTCTCTCACATTTCTCTCTCTCCCACTTTCCCTTCCTTTGTACATTTCAACCAATGCCAAATGTGTTTACTGTTTGACCAGGTTAGTTTTTTATTTTTATTATGTGAACAAATTATATAGTTATCCGTATTAGCTAAAAAGGTAAACTTTTTGAATTAAATTACACTCTGTATTAAATGTTTTGTGGTATATTATTTTTGTTTTCAATGTTATTAATATCTGGTATAACTTTTTTTTATAAATATTTTGGAATACAGGGTGATTACATAATAAATACTTTATTAATGGATTACATAACGTAGTGTGGGTATATTAGAAATTATTAATTTGAACCGCTTGTTCGTAAAATGGTATTCCTTAAGAATATTTAATTCGTCTACGAAAATCATAATAATAATTGCTCGCCAAATATAACAACAATAAATCCATTTATTAAATTAATAAATATTTCTGCTATTATTATTGTTGAGTAGCAACTATTAACTAATATGGATTCAGTGAAAATGGTGATTTGGATTTCTAAGAATGAATTGTGTAATGAAATTGGATTTCTAGGTTATTCCAGGAATGTTCAATGTATTTTGGGGCTAAAAGGTGAAGCGGGATTTAATATTTTTTGTTGAATAACCGAAATTAGTGCACATAAATATTTTTATTATTACTCCTCAGTGTTATATGCCATTCCATCCTCAAGTCTAACTTTTTTGATTATTTTTAATTAACATTAAACATTAAACATATTTTGGTCTATTTTCTATTCTAATGTATTGAACATGATATCAAATGTTTAATTAACTATCTTGTGAACAGGTTTATTCGTTCAAATAGATTGTAAGTTTTATAATGCTAAACGTTATAACTTTGCAGGTTTTGAACAATCGAGTTTATTGTTTCTACATTTTTTTTATTGAACATGATTAGATGATGTTTGTTGATGATGTTGAATGATGTTGAATTTAAAAAGGTTTTAAAATTGCATTATTTCTGCTGAACTTAGTTCTTATTTCAAGATGACCTACTTTTGAGCTAGTTCCTAGTCTCCCTTACATTCAATTCCAGAAATAGAAGCACCAACAATCTTTCTTTGTCACAATATTCATTATTCACGGATATATTCTGATCAACTCCTTTCTGCTTATATACCGGTATCATAAATCATAAACCTATAGATAAACAAATCTTTATTTATTCATTTTATCTTTTATCGTTTTTCTGTTTGTCATAACAAATTAAAAAAGTTAATCGTTTTGCGCGACCACAGGTTATAAAATGGTTTACTTTTTCAAATCATGAATAATCAATGATTTTTTATCACTTTTTTCAGTAACCTCATTGTATGATATCAGGTAATTTACTATATAAATCGCGTTCCGAAAAACAGACATCCAAATAGTGTCCGTTACAATAATGTGATGGCGCCAGTAACAACCGAGCCTTGTAGGGTTAAAACATTTTAAGACAAGACAAATTAGATAGATAGTACTAAGTGAGTAATAAACAGGTACAATAAAATAATAACGTTTTTTCAGGTGTTTAAACAATTTTGTGCGAAAATGAAATAATTTTTGTTTTATTCAATGTTAAATTTGCATTACACATTCAATTGTCCGAGATATTAAATGGTTAAATGTCTATTTGACATTTCGAATTGTGTTTGAACGCAATCACTCATGCAAAACGCGACCAAAAATTGTGTTGTGTTCCAACAATATAAACAATTGTTCAATGTTTCTTTTCACCTTTCTCTCTCTCTCTTTCTCTCTCTCTCTCTCTCTCTCTCTTCCTTTCCTTTCCAATTTGTAATACATTTCAACCAATGCCAAATGTGTTTACTGTTTGACCAGGTTTGTTATTCGTGTTAATATTTTTATTAGGTGAACAGTGAAAAAAAATTAAGTTTAATCATAAGCGAGATATGTAAAAGGTAAAAATTATTTGAATTATATTACACTCTGTATTATAATGTTTTGATATATTATATTTTGATATCCACTGTTATTTATATCTGGTTTATTTTTCAATACTACTTTGGATATCCACAGGGTGATTCTTATTGTATAATGAATACTTTATTCATGATTTACATATATTTTACTTTCTTTTCGATACTTTGCAAAAATGGTATTACCGTATTTTTCCGAATATAGCCCGCATCCATGTATTGCCCGCAGCCGTGTATAACCCGCAGAAAAATTCACTTTAGTAAATAGTTCCATATATAACCCGCATCCGTGTATTACCCGCACTTTTTTAAAAAATGCCCGAAAATGACTAATAACATACAACTATGGGTTAGATTTGGAGATAATATATTCTAAATATGAATATGTTGTCCCATAAAAGGAAATTTCCGTGTATAGTCCGCACCCGAATATAACCCGCAGCACACCACGAAAAAAATTTTTTCGTGTATAACCCGCGGGGTATATTCGGAAAAATACGGTACTTGAACATATTATGTTCGTCTATAAAATATAATAATAATTGCTCGCCAAATATACCAACAATAAATCCATTTATTAAATTGACTGTTAGTATTCCTACTTCTACTATTATCGGGCAATAACTAATAACATTATGGGTTCTATTGCAATCGTGATTTCGATTTCTAAGAATGAATTATGTAATGAAATTGGGTTTGTAGGTTATTCCAAGAATATTCATTTTCATTTTCGGGTTGAAGGTGAACGGGAGTTTTAATATTTTTTCTTGAATTATAGTACTGCAGCAGCAATTGTAATTATTTATATTTGAAAATGAGAAAAATTTTTTAATTCAGAAACATTGGCATAAAAATAATTGTATCATTGTGTAAGTGATTATTTTAATAACAATCTATATAGATTCTATTGAGCGTACATTTCAAATGCATTGATTTCTCGTTAGAAAATAAATCATTTTATGAAATAAGTTTTGGTTTCTAGATTAATTGTACAATAATTATTCCAGTCTTTTGTCCCAAATTTTTTTCTTATATGTAAATGTTTAAATAATTTAGTAGTTAGCTGAGCGAAGTGAACGAACGAACGAAGGAGCGAGCGATAGCGAGCGACTGAGTGAGTGAGTGAACGTAGCGAAGCACTTCTGCATCAACTTGAGAAAACCGTTTCGACTTTTCAATGGGAGAAAACGGCAGCATTGTAACAGAGGGGGAATATGTCACATTTCTTGTCACGCCTGTATCTCTAGAAAGAGTTCACTAAATTTTACAAACAAGGTCTCGGGAGATTCAGCTACTAATAAGTGGGCCGAAGTTTGTTTTTGTGAGAAAATCCATGATTGTTTAGGTAACTTCCGGCCAGGTAATGTTAGTTTTTAATGTATTCTCTATGGGAAATAGCGAAAATCACCCTAAATTTTCAGAAGCTGTAGAGAATTGATTATAGTGAGCATTGACATATGCGAGACACCAAATTAAGCTTTGGGATTCATAGATAAATTCCCGCCATTTAATATTGAGACATAACTCTTATTTGTATCAGAAATTAATCATTTACTAAAACTAAACGTCGCAGGTTTTCAGTTTTATGCGGGATGTCCACAGATGTCGTTTTGGTGGCAGGGGCGGTAGTGCACAAAAATATTTGAGAAAAAGTACACGAGAGTGTTATTATTATTATTATTATTTAGAGCGGTAGTGCACCCATCGCTACCCACTGCGAGTGGGTGGTACTTTCTCTCATACTTTCGAGAGCGAGCCAACACAACAACAACAACAAAGCCTGTTGCACTGAGTAGTGTCACTGTGCTACAGCTGTGAGTGCATAGGTCATTTTGTCTCGATCAAAACAAATCACTGGTCATCACAGGCTTGTTTTGTGTTGTTGACATCGAAATTGTTCACATTTCATTTGCTTTGTGTCATTTATGTCCAATGAATTATTGTTATCTCATTAGTTCACTGTCTCAACAAAAGACAATATTGTCATATCAATTGAGCAATTTGTCCTCATGCCATTTAATCAACATGAATCATTGACCTCCTTCATTTTCGTCTGTTAAATCAAAACAACACAACGGAAATGTTTCTTCGATTATTTTAACATCATGATCACCATAAATAAACCGAACAACAGGCGACTTTCGCAAAATGTCATCAAATGTGATTTGTGTAGTAACCAGTCACTGATAATTAATTTTTACTAATTATAAATTATAATAGTACAAACACACATTTGCACATAAAATATTTATTATGAAACAAAAAATGTTTGTGCTGACAATTTTCTGTGCACACGTGATCAAGCATCTGATAATAAAATTGCAAACAGTAATCTATGCGATTATGAATGTTTCAATAAAATCACATTCTAAAAGTGTTTTTATAGACTTAATACCAGTTAATGTGCATCAATTTACAGTTCTTCTTGCAGAAATTTGTCATGTATAAAGTTTTTGTTGTTGTAAATTAATGAAAGATTTATTTTATTATTGCTTTTTTATTTCCTTTCTCCTATTGGACATGTTTTTGTTAATATTTGTATTTTTGAGAGTAAAAGTACATGGACATATGCACACACAAACATTGCATTAAGAATATATTATATTTTCTGTAGGAAATCGATTGAACAGTGTCCAGTGAATTGATGCTATTGATGGCAATGTAATCGATCCAAATGGATCAAATAAGGTCGTTTCATAAGTTTGTCAACACTATTTCCCAAACAACATACAATTAGGTCCTATTGCTATTGATGACAATGTAATCGATCCAAATGGATCAAATAAGGTCGTTTCATAAGTTTGTCAACACTATTTCCCAAACAACATACAATTAGGTCCTATTGCTATTGATGGCAATGTAATCGATCCAAATGGATCAAATAAGGTCGTTTCATAAGTTTGTCAACACTATTTCCCAAACAACATACAATTAGGTCCTATTGCTATTGATGGCAATGTAATCGATCCAAATGGATCAAATAAGGTCGTTTCATAAGTTTCTCAACACTTATCTCAAATCGCTCAGCTATACTGCTAGCAGTAAATTCTAGTTTACTGTAGAGTCTGTTTAAAAGGTTTCTAATTTTTAAAATTTTGCCTTAATTTTTTTCTTCCTTAGTGATACTGAGTTCACAATAGATCAAAATCTGAACAAAATTGGCAACAACTGGACATTGATGCTTTGAATTGATTGAGGACAAGCACTTTTAGAATGTTGGTCAATTAAATTCATTATTTTAAAGCTATAAACTTTCTATAACTTTCTATATAATTCCTTTAAACTTTTTCTCTGACTTCAAATATATCCACCAAATAAATAAATTTATTTTTATACTTTGTACATTTCGACCAATGTATTTATTGTTTGTTTCGATAATGCACAATTGAATTGAAGCATATGTCGCATTACTTCAAAGGTAAACTATTTTAGAACAATTTAGCACTCTCCCTAAAATAACACCAAATGTAACACTGCTGTTAACATTTTAACGTTTCTATATTTTATTTTATAAAAATATACATATTTGGTCAATGCTGAGTGTTCGAGTATTTCATAACAATACAAATTTATTGGTGAATATTCAAATGTTTTATAGTTTAATAGTACCGCCTTGTAAAATGGTATTACTTGAATTTATTTTATTTCTCTCTGCATTTCTTCTTACTGAAATATTGTTATGGTTAATAAATTTGCAATTCTTCCATAAAACATGCTTATTATTGTGCTATATAACCGCAAACTTGAAGAAGACCTGGTGATTATTTAATAAATTTAATTAAAGCAACTTCACGTACAGGAATTTAAAAGGTTAATTTATTTTATAATTTTCTTTAATTAAGCGGATTTAATTTCATTTCTTTTTTGTTTCTCTGTCACATTAGCTGGATTGAATTCCAAAATGGACCTAAATCAAAGTTGCAATTCGCGTTCAGTTGCCCTATTTGATAAATCGATTTGTGTTTGGTAGTAATCAGTCATACAAATCGCAAATTGCATGTCCAAACTATAAACAAAATTTCCAAAATGCTGCACTCTCACTTTCCCATTTATTCATTTCTAAAATTTCAAATAAATTTTCAGTTCGTTAGCTAGCTCTACTCTATCATTTCAAAGGTAAACTACGTATATCATTGATTACAAAGTGTTTCTGTTGGTATTATCAGGCGCTTAGATTTTATGTACTAAAAATTCAACTTATTGAAAACTTGCTCAATTATTTCTTGAACTATTCAAAATATTTATTTATTTATTTAATAACGTTTTGCGTGTTTCAAAAATATGACTGGTCTAAAATATTAACATTTTTACATATTATTTCAAGATATTATCGAAGATAAGATTGAAGAATTGCTCAATTTCATCATCATATTCTATTGAACAGACTAATCAGTTGAATCAGCAAGTTGAACAGCAGCAAAACGATCTTGTGAAAACATGAGTACAACTTTGATTTCAATTAGATTGCAATGCTAATGTTAGAAATGTTTGTTAATATCTGCAAATTAATTGCACGCTTAATATGCGAAAATGTCGTTTACTTAATTGTAAATGAAATTTAATCAATCAATATTTGTTTTTGTATTGGAATTACGTTTCTACTTACCTGTCCTTTTGACTTAGAGTGGCTTTTGTGCTCACTTATTTAAATTGTTTTTAAAATTTTACATCATAGGAAGATTTGTTCCAATTCCGATCTTGATCAATGATCATTAAAAGGTTATTATTTTTTAAATATAATTAAATGAAATTCGAAATATTAATTTTTCTTATTATTAAGATTATCTACTTTGTCTCAAGTCTAGTGCAAAACAAACTTTTTTTTTCAATCATGGGTACAGTTTTAATAATCAATGTCATTTAATTTTTCACCATTCTCTTATTTTAAAATTCAAATTATAAATATTTAAAATAAAAACAGAATTTTTCAATTTTATTGTGTGAAACTACAATTATTAAGAGATTATTGACATGTTTGAATTAATATCAAAGGTAATTAATTGAATCTATAAACCCTGAATACGACATATGTGTTGGTATGAAGGTTTTGTTTCTAGATGGACAAAAAATTGGTTCTTTCAGTTTCAGTTCAGTTCTAACTTTTCAATTTTTTCTAAATTACGCGAACTAAAGCTTTGATCGGGTTTCATTATCGAATATGGTTTTATATTTTTTTTTCTTTTTATTACATTCGCCCGAATCCTTGTTTTTACAAAAGGTTTAATTTATTTTAAAAATGTTTTTATTAAAGATTCTATCAATAAAAAATTCTCAAACTTTTGTTCATTCGTTGGTTAGACCTATTTAAATTTGGTTTAATAAATGGTTACATATAAATTTCGGGGTTTGATTTGGAATTTGTTAGTTTTCATGAATACTAGACATCGTCAATTTTCTCTCTCGAACAGGGGCGGCGGCAGGTCACTTTTTTCTGCCACCGGGCAAGGTCGGCAAGGTCAAATGGGGCGGCATTTGGTCTAGCGAGGGGGCGGCAATGGATTCCTCAGAAAAGGTGCAAAGGGGGTACCAAGGTAAAATTATTGAAACACCTGATCCGGGCAAGGGCGGCAAAAACCCTGCACCGCCTCTGCTCTCGAATTCATATAAAATCAAATTTCTAATCCGAAAAAATAATCACACAACCATGTAGATTTATTACATTGTACTGTACAATTTGTACAAGTTACCCAAAGTGATCTTCATATGATTTAGCACAAACACAATAACAAACACTTGAAAATGTGTATAATTGACACTTGAATTTAAAACTCTTAATTCTAAAAAATAATTAATCCGGTTTTGTCTTTTAATAAAAGGTGACAAATTACTATTGCAAAATTGCCGTCATATTATCTTAATCGAAAACAATTGAATATTTTTGGTTTAAAATTAAATACGACGAATGAGCCAACTTATATCAAATCTAACTCTTAATCTAATCCAGCATTGAATTAGAGATCTCAGCTTAACTTCAGAAAAATTCAGTGGCGCATAATGGTCCCCTTCATAGACATGATGACAAGATATTTCTCAATATATTCCTGGGAGCTTTCTCTCAAACGACTAAAACCACACAAGTGAGACTGCTTAGGTGTAAATAGTGTTTACAATTTGTGTTTACCTCGAGATGTGTTTGTGGCGGTTTCACTCGACTAGAGCATGTTGACATGTTGCCTCTGTCACTGCTTTTTCGCACACTCTTTGGCTTCAACGATTTAAGTTTTGCTTATCTCATCTCATCATATCTTATCAAACCATCACCATACTCATCATATTACATCACCATCGTTTGGTTCAAATCATATCATCACGATTCTCATAATTCTACATCATCAAAACTTCACCACTATTTTATTCGTATTATATCATTATCATTCGCATCATCTTCATCTTAATACCATCACCACTGTTCTATTTGTTCCACAATGAAGGACGGTATAGGGAGAATCCTCCGATCGGACTGCAAATACTTTCATCTGAATGCTTTATATTTGGTCGAAACCGAAGTATGCCCGAAAAGTCCCAACAAACGATCAACACACGAACACTATCACTGTATCTGTTGCCATAAAGATATTTCGTGGATACTCGTTGGAAGCTAAGGAAGCACTATCTCGTTGCAGGAGTTCAAGATGTTACGAAGGGAGTTGAATGCAAGTACGACTTGGATAATCCACCTCGAAGTTATCAAGCAGACAAGTTTAAAGACCTCTCTGAGGATAATAAAACTGCTGTCCGAGAAGGTTCGTTTTAATTTTTGAATTATTTTATTATAATCATTTTATTTCAAGGTATTATGGCTTTTCATGCTCAGGCTCATGGTCAATCCTTCAATGCTCAAGACTGCTTGAACGATATCAAAGTCTAAACGTGTGATGGTTCGTACGAATGTGGACTTGTAGATGACCAATCGCTGAGAGATGCGATTCGGAGCGTCGACAAATATTCGGAAAAAAAGTTGGTCGAAGAAGATGAACCAGACAAGCACTTTTTTTGACGACTTCGAACCAGAAAATGACGACTTTCTTTTTGTTTCGAGTTTTGATTATGTTGATCTTGAAGAAGTGACTGAAATGGACGCTGATAACGATTTTTATGTCGACACTATTATTGATGAAAATGTGTCGTTTGATTACAATTATGACGATGAGTCGGATTTGTCTGCAGTCGAATTGAACAAACTTGAAGTGACTGTTGACGATTTCGTTGATGATTTGCACAGTCCGAAACATGTTCAATTTGACTCACTCGATTATTACTTGGATTTCCCGGAAATTGTGGCAATGTTGTTGAACTTGACGATGACTTGGATCTTCCACCGTCTGATTTGTACAAACCGGACGAGATTATTCTGGACGATGATTTGAACATTCCGAAACACAATTCAACTGGCGACTTTCTAACTGATTATCAAAATCAAGTTCGACTCGATCATCATATGCTTCATTTTATTGTTCAAGTGACAGCGAATAATCAAATACTGTACTGGAAACTGATATCAACATTCGAGAAGAAGCATCAACTTTCAAACATCGACAAGATCAGTTCAATCGGTGCACCAAAGAAGATTCACATGAAAACTTTAAAACACCAAGTGCATTTGTAAAGAACTACATTCATAAAAGTTTTCCCGACGTCGAAATATCTCCAAACTCAAAGCGGTTTAGGTATCGAATAGATCAAGAAAGTTCAACCAAACAACAAAAAGAAAACAAGTAGTCCAATTCAACATCTAAGCCATTTCCGAGTGCAAAAATTGTTTGGGTGAATGTGCCGATTCGAAGCAACGAAAATCTCAAGCCAACATGAGTGACCATTCTGTCACCGTAACCGTTATTTCTTTTTTGTGGTTCTTCCACAATTTTACATTTGAATGTATTCACCTAATCTAAATCAATCTAACCATTGATTGGATTAGTTATCTCACCACCATTGGTGGTACTTTTGTTATTCGTTTAGTTTAATGTTTTCTATTGTAGTTTTATCACAATCGTTCCCTTTGATATTTCACATGAAGATCTCAAGTTATCTCAAATCAACTCGTCAATTGAGTGGTTTTGCTCGGTTCAATCACCATGTCAGTTTGGTTCGGTTATAAGATAAGTTATATTTATGTATCTATTCACATAAGCTGATATATACTATTCCCCTAGATATTATTAATGTATTTCAAACATCCGTTCGATCGTTACAATGTCAATCATAGCCGATGTCAAACACAAACCTTTTTCTTCCTCTTCAACTTTGACAAAACTCGACATTCATAACCAACAAGGTACGCTTGAACAAATTAAACGTATCCAAATGCTAAGAGGAAATTTGTACTTTCACTCTGACAATGATTTCTATGAAACTTCAACCACCAAAAAGGCATTTGGAACAGCATTGACTGGACATAGTGCACATTGCAACATCGAAAACACTAGCCAGTTGGGCAAGGAAATTAACGATGAGACTAAAGAGAAGATCAACATGTTGTTGTTGTACAACTTCAGAAAACAATGTCAACTTCAAGAACAGCGTCAAGAGTAATTTTCGACCGACATTCACGAATACACTTCCAGTCGAATCGTGGCCAGCTCATCTGCAGCTTCGCAAAACTAAGAATGCTGTTTATGTTTTTGACAATGCCAATCCTTTTGTTCTATTAAACAAAACCCCACGACAGAGCAATTGTTATCTTGATCACTTTCTTAGTAGCCTTTTAATGATTTGTCACAATAAATTTTCCTTATTTCGTCGTATTTATGAGTACAACTTGAGTTTAATTTACTAATTTACTGACAATAGCAATTGGAAAATTAAATTTTTTTTGTGTTGTTAAACAGGATAAATTGAGAGAATGTAATGTAAAAAATCTGCGCTTGGCTAAGAATTATCTGTTTCGTTTTCAAAACTAAAAAATTCAAAGTTTGGTTGAAATAGCCTTTTATTCGGCTATTTCCACATCAAAATATGCGATTTATTGGCTAAGCTGATTTCGGGAAGATTTCTCAACGATTACTTCAGAAATTTCTTTTTTCTTCTGAATACGCTGTGGTTAAGCTGAGATCTCTAAAAAGATGCCAAACTAAGTGATCTTGTAGGAATGTTTAATATTAGGCACGAGTCTTTATGTGCATATGTTTACTAGGATTGTTTTTAAAAGGTTTATTTTTAAACATAAACATGATTTTTTTTTTAAATTTTTTACAAATATTTTATGTCACATGAACATATTTAATTAACGTTATTTTTCAATCGCCGATTTATTTAATGATCATGAATTAAAATCTAAATGTTTGTTTCTGGACACGCAGGTCAAACAATTACCAACTCTTCATCAACGACTACAATGTGAAAAAGTTGAATTTTAAAATTATTCCTATTTAAGTTTTGTTCTAGGTACTACTAACCGTAATGGTTCTGGGTAATCCAAAACTTTATTTTATTAAAGTTGTCAACGAACTTTGATTAATTATTTTTGAACTTTTCTTACATTTTCATTTAAATGGGTTTCTCATATAAAGATATTTATCAAGTATAAATATTTGAAGAAAATTGTTTGATTCAAAACCAAATCGTTTATATGTTAAAGAGTAGATGTTTTGATAAAAGGTTTACAATCATATTATTTCAATTAAACTTTGTTCAAAGTCAATTTATATGTTGAGTAATTACAATTTTTCCTAAAATCTCTCGTCAGTTTGGAATATCTTCCCATCCATTACATTCATGTATTTGCTCATTAATAAGGTTTTATTTATTTATTCAATGTTTTTCTTTCTTTTAATAGACAACTTAAGTTAGCTAATATTTTCAGATAGGAATTTTTGTGAATATTTGGTTTATGTTTTCATAGAGTTCAAGTAAAAATGTATTCGTGAAATCATGATAGAACTACAAAATATTTTCACGTTAATCAATTTTTATCTATTCAATTTAATCAAAACTTTTGTTATTGTGCACCACAAGCTCAATTTGAGCTGCTCAAACTGTTTAATCTTGATAACAACATGATGATTATTTAATAAATTAGCACATGTTTTACAGCAGATGTTTTAAAAGGTTATTATTTTTATCTCAAACACGTGTATGTGTAGTTGATTTAAAGTTTGGAATTATAAGTTCAAATTTTTTTGCTGGATCCTATTCCAATATAATCTGAATCTCATTTCTCATTGAATGTTGCTCAGGCCTTTCATCTAACAAACAAGTTGTTTTATGTAATAATCAAAAGTGATGTCATGTTATGACTCAACTCAACATTTTGCAAACATTCTTGTTCAACCTGGTTCGCTTCATAAAGGTAAAAAATTCTTTAAGTAGAAATTCTTTTTACTTCAGATTAAAATTCGAAAAATTCACAATCAAGGTTTTCTATTTTAGTTTATTCTAGCATTAAAACTCTTACTTACTTAATCCCTTAATTGCCTAATAAATAAACAGACTTCTTTCATGTAATATATTAAACAAACAATTTTTGGTTAGTTAGGTCAAAGAACTTTATTTATAAAAAGGGTTACTTTTTGAGAAAGAGAATAGTCACTTTTTTTGTTAGTCAGTTTGTTCATTATCGCAAAAGAACTACGACCATGAACACTTTCGTAGTTATGCTTGGCTGCGTAAATATTGTTTAATTGATTTAATCTATATACATAAAATTGAATGTCTGTTCTGTTTGTTCTGTATGGATTCGGATACTACTGAACCGATCTTGATGAAATTTGTCAAGAATATCCTTTTCACCACCCGTCAGATGATAGGCTATGTCCCGGATCATAATATCCAATGGATCCCAAGATATTTGGATTCTAAGGATTCTAATGCATTGGCTATTGTTTTAGGGCATGCGCATTACACACAATTGACATCAGAACAAACTTAAGGTAAGTTCTTGAAAACCAAGGTTATATTGACAGAACATTCCGGAATGTTCTGGAAACTTCTAGAATGTACCTTCCTATGAGGGATATATCCATGGAATGTTCTGGAAACTTCTAGAATGTACCTTCCTATGAGGGATATATCCATGGAATGTTCTGGAAACTTCTAGAATGTACCTTCCTATGAGGGATATATCCACGGAATGTTCTGGAAACTTCTAGAATGTACCTTCCTATGAGTGATATATCCACGGAATGTTCTGGAAACTTCTAGAATGTACCTTTCTATGAGTGATATATCCACGGAATGTTTTGGAAACTTCTAGAATGTACCTTCCTATGAGGGATATATCCATGGAATGTTCTGGAAACTTCTAGAATGTACTTTCCTATGAGGGATATATCCATGGAATGTTCTGGAAACTTCTAGAATGTACTTTCCTATGAGGGATATATCCATGGAATGTTCTGGAAACTTCTAGAATGTACCTTTCTATGAGGGATATATCCACGGAATGTTTTGGAAACTTCTAGAATGTACCTTTCTATGAGGGATATATCCATGGAATGTTCTGGAAACTTCTAGAATGTACCTTCCTATGAGGGATATATCCATGGAATGTTCTGGAAACTTCTAGAATGTACCTTCCTATGAGGGATATATCCATGGAATGTTCTGGAAACTTCTAGAATGTACTTTCCTATGAGGGATATATCCATGGAATGTTCTGGAAACTTCTTCCGGGGCGAAGCCCGGGTAGCTCATCTGGTTAACCATATTCATATTCATATTAGATTTTTTTACTTTGTCTAAAAGGTAACATACCTAAAATTTAATAGTTAATATTTTACTTTAAACTGAAATTGACTGTTTCAAACAGGTGAAAATGAATATATTTGGTAAAGTCCAATAATTGTTAAAGTCCATAAATTATCAAACTATCAAACTGAAACAAATAATTTTGGCACAATATTCACAAGATTGAAAGTTCTTTTTGACCAAATATTGTTTTTGTATAAAATGGTTTAGATTTATAAATTACATTCTCTTTAAATGATAGAAATCGAATTTGATTGACTTTTTTTCTTATAATTGATCAAACCTGCAAAGTTTTCTAGGTTTAATTGTTTAATCAAAGGTTAATCTATTGATCATTGTGTTTGTGGTGGTTACAGACGGCCACATAATGAAAAATACGTTTATATAGGTTTGGAACTTGGTTTATTGACTGAGTGGACTGGGCCCAAATTGAGGCGGTCCACTGCTCATATAAAAGACCCAAAAATAGGCGGATCTTATGTCGATAGAGTTCCAAAGCGCAGGGACCCTGGTAAAGGGACCTGAAATAGGCGGAAATATTCATAAGTCTCATTGCCAGAGGGTGAATCCACGGAAGTGGGCTGATGGTAGAGGCAAAAGTCGCGGATGGCGTTGAGGAAACAGGTGGGCGAGTGTTTGTGATTGACGAACACATCATATAGTATATGGCCTCGACAATGAGGATAATCCCAGGGATTCTGGGGTCCAGAGATGCGAGGATTGATAAAACACTAGTGAAAACTAGACTAAAGGACACAGTGGCGTGCGCTCGTGGCGAACGTAAAGTGACAACTGACGACAAAGAAAGAAGGGAGAACGCGCAACAGTTAGGCTTCTGTTGGACATACCACGACACGAGATTGAGAGAGAAATGAAGTGACAGAAGATAAGTCCATTGGGTCGGAGCCGCGCAGGGTAGTGCGACATTCGACTTACACATTGAGTGAGAGAGATAGATAGAGAGACGAGTGAAGGGACCTTGGAGGGAGGAAACCCTGATCAATGCAATCACTCTGTCCGTCCGAACAAATAACATGGCCGTGCCTAGTCAGAGGTTGTCCTGTAGGCACGGACAATTTCGCTTACTTTGTTTCAACTGGCGTTAAACACTAAACGCCACAGTGTTGCAACAAAAGGTAAATAATACATGTTTTATTTTTGTTAATGTGAAATGTGAAAATGGGTTTGTAGGTTATTTAAGGAATGTTCAATGCATTTGTGGGTGGAAGGTGAAAATAAGTTTTAATAATTTTTATTGAATTATAATACTACAGCAAAAATATGCTTGTTATTGTACCATATAAACCAAGATATAAGAATATAAATCAAAATTGCAGATAACTTGATGGTTACTAAATAAATTTATCGTTATCAGTAGTCGCTGCTTAAAAGGTTTCTTAATTTTATAAAATTTGCTTTAATTGCTCCTCTCTTTAGTTTCTCTGTCACATTAACCGTACTGAGTTACAAATAGATCCAAACCTAAGCAAAATTAACAACAACAGGACATCGATACTTTTTTCAAATCTAGCCATCTTAATCTTATCCAACATCAAATGTTAGCGAAGAATATTATCATAGAAAAAATGCCAAACAAATTGACATCGAAGAAATATTTAAGGTAAGCATCAATCTTCATCTAGCTTCATTTAGTTAAATTAATTCGTAAATAGACAAAAGGTTTATTTATTATTATTTTAAGCATAGTCATTAGGTTTTGGTTTATTTTGGTTGGCTTTTATTTTTGCTGACTTTTGTCTGAAAATTGTTTAGTCCATTAAAAAGGTTTTAAAATCATATTATTTCTTTTGAGCTTTATTCTAAGTTAGCTTGTGTGTTATGGAATTACAAGCTTTTCCCAAGCTCATCAATTTTGCTTTGTTTTTATACTCATTTGTCCTCCTTAATTTGTGACTTCGCTAATATTTTCTGTATTCTCCATACAAAATAGCGTCCATCACAAGTCAAGTGAACGCCCATCTAATTTGGCCCGTACTGATCAAACCCGTGTTGACCTAATTCAGCGACAGAATGCCGTGGCAGTCCGTACCCTAATAAATGCACTTGGCAATGCAGAAAATTCTATCCCGGGATTTTTGTTTGAGCTCGTCAATGTCAAACTGAAGGATCCCCGACTCATCATCTCCACCTGCCGTTTAACAAGTTATCTAATTTTGTCTATTTTATGTCTACAGTACCATTCAAACCGCCCCATTAGGTTTCTAGTTCAGAAATGTTTGTTTAGTTTAAAGGCAAAAGGAGAGTTTTTTGTCAAATTATAATTCATTACCGAAATTAATACACAATAGCAATTTTTATTATTCATTAATATTTTATTTTGAAAATGAGAAAATCCATATTTCATATTAGTAACACGACAGATAGAGCTGATATCTTAATAGCAACTTCATTTGATTTTTATTTCTAGTATCTTATGTTCTACAATAATCCACAATATTTTGAATTCAACGTTACTTAGTCAAATCAGATAATTTCAAACTATAAACACTTAATGATGTTTCTTTAACTCTTGTTTCTTAGCCTTACTTGTGAGTTCGTCTTTTAAGTCACGTAAGTTGGTAATTTACAGTGAACATAAAGGTTAATTTTGGAGCTGCACGTTTTTACTAAGGGTAGTTTAATGAAATATATTCTTTGAATGACATTTGTGTTTTTTGGAATTCCAGTTTGGATACTATTGTATGCGAAGACAAAAGAAAAATTATTAAATGCTTAATTCGATGCATAAGATTTGCTTATATTGCTACAACATTGCATTATTGAGTTTTATTTTTAGTTTATTTAAATTTATTTTATTGAAAGGTATACGTAACTGTGCTTTTATAAAGGTTTTACTAATAAAACAAATATCTTTATTAAGTTAATGCTCTTAAAGATCTTTTTGGAACTTACACATACTGACCTACCTGATATTTGCTATGAATTCTACATAATTTTTATTTGGTTTTGTTTTATTTGTAGACGATAACAATTTAAATTCACATTGCAATTACAAGTGGGAAACTTCAAACGGTTTAAACAATAATTTGCTTTCTCTCTACATTGTACATGGAAACATTTTTCCAAATACCTTTCTTATCTTCTTTCTTCCAAGTTGCAATATGTTGATTTGATACCATTTATGCATTTTAAATTTTGCTTGTCCAAACTCTTTTTCCATTTCAAAAGGTCTTAAGATTTTAAGTTTTCTTATCTTGTTTGCTTGTAAATTTAGATTACGTATGTATGCTTTTGCAGGTGACGTATTTTTGCTGTCTGATGGTTTATAGATATGGAGTTTTATTTTAAATGGCAATCTAAGATTTTAAGTTTTCTAATCTCGTTTGCTTGTAAATTCACATTAAACAAGAAAATGCTCGGGTAGCAAGCGACACTATTATTTTGAAAGTTTACTCTGAAAGTAACAACAATAGGGGATTTAACCTAATCGCACAAATTTTATATAACACATTTGTTTTTTTTTTGGAAATCTTGTCTTCTGACTAAGACGAGCGTTATGAAATTCTCCCAATTTTTTTAGAGCACACATCGTCATTCTGACTCACTCATTATCTCTCTCACACTCTCGCTTCGCTCGGGTGTTCGTTCGCCATTTCACCCTTCTAACTAAATGTAAATAAAAAAATATAAACACTGAATACGATATTTGTTTTGATATCGAGGTTTTGTTAATACCAGTAGAAGGACAATGGAAATTGGCTAAACAAGTTCATTCGGCTCTTTAAATTGGGCTAACTATAGCTTTGAAAGGGTTTCATTATAAATTCTTATTTTATTTCTCTCTTCTGGTTATCTTTTTGTTTAAGCCTTTAGCTCAATTTGAGCAAATTAAACAGATTAATTTTGATAACAAATATAGTCTAAATAGATAATTATTCAATAAATTAACAGAAAAACTCTTGTTTTGTTAAAAGGTTATTATTTTTTGTCCCTAATATGTGTATGTGTACTTGATTTACTATTTGGAGTTCTAAGTTCTAAGTTCTAAGTTCAAGACAAAGTCCACTTGAATGTTCCATTTATGTGCTTTTCTCTTAATTTTTAAATATTCTGACATACTGATGAATCTAAACACTTTTGAAAAAGACGGGATTATCGGAATAATCCATGTTCTCTATGGAATATAAAAGGTAACCAATCAAATTGTTTATTCTTTTTGAATTGAATTTTAGTAAAGATTCATCAAATAAAAACATTTTCCATTCATTCTTAAATTTCACTATCCAAACATTGACTTTGATGTATGTAGTTTGATAAAAGGTTTGAATCTTAATATTTCTGTTAAACTTGGTTATAAGTCTAAGTCATCATTCAAGTTTCTCATAACTCACATGTTTCTCCATTTGTTCGTATTATTCGAGTTCACTACTTCAGATGCCTGTAATCAATCCCTAAAGCAGAAAATGAGCTGAGATCTTACTATCAGGTGTTCCTAATTGTTATACAATATCTCGATGAGGAGGAGGAATGAGGAGGAGGAAAGTTGTCACTGTAACAGTCTAGATGGCGCTACCGGTTCTATTAAAAAATGTTGACACTTGTTGTTTTGTGGCTGTTGAGCTTCTGCAGTGCTGCACAGTTCAGCGTTTGGCCTGCCACACTTACTCTTTGTGAATATTTCTTGTATTTAGATTATTTTGTTGTTATTCTACAAATATGAATCCCATAAGTGTGATCATAATTTCATTGCAGATTTATTTGCCCACAATGTCCAGACATTATCAAATTAAACATTATCCAGAACAACTCTAATTTTTTCATAATCCAACAATTCAAAACGATTTGACAATCACAACTTATGGTTTATTATAACTCAATAAATATGATTAGATTTTGATTCATTTATTGCATTTCAAATGATCTGATCAATCGAGGGGACTAGTTATTCGTAATATTGGAAAATTGTATTACAATCAAGACAAATCAAAATAAAATAAAATATTTCAAAACAAGTGCAACAATAAAATAATAAAATTACATCAAATTAAATAAATTAATTAATCAAAATAATTGCCACCGGCGGCAATGCACTTGTCCCAGAGCAATGGCAACTTTTCAATGCCTTAAGTTTTTCTATCTCTTTTTAAGTTAACATTAACACACATTAAAGTTTACATTAAACTTAAAATAACTGTTTCATACTGGTAAAAACGAAAAAATTAGTAATATAAAGTTGGCAAAGTCCATAAATTATCAAATTATCAAACTGAAACTGTTGGAATTTATTGACTAGATAGATAAAGTTAGCTAGACAAACACAAGGCTTAATGCCGCGAACTAGTCGCATACAACTGCACAGGTCTACGACACAACAGGAAAGACAACGTGGTGTGGTGCGGTGAGTCCTTAATTAGGCCCAACTGGGCACTGTCCACAGACGACGTATAGAGCTAGGTTCTTCACAGATGAGATACTTCAAGATTCTCAACAGAAATAAATAATCTTGACAAAATATTAACTAAATTAAAAGTTTTTTTTACGCAATATTGTTTTTGTATAAAATTGTTCAGATTTATAAATTACATTCTCATTAAATGACAGCAATCGAATTTGATTAGCATTTTATTTTTCTTATAATGAATCGAATCTGCAAGGTTAAGGTATCCTGTTGATCATTGTGTTGTAAAAAGGTAAATAATTCAGGTTAAATGCGATTTGACATTTCGATTTGTGTATTGGCGTAATCACTCATTCAAATCGTGACAAAAATTGTGTTCCAACTATAAACAATTGTTCAATGTTTCTCTTTTACCTTTCCCTCTCCCACCCTTCTTCCCCTTTCCAATTTGCACATTTCAACCAATGCCAAATGTATTTACTGTTTGACCAAGCTTGCTTTTCGTGATGCTATGTCATTTCATAAAGGTAAAAATAGATTTCATAGATAATTCCGTTTTATAAATAATTTTAAAATAATTGAAAACGACTACATAATACGACAAAATTCTCAATCTTCTGGTATCCTTCATTTGTCTAGGTATAGATTTTTTTGTATTATATTAAACGGTTAAAAATAAACTTTGAGTGTTTGATTTGGACTTGATTAACTTTTATGAACAATAGACTTTATATATTTTAATTTCTTTAAAATGAATATAGGTTAATTTGAAACTTTGATTTTTATGGAAAAACTAACTTTTTTCGAATTGAAAATGTTTAAAATAGGTAAAAAATTATTTGAGTATGAAAAATTTTAACATCATCTCAATCGAAAACAGTTGTTTATTTTTAGTTTAAATTCAAAACAAACCAAATTGGTATCAAATCTCACTCAGTAGAATCCAAATTTAATATCACTGATGAATACTTTCAAGGGCGCAACAATGTTGACAAACAATTTGATCTAGAAAGACAACTGTCAACTGACGAACAAACTAGTTTTCTTTTTGAGCAAAACACAAAAAGTATCAAGTTTCAATTCAAATCAACTTTTTTAACATTGCCTTCGCACACTTTTCATAATGGTGAAAACGTTTTATGTTTTTTCAGTGGAAATATTTTCACTTGAAACTAAATACAAAATTAGAAAAATTCAGACAAGGATTTTTTGGTTTGGTTAAATGGCAGTTTGTCATTTCGATTTGTGTTTGGGCGCAATCACTCATGCTAATCGCAACCAAAATTGTGTTATGTTCCAACTATAAACAATTGTTAAGTGTTTCTCTTCCACCGTTCTCTCTCGCTCTCTTCTTTTCCATTCGCACATTTCAACCAATGCCAAAGGTGTTTACTGTTTGAACAGGTTTATTTTTTTTGTATTTTGTATTAATATTTTATTGGGTGTTCAAATTTGAACGTAAATCCATATCCTGGATAAAAGGTAAACTGTTTAAATAATATTGCACTCTGTATATATTATTTATTTCATACACTGTTATTTATATCTGGCGTGACAATATTTAAATTTATTAAATTAATAACTATTTCTACTATTTACCGATTTTGTGTTTGGACGATAACACACGTATACATCACAAATTTTATTTTCCAATTCTAAATATTCTTCAACACTCTTTCTTGGTTACAGTAGTCATTATGCACGAAAAATATTCTGTGCAATTCGTTCATACTAATATTGGTAAGCAAAACTGATTTATTTATTTTTCCTTATGATTTTCATAAATAATCAACGTTAGGCTGAACCAAGTCGAAACTTTAAAATGGTTTACTTTCTCAATTCATGAACATTCAATTATTTTCTACACTCTCAATACATCGATGCGAGAAGATAAAAATAAATACAAATTTAAGCGTCACATTTTAACGCACCGTAAATTATCTTATGAATCAGGTTTCAATTCAAATCTTTGAATACGTTGAATTGATAGGTGAATTTATTAATGAGGATTTTTAATTTATCTGAATTTATTTCAAAAAGATTTTAAAATTTTAAGTTTTCTAATTTTGTTTGCTTGTAAATTCACACTCAATTGTGTTTCATTCAGTTTTACATACATTCACTACAAAATAATTTCAATATGATGACACTACTTTTTGAAGGTTTAAAGTAAACCCTATAAGGGGATTGATTTGACAATACAAAAGTTATATTTATAAAATAGAATCAATTTATGAAAACATTCTCAATTGTTACAACGTGCTTTATGTTGCTCTAATGTTGATTATAATTAATCGAGTTTCATAGTTAATGTCGTTAAAATGTTAAAACCCCATTATTTCTGTTTATCTTTGCTTCAAAGTAACTTTCAAGATAATCTACATTGTCTCCAGTTTAGTGAAAAACACCAAATCACATATTTGTATTCATCCACTTGTTGCTATCATTCGTGTTCATCATACACGTACCACAAGGATTTGTGAAAACAAATAGTTTACAAACTAATTTTTGGGTCTCAATGTTTTTTTTATCAATAAAAGATAATCTTATGAAATACTTGAAATGGAATGCAGGTTTTGTGTCTCAATGTTCAAGTTTGATCTTTTGCTCATTTTAATATTTTGATTCAGTCCTCGGATAATTTATTCCTTGATTTCGATCCATTTGTATTTCATAAAGATTTTACTAATAAAATAAATGTTTTTATTTAAGGTTTAAAAATACATCAACTTTTATTTTGCTTTGAATTCTAATTTTAGCTTCTCACGAAAAAATTAACCATTAAAAATTGCTAACATGGTTTTGTTAAAGGTAAATTTCATAAACGAAAACTTTGCATGCTTTTATTATTATTAAATGTCTAATTTTTAATTTATTCGACAGCAATGCCTTTATCAGTTTCTAATTAATGGTAGTTTTTTATGAAATAATTTTTTTAAGACAACTACATTTTTCGAAAAAATCTCAATTTTTAAATATTCTTCATTCGATTAACAATTAATAATTTGACTCAATTTTTTAATCAAATGTTAATAGTAAATTTTGATTTGAAATTTGTTAGTTTTTGCTAATTTTTCGTTTAAATTCAACATTCTTAAACATTACCACAGTAACCAATCCATTTCTATAACAGTGAAATCATTATATTTTGATTAGTGAAAATAGTTTCACTCAAAACCAAATGAAATGTAATAAGAACTAAGGAGCGAAGAACGGCGGGCAAAAGGAAAACCGGGGGGCTGCGGTGGAAGCGTGTGCTTTCGACTCAAAGATGCTTTGCCCTACTAATCACAAAAGGTTACAAATCCATCTCTCTGGATGCCTCATTGGTTTTAGCCAATATTGCGCCAATAGACCTGAGGCTAAAAATGTGGTCGAATCGTTATCTCATTCGCCACAACATCATGCCAGAAGTGTTTCAACATATGCAGTGTCAGCAACCAGCACACTTTCTCGATGACGGCCATCCTGCTCTAAAAAGCAAACTTTGTTCATCAAAACTGTTCAAAATCTCATCACTTTACCATCTTCACGGATGGATCAAAGAAAGAAAACGAGATAACCAGCAGGAAACAGACAGGATGCGCATTTGTTGTCAAAGACCAACAAGACAACGAATGCCATCGGGAAATGTTTCGCTTGCACGACGAGTGCAGCGTCTTCCAAGCAGAACTACTCGCCATTAAGAGTGCTGTCACCTGGTGCCTCGAGAAACGGATGACGGCCACAATCAAAAGTGACTCAGAGTCCTCCCTGAAAGCTATTGCAAACAAGAAGAATCGAAACATACTCGCAGTTGAAATACGAAAACTCCTTCGACAACACCCCAACCACATATGCCTGAGTTGGGTGAAGGCACATGCTGGCAACGAAGGAAACGAGGAAGCCGACAAGTTGGCCAAGGAAGCGACCAACCTGAACACGAGCTCGTACAACATGATTCCAATATCGTATTTCGTAAAAGTGTTGAACCAAGAAGCGGATACCGGTTGGAACCAATGGTGGACAACCTCCACCAAAGGAAGGGTGACTAGTCGCTTCTTTCCTACAATCATGGACCGGAAGAAGTGCTCAAACATGCCAGACTTCATCATGACCCAGTTCATGTCTGGTCACGGCAAGTTTCACCAGTACCTGACCAGAGTGGGCATCGAGCGCGACAAGATGTGCCAGTGTCAAAAGGGCGAACACACCCCGATCCACTTGATCACCAAATGTGATGCCTGGGCGAGACATAGGCTCGACTTTGAGGCCTTTGTCAACAGCAGGACCGACTCTACCCAACTTTCACTAAGCACATATACCACCGACAAGTGCTATAGTGAATTCCATAAATTTGTTTATAAAATATTTAATCATTTGTAATTAATCATTATTTATTCATTTATATTTTTTCTATTCATATTTTTATCTCTCATTCTAATTATTTTCTTTATTTGCATAATATTTCTTATGTATTACACTAAATGTAACTAACTCATCATCATGTACCAATTTACACCTCTATATATGCTTACATCTTAGGGGTTAATAAAGATTCTCTCCAAAAAAAAAAAAAAAAAAAATTTACAAAATAAAAAGAAATTGTTTTCAAAATTCAAATTAATAAAATAAAATAAAATTTTAACCTACAAATTCAGATTTTAAGTTATTTCAAGTTGTACATCATTTGGAAAAGTATTAGGCAAAAAATACTGTACAAGATTTTTTCACTTGTATTTACTGAGTTTTTATATAAGACAATACTATTTATTGGAAAAATATTTTGCAAACCTCAACTGTACTAGGTTGTCGGGGAAGGAACCCCTGAGAAAAAGTTAAGACTCCCTAATTACTAGATTTGATTTAAATAGTTTCTTAACCCAAAATGTACAGGAAATGTCATAGTCCTCAAATGGTCTTAACCTAAAATGTCCAGTAAATATAGTTTCATAAATGCCCAAACATATCAGGCCTCAAATAGTCGTAAAAATCTTTAAATAGAAAATTTTTTTTTGTAAATCACTCAGTGTGTTTTTTGCTTTTGAAAGGTTAACATCTAATGTTTCTTTTGTCTGCGACTTTTTCTGTAATTGTCTTTAGCTTAATTAAACTTTTGATTTTTAATCATATTGGGTTTTCTTAAACTAACTTGTATATGTTTTTCCATCTTCATTTTTTATTTTATCATTTGTAAATAACATATTACAACTAAATTTAAGCGTCATTGGACGTGGCCCTAAGCCGATTTCGGTCTCTTCGTATTTTATCCTTAAATCTAAATTTTTACTAATACTAATAATAAAATTAAAAAATATACATTTTGTTTATTAAACTTTTAATTACATTGCTTTAAAATGAGCGACAATTCTTTAACTGCCGAGCAGTTAAAAATGAAATCTATCATTTTTAAGTATTATTGTTTTAAATTTACTAAGCAAATGGATGCTCTTCATTGTATTCATTGTAAGATTAATTTAGAATCATTTGACGAGGCTTTTGTGGAACGACATGTTAACGATGAGGATCACAAGTCACTGGCCGAGAGGGCAAATACTAAGATCCAGAAGCTAAATGACAAAGGTGAAATTACTGTGGATATTGGAACTCCACTTGATTTTGATGCCACTACATATCGAAACAAACTTGAGTTTGTTGCAGTTTCTGTTGTCGACAACGTGTTTGAAGAGACGGAAATTGCAAACCAAGTTTGCTGTAACATTTGTGATATCAAAATCAGGGACAGTTTCAATGAAATGGCCTGTCATTTGGTTTCAAAGCAACACAAAGCAAACAGAAAACAAATTTTAAAACACAGTTCAAAGGTAATCGAACTTGTGGATTCGGACCCTCATTTAACATATTATGGCGCAAGTGTTTTTTGTAAGGTTTGCCACCGAATGTATTCTTCATCTTTAAGCAACATTCAAAAACACTTAAGTCGAGATTGCCACCAAAAAGGAATTGCTCGATTCAATGAATCGCAAAAAATCCTTCTTCGTGATGAATTTAGTTTAAAACTGGTTATCATGATGGCATCTAATAATATTCCATTGTATAAAATTGAGGGCATGAAACCTTTCCTTTCCGATGTCTCCGGTCAACAAATATTGAGTGATGCTCAGTACAGAGTTTTCTGGTTAGACAGAGCTTATTCTCTCTATTTAGATCTTGTTAGAAAGGAAATTGGTCAAAACGAAATTTTTATTACAATGGACGGATCCACTGACAAGTCCACAAGAAAAACTGTGATTGTGATGGTCGGAACATTGATTCCTGACAACCCAAATGCGCAAAAGGTTTTTCTTTGGAACTTGGTAGATTGTACCACTTTTGATATACCTTGTGTTACTAAGGTTTTTAATGAATCTGTTGCTATGTTGTGGCCCAATCCAACACCAGAAGATAAGAAAAGAGTTCGGCTATTTGTGACTGATGGGGGGTCTCAACTAGTCAATGTAGTTGATCACCTTCAAGTGGATTATCCCAGGATGATTCACTTTGTTTGTCTATGTCATAACTTAAGTCATGTTTGCGATAAAATAGTCGAACAATACCCACTGGCAAAAAAATTTGCTCAGTGCGTACAGAATATCTTTGCCCATTCAGGTCACCGGCGTATTATGTTTAAAGAGAAGAGTAAATGCAAAAAAGTTGCTCCAAAGTACCTTAAGACACGTTGGGGTACTGCTATTGAAACGATTAATTCATTGAGTCTGAACTTTCCTGATTATGCTAAAATATTGCCTTTATTTAAATCTAAATGTAAAAGTAAATCCTTAAAAACTGCATTAGCCTTGCTTAATAATCCTAAACTGAAAAAAAAATTGGACGAACTTAGAATTCGTTATTTCTTTTTGGTTAAACTTATTCATGAGTTAGAGACTCGGAATTTGTGGATTTTTAGGACAATTGAAATTGTTGATTTAATTAACAGTGAATTGGCTAAATATAAATGCAAAAGAGGTAAAGCAATCTTTTCTCGATTTAATGAAATTATCAAAAATAATGTTGGCTGGAAAAGTTTGCGCGAAAATATTGAGAGTTGTAATCCGGAATATCGTGTGTACCATTACGCTCCTGCTGGAAGCATGGATGCGGAAAGAGGATTTTCTGCATACACAGATGTCTATTCTGATAAGCGCAGAAATTTTACTATTGTCAATCTGTACCATTGGCTGTTTGTGCGCTTCAATTCTGCTCCATTAGGACATCGCAAAGTTCGGATTCGAAATAAAGGTACAAAAAAGAATGCTAATCAGGTTAGTGAATCAGCTCAAATTGACAGTTCATATGATTTTGAATTTGGAGATGATGAATTTGATGAACCGGTGGACTTCTTCAGGGACGACGAACCTGTTGAATATGTCGATGTTGATGAATACATCGAGAGTGTCTGTTATCAATGATTTATCAAGTGTTTTCTTTTGTAAATAATTTCATTCGAATTTTTCCTAAAAATTTAAAAAAAAAAAAAACCTCTAAAATCCCAAAAAAAATATAAAACCTCTAAAATCCAAAAAAAAAAATATAAAACCTCAAAAATCCAAAAATATAAAAACCCCTAAAATCCAAAAAAAATATAAAATCCCTAAAACAAAATAAATCCTTTTTATTCTTTTGTAAATATTTTTTCCTTAAGATTGCACAAATTAAAATTAAATATTTTAAAGGTAAAACAAAGATTACTTGTAATTCCCTTCCAATTTTTTTGTTATATTTTATAATTGCTTTAAAATTTCTGACAAAGTAAAGTTTCGTATAACTGAAGAATTTGTTTAGTCAATAAGTTTAAGTATTTAAATTCTGAGATTACTTGATTTGTTAAAAATACTGATCGTTTGGTTAATTACCAATCAATTATATGAAATTGTGGTCTTACGAGTAGACCACTAGAAACGGTACGTTGTCTACGAGCAAGCTTTTGCGTACGTCCTCTCAGTACGGCCCCTTCTTCCACCTGCAAGCTGCAACGATCACACAACGTTCTTGTCAACACCTCGCACAAAGGATCTTTCGCCACCTTTCACCTACAAGAAGTGTCATGTCCTCGCCACGAAGTTTCTTCCCTCATCACATGTATAAAAGGCCTCTGTCTGAGCGCCATTTTCCTTAGTTTAGTACACGGTATGATCGCATTCGCACGTGCTTCATCCAGCTGCTTACTCACCCTCTTATTTCCGTTTCAGGACTCTGGTCCTCGAATCCCACACTGTCACGACGCCCTAGTTCGTTAGCTTGGTCGTCTGACCCGTCATCTCATCTATTCTCGCATCAAACCGGTAGTGCCCGGCGCGCTTCGGCGTGCGCCACCAATTCTCAAGATTCCATATCCGTTTCCGCTTTATTTGTGTGCCTTTCGCGCCACTTTTGTATTTGATATATTCTCCCCGTCATTTTTGCCAAGTAAATTCAGTTGTTTCGTCATTTTCGTGTCATCCTGCTTTTTAATGTGTGTGAGCGAGTTTTGCCTTCTGTAACTTTGTACTCGTTCCGCCACATTTTGGTGTTTCTGCCAGGTTTGGCATTCATCTCATGAACAACGACTACGAACGATTCTCCAGTGAAACACGTGCTCGGCTCAGTTACGAACGTGAACAGCGTGCTCTAAAACGTAACATGACCACTCCGTCCCAGCCTGTCGATATCGTTCCCGGCACCTCAGCCCAAGACAACAACGAAGTCAACATCGACAACATGGACGACGAAGGAAGTCGGCGACTAGAACCTCTCCTCAACAACCAGAGCACGCCTGAAGATGTCTCCGCAAATGACGCCGCAAGTCTGTTGAGTAACATGCGAGTCAGTCAAACTCCAGCGGACGGGCTGGCTAGGTCAGCTATCGCTAGAGCGCAGACACTCGAAGCTATGCCCCCAGAGCGGCGCAACGCTCCTTATTACGAACGGGTCAATCGCTGTATCTCGGACCTAGAGCGTCATGTGCCCGCTGAAGAGGAGTGGCGTACCGAAAACCATCGATCATGGACCGCTCTCGCGCAGATTTACGACGACGCATATATTGAGCCAGCGCGTACCCTCAATAGTACAGTGAACGCCCCGCAGCCCAATAACCATCCGCCGCGCCCGAAAGGCAAGAAACCGTCTGCCCAGGATATGAAGCCTTTCTGTGGCCGCACTTCAAGATGGGCAACGTTCGCGGCTCTGTTCAAAGAAGTCATTCTCGACAACCCCGAAGGATCCGATTTGTTAAAGGTCGAAACGTTGGCCGAACTGGTGCCTCAACACGACGAGTTGATTCGCTCACACAAGACGTGCAAAGAGGCCATCAAGACCATCTCGACACAGTACAACTCGCCGACCGCGCTTTGGAGTGATTTGATAGCCGACATGAACAAAGTGCCGGTCCTTACGGACAAGTCTGGTGTCAACGAATGGAAGAAGTTGGAGTCTGCCATTCTACTTGCCCAACGGTCGATTGAGCCTACCGATCTAGCCTGGTTAGCACAGGCACACATTATTCTCAAAGGAAAGTTGGGTCCCTTATGGGACAAGTATAATTTCTCTAAGAAGAGCGGCAGTCTAACGGACCTCCACCACGCGGTGACCAAAAGGATCGATGGCCTGCGCAAGAAGGAACAGGAACAAGCGTTCTTGAAACAAACGGTCGCAACTACTGCCGTCAAAAGTATCAAGCCATCGCGCTTCCCAGCTACTAAGCCGGCCCAGTTAGCCATCACGGCTGCCACCGTCCATCAGCAAGCCCCAACGCGCACTTCTCGATGGGACCCGTGTTATTTCTGTGGCGAAGACCACCTACGCAAGAATTGCCCGCTAAGCCCGGTCCAGCGCCGAATTGCCATTGAGCGGAATCACCGCTGTCTGAAATGTTTACAACCAAATCAAGAAGGTCATCAGTGCAACGGTCACAACTGCAGTCGCTGCCATGCTCCCGTTCACAATCTAATCTGCTCTTGCCCTGTACGTGCTAGCAACGATCGAAGCCTGCAAGCCCGGCAGCCGCCGCCGCCACCTCCTCCCCCGCCAGTCGGTGGCTCGTCTGGCGCACCGCAAAATCGTCTGCCTCCGCCGCACCACGCACCTTCTGCGCATGGGCCGCCACAGCAAGCCGCGTACGTAGTCTCAATCGTTCAACAAGTGGCCACCGCTGTCGAGGAGCCACAAGAGATCACGTGCGCTGCCACTGACTCGACTGCTGTTTACCTTCCGACATTGAAGCTTTACACAAAGAATCCCGACACCGGTTTGGCGCAAGTTACCCGTACCCTTCTCGATGAAGCTTCCACCACCTCATTCATTTCAGAGGCTGTTGTGGCCCAGTTGGGTATTGTCAAAAAGCCGGTCGAGCCTTTTACTGTCGGAGCGTTCGGTGGGATGGCTCGCCTCAGAATCGAATGGGAAGCGTCCCTAGTCATTCAATCGTTGGCTAATCCGAGCGTCACCTCTACAATCAGTGTTTACGTTATGTCTGGAATACTGGTCGGACATCTTCCCGCTGCTAGCCCCGAATTCTTGGCTCAAGCCAACCGGCATCGAATCTACCTATCCGATTATGCTCTCGTTGGCGACTTCCTCCCTATTGATTTGCTCATAGGCCAGGATCACTATAATGATCACTTCCTCTTACCACTTCAACGAAGCTATCGATTCCAGAGAGGAATGGCCTTTGTCAACTCGCGCTTCGGTTGGACTATGCAAGGCGCCGTCGGTGGAAGGCGCCCCCGCAATCTTTTCGTAAACTGTGCCTACATCAGCACCGGACCCGATTCGGAACGAGACGCCGTCAAACACGTTGCCTTCACTGAGCGCGCATGTATATGCCAGGACCTTACCAAACTGTTGCGTGACCCATGGACTGAAGACGACGCCAATGGCTCAAAGATGGACTGGATCAAGCGCTTCGAAAGTACCCTGGTCTATGACGATGTCAATCGGCGTTATGTGGCAGCGCTCCCCTGGTACAACGACCGCCGCCCTGCTCCTAATTACTCAAGCGCCCTGGCTCAATGTCTTGCCCTTCGCAGTCGACTGATCCGAGAGGACCGATATCTGGAATACGATGCCCTCCTGCAAGACTTGGTAACTAACGGCTACGCTCGCATTCTGGATCGATACGACCGAAATGAGGGATATGCTATCCCTCACTTTCCTGTCTTCAAAGCCTCGTCCACCACCACGCCCATTCGTCCGGTGTTCAATGCCTCCTCCTCCATGAGAGGCGAAGCGTCCCTGAATCAGTGCATCTTCAAGGGTGCGTGGGATCAAGTCCAGTTGGTCGAGATCCTAATACGATGGCGTCTACATCCAATCGCCGTACTAGCCGATATTCGCAAGGCCTTCCTCCAGATTAGGGTTCGTCCCGAGGATTGTGTCTATCTCCGCTTTATTTGGTTTCACCGTGGTCAACTCAAAATGTTTGAGATGAAGTCTCTTCTGTTCGGAGCCTCCGCCTCGCCATTCATCTTATATTGCGTTCTCAAGCATCTTTTCCAAACAAGAGGTCCTGATGTACTTCAAGTAATTCGTGATACGTACATGGACGACTCTTTCTTGATGGCCAAGTCTCTCGATAACTTGAAAGTGCTTCTCCAACGCGTGACCGAGGTCATGTCTCACGCCTCGTTTTCTCTCCACAAGTGGGTCACTCTACCACATATCGCGGAAGCTCTCGGGCTCGAGCCTCAGTCCGGTCGCGTATCATGTCTCGGGGTCCAGTGGGACCTGGATCAAGACCGTATCGTGTTCGACATCCCCACCCTCTCATCTGGTACGCTCACTCGACGTTCGCTAGCCTCGGACTTCGCCAAGAGCTTTGATCCGCTCGGTCTTATTGGTCCGTATCACATGAGGGTCAAACGCCTCTTTCGTGAGATGATCTCTACTTCACAAGACTGGGACGTTGAGGTATCGCCACAAGCAGCCGTCGAAGCGACTATGCTCTTAGATGATCTCAAATACCTTCAAGACATCCAAGTACCACGTATCGCAAAGCCGTCAGACGATTTCGAGTTTTGGCTTTTCGGTGATGCCAGTGCTTACGGTTTTGGAGTCACCATCTATGTGTTCGACTGTGCGACGCAGCGAACCGAATTGTTACTTTCACGTGGCCACATCGCGCCGAAGAAGAAGACGATACCGCAGCTCGAATTGGTCGCTGCCGTCCTTCTGGCTGAGACGTTTGAAATTGTTCGACGCTCCTTTCCCGACAATCCCGCGCGCCTTCGCTACTTTACCGACAGTCAGGTCACCTGGCATCGCATCCGATCGGACCCCAGTAAACATGAAGCATTCGAAGCCACTCGAATCACGCGTCTCCTCGAGCTGTCTACACCGGACGACTGGTTCTATATTCCGACGGAGTTTAATCCTGCTGACATCATCTCTCGTGGTTGCTCCTTGCGTATTCTCCGGTTTAAGAAATTATGGTTCGAAGGCCCCTCTCTTGACGTGATTCTCGCTTCGGAACGACAGACCCAAAAGCTTATTGATTCGCGAGTTCATCAAATCTACGCTTTGTTCACCGTCGAAGGTAACGAATTCATGGACTATCTCGTGAGCGCCATGACCCACAACACTTTACGGTGGTTCTTCTACCGACTGATGTCACACATGAGTGATTACGTGGATCTGACCGCTCGGTACAATACGGTCCACGGCAAGCAGACGACGTTTGCGCAGTTAGTGGACATCTTCCTCTGGCGCTGGATTCAGACTGTCGTACTTCGTGAAGAATTGGTCTCCATGCAAGCCGGACAACCTGTGCCTCCATCATCGCCTCTCAAGGGCCTGCCTCTCTTCTTTGACAAGTTTGGCCTATTACGTCTCAACAAGAGACTAGAACATTCTGAGTTGCCTTACGACGTGCAGTCGCCGCTGGTCCTAATCGATTCTCCCGCCACTCGTCATTACATTCGCTATGTGCATCTCAGCCATGCCAATCACAGTGGAGCCAACACCACCGAATACTTTCTCAAACAGAACATTTACCTGCCAAATGCCTCTCGCATCGTGCACAGTATCGTCTACAAGTGCCTCACCTGTCGCCGTTACCGAACGGGCAAGCCCTTCTCTGTGCCGATGGCACCATTGCCACTCGCTCGTGTCGTCCGTGGTTTCGCCTTTCAGGCTATTGGCGTGGACATTGCCGGTCCGATCCTCACTGATCTCGGCACCCGCACGAAGTATTACATACTCATCTTTGTATGCCTCAAATCGCGCGCTGTCCACATGGAAGTCATCGCGTCTCGAGACACGGCTGCGATCATGCGAGCCTTCAAGCGCTTCACTGATATTTTTGGTGCTCCGCGAACGGTTTGGAGTGATAACGAGCTCGGTTTCAAGAAGCTCAGCAAGACGCTCACTTTCATCTACCAACTTTATCGGGAAGCGATGATCAAACTCAAATATCAGTACGGAACCCGCACCAATTGGCATTTCAACACCCCCGAAGCTCCGTGGCAAGGTGGCGTCTGGGAGCGACTCATTCAGTCAGTTAAGCGAACGATGAATCGGGCCAAGCTGGCCGCTGCCGCTCATCCCGATCCTGACACCTGCTTCGAACGATTGGAAACGGTTGTGCGCGACTCACAGCGCTTCATGAACTCCCGTCCGCTTCTGCAACGAGACGGTACGGTGCTCACGCCCGCTCATTTAATATTCACCCGTCCCCTCGACGCCTTCCCACCATTTCAATATCCACTGGACAAGGACGCAGATGATGTCGTCATCGACTACGCCCGTCTGCAGCGCGATCTGGACTCACTGTGGACGATCTGGCACGACGAGTATCTGCCCTCCCTTCGAAGTTATCACTGGAAGCTGACCGAGCCGCCCAAGGTCAATGAGCTGGTCATTATAAAGGATGACAACGTGCCCCGCTATCACTGGAAACTCGGAACCGTCACGCGCGTCATCACCAGCAAGGATGGTTACTTCCGCACCGCAACGGTCCAACTGGTAACAGGTGAAACTCGCACCCGGGCCATCCACAAACTCATCCCCATCGAGCGCTCTGTCGCCGGGGAGGATGTGGTCTTACGAGTAGACCACTAGAAACGGTACGTTGTCTACGAGCAAGCTTTTGCGTACGTCCTCTCAGTACGACCCCTTCTTCCACCTGCAAGTTGCAACGATCACACAACGTTCTTGTCAACACCTCGCAAAAAGGATCTTTCGCCACCTTTCACCTACAAGAAGTGTCATGTTCACGCCACGACATTTCTTCCCTCATCACATGTATAAAAGGCCTCTGTCTGAGCGCCATTTTCCTTAGTTTAGTACACGGTATGATCGCATTCGCACGTGCTTCATCCAGCTGCTTACTCACCCTCTTATTTCCGTTTCAGGACTCTGGTCCTCGAATCCCACACTGTCACGACGCCCTAGTTCGTTAGCTTGGTCGTCTGACCCGTCATCTCATCTATTCTCGCATCAAACCGGTAGTGCCCGGCGCGCTTCGGCGTGCGCCATCAATTCTCAAGATTCCATATCCGTTTCCGCTTTATTTGTGTGCCTTTCGCGCCACTTTTGTATTTGATATATTCTCCCCATCATTTTGCCAAGTAAATTCAGTTGTTTCGTCATTTTCGTGTCATCCTGCTTTTTAATGTGTGTGAGCGAGTTTTGCCTTCTGTAACTTTGTACTCGTTCCGCCACAAAATCATTTATTGACTCAATGCGAATTGTGGTTAAATATATTGCATTGCTCAAACTAAACCAATGATTGAGACAACCCAGAAATTAGTTGGGAAAATGTTTCATTATTAGCTCATAATATATAAATTATAAACTGTACATTGCTCAAGATGTACTTTATTACCCCCACAAATGCATCATTAAACTTTCGGTCAGACTATTCAATTTGTGTAAATCATATATACAATCAATGTTCACTGCATCGAAAAATACAATATATTAACAAACTATCTCGGATCTCTATAATAGATTATGTTGAGTGTTTGTTTTTCTATGGTTGTTTTAAGAAAATAAAAAGATTATTTGCTTATGCAATGCCATGGCATTGGCACTGAGACCACATTCAGAATGGGTCGGCATTCAGATGTTTGGTTTGTTCATGCTTGTGCCGATTACTCGAGTGTCCGATATAAAAAGCGACTTTTTATAATGCCAAATTGTGAATGTTCGCTATCAGGAATGTAGATTATTAGTAGATGAGAATCAAGATATTTTTTAGTAAATTCTTTTTTACATTTATGGCATTGAAATTTTGAATTAATAATTTGAATTTATTAACTTTTAATTAATTTTAATTTAAGGACATTTCTTATTATTTTGTTAATTTCTATTACTATTTTTAATACCTATAGTCCGTTATTATTTTTATTTAAACAATTTTTTAATTGAAATAGCGATTTATTTAATTTAATGTTCGGTGAAATAGACTGCATGTCCTTACTCTTCTCTCCTCTCTCCCTGCTCTCCCTGCTTTCTCTCGCCACTGCAGTACTGCTCTTATCAGCAGTGAGTGGAGGCGCCTTATCACTCCCAACCTGCTCCCCCGGCAAAGCACACGCTTCCACCGCAGCCCCCCGGTTTTCATTTTTGCCCGCCGTTCTTCGCTCCTTATTAAGAACAATGTAATTAAAGCGACGTATAATAATTGAGCAGCTTTTGGACATTGTTTGTCAGCGCCACCGCGCGGTGAGTAAAAGAAGGTGTTTGTTGTTTGTTTTGTCTTGCTGCTACTCGTTCTCGATTATTCTTCTCGACTCGACTTTCCATGTGCCCTATCTGTCTCAACACTATTCAACCAACTCTCATCTCACCTCAATCTATTTTCACATCGATCGAGTATCTATTTCTCGTCATCATCAGAATGGTCAACACGCGTAAATCCACCCATTTGGCTCCTACTGTGGCTTTGGTGAGGAAAACAGTCGTGCAAGAAGAATTACCACAGTTTCAAGTTGAACTGTTGACGCAACTGTCGAAGTACTATTTGAGAAACAATCACCACAACAACAAAGGACAAAGCATTCAACAGACATATCTCGATTGTGAGAAGAAGTATTCGATTTGGTTGAGCAGAATTGTGAGACCATCGAGAATGAACATTCAACAGGACAATCAGTACAAAGTGATCTTCCGACTTGGTGAGTAAACCAAAGTGAATTCGTATTTGAACCAATTATCTTTGAATGATAGCTTCTTTGCCAAATTAATCTTATTGAATTCTCAATAGATCCATATTAAAGGTGCAATAAGCGTTCACTTTCCCGATCAGAAAATTTCAGTGTTGATTTCTAACTTTCCCATTTAAACAAATTTGTACACTATTTCCCACTTTTCTCCAATTTCAAATCAGATTTGTCTTTTTACCAGGAAATTATGTGCGAGCTCCTTTAAAAGGTAAACTACTTAAATTGTATATTACATTCTGTGTTTCTTTTATTATTTTCAGGTATATTAACATTTTCTTTTTTAACACTATTGTAATTTTTGGTTGATTTAGAGTTTTCAATGATTTCATAATAAAACAAATTTATTTGAATAGTAAGTAAACATGTTTAATTATTACTTTTATTGAGAAAATAGTTTTACTTGAATATGTTTTGTTTACGATTGCATAACTATTTATCAAACAACAGCTGGTGCTATAAATTCCTATTGATTTCAAAATATAAAAATAGTTAACTGACGTAAAGTACGGAACGAAATGGTGAACTTGAATTACCAATTTTGTATTATCCATATTAAGGTTGATGTTTTTCCATAAAGGTTTTAAAATTCTAATATCTAACTTGGTTCTAAATCCAAGTCCACTTTCATAATTATCTGTTTTATGTTCTTTAAAATCTTTACTAAAGAATTCAATTTGTGGAAACATTCTCAATTCTCATTATTTTTTTATCTTAAAACTATCAAATCGAATTGCTTCAACTTCCAATCACACATATTCTTCCAACTGTTTTGAACATTCTAGTCTCTCCCTAGGGCTGTTTGTCCTTCAATTCCACAATTCAAAACAGAACTTAAACCTTACAACAACAATTATGATTTGAAAGTAATCACAGAGAATTTATGGTGCAAACTCAAAAATTTAATACAAACTGAAGCCCGCATAATCAAAGGTAGCCTAACGAATTATCTCGTATGCTCAGTAAACGACATTGTAGAGTATATTATATTTCAATTCTTTATGGTTACTCTACTGTTTAATGTTTTTTTCTTAATCTAATCAATGTTTTGAGATTTAATGCAATGTACTCGTATTGACAGGTAAAATTTTAAATGTATTATTAGATGCTGTAAAGTTTGCTTTGATTTACACACAATCAAATGGAAACATAAAACTTAACATAAATCTTTGCATTACATTACAACAACAATTCCATTGATTAAATTAACTGATACTTTTATCCTTTACTATTATCAATCAATCAAATATTATGCATTTGGAGAAGCTAGAGCATACAAAATGGTTTACTTTCTCAAATCATGAACTTAATTATCTATGGTTATTCATGTTCAATTACATTTTCAAAACATAATAGTACATTCATTTCGAGATAATAAAATTACGTATAAACAAATTAAACGTCACTTCTATCATCATATCGTAAATTATCTCGGCACAACATGTTGCAACTATGACACAACTTCCATGATGCAATAAGAATTTTAGCATAAAGATCAAAACTTAACTTAAATCCATTATGTAAACATTTTTTGATACAACTATAGCTGAACAATTATTTGTGAAATCTATACATTTTAAATTGACCATATGAAAACATATTAAGAAATTAATACATTCCTTCTTTCAAGTTGCAATCGTACATTGAATCGATTGTTCATTTTTAATTTTATAGTGAGTCTGTCATCTTTCAATAGGTTTTAAAATTGTTTCTGTTGCTTTCTCACGCCACACGGCCTGTGTGGTTAATACCAAAGTGACATTGACATGAAATAAATTCAATAATTTTCATGCATCGGTTATTTTTTATTAAACGCAGTTCTCTCACTTTTAAAGAATAGGTAATAATTTTTTTAAATCAACTTTCAAAGAGTAAATTTTCAACAATTTTACCAATTTATAAATTACTTCAGCAATCATTCAATCACAACTCATATTTCTTTTCACAATATTTTTTCAAATATTCCCGTTTCCGGGAAATGGACACGACTACATTCGCGAATTGCTCAGCATTTTCAATAGGTAACCATCGATAAGTTCAATAAAGATAGTGTACCAATTCTATACGTGCTGATTTAAATTTTAAATATTTTATTCTATAATTTAATGTGTTCCATGGGTTTCTAGTTGAATGGTTTCGCTTGTAGATGAGATAGACTTTAAAAGGTTACAATTTATTTAAATTGGGATTTAATTTTTTTATTAAATGTAATTTTTTAAAAATTAAACACAACATTTGTACTGTGTATGCAGAAAGAGTTTTCCTTTCCGGCCTATCTTGATTGTTGATTTTAAGTTTGTAAATCTAACTAAGATCTCACTAAAAAGAAATCCAAGGTTAAATCATTGAATCCAATAATAAAAATTTTTAAAATCTCAATGATTGGTTGATGCTTTTCGTCGATATGACAGCTAAATAATACACTTAGATGTTTTAATATTATTCTTATTAAATTAACTAATCTCGAGTTTTTATGTTTAATCCAATTAAAATATATATTTACAACTCTTCAACACAGAAAAGAAGAAAACGTGCCGTTGAATACATCCACGATTGATAACTGTGACTTTGTAAGATAAAAAGTGAAATTAAATTTCATCGTTCTCGATTGTTAGCAATATCTGAACCCTTAAAGACTAATACACTATTAATTCTAGATTCTTGAACTTTGGGTTATCCAGAAATCCAGATGAGTTTTCATTTTAATAAAAAAGAATAATGCTAAATTTTGATAGGTCGATTTGTAATATACTTTTCAAACCACTCGATGGGGTTCGATTTCCCTCAAATGCAAACAAATTCTAATCTAGACTAATAGTGAGAACAAACATACAACAAACACATGAAAAGTACTTGATTTACTGTGCGTTATGTTTAATGGACATGGTATAGAAGAAATGAAGACTGTATGGTGGAAGTTTTTAATTCATTTAATCGCATGATTGTTGTTTTAAAAAGGTTTAAATTTATGTAAATTATAGATGATGGTAATGATTACAGACAGGAAGAAGCATGTATACGATTTTTCGGCCCATCCATCCCTGAAGCAGAAAAAAGAGATGAGATTTTACTGGAAAAACGAATAACAAAGCCGATTCATATGTTGGAAAAATAAACAAGACACGTAAATTGAGACTTTCTAAGAATGCCAATCAATTATATAATAAATTCTCAATCCATTTTCCCAAAGTTTACAATTTCAGTTATAACATATATGTATTTTTACATATTTTAACAGACTTTTTTCATTCTATTTATTGAACAAACAATTGTTGTTTGATAGAGCGGCACAACGTTTATATAAGATTGTCTGGCAAGCCAGGCAAAGTGCGAGACTTTCTTTTTAATGTATGTATGCCAAATTTTATAATTTTGGATCTACGGTTCTCTCAGAATACATTTGTGACAAGATTGGGCGTCATGATCCATGGCGCCCAGTTTTGGTGTGACTAGTCGTTTACATATATTCCCTAGTGTATGTATACCAAATTTGGTAATTTTAGGATCTACGGTTCTCTCAGGATACATTTGTGACAAGATTGGGCGTCATGATCCATGGCGCCCAGTTTTGGTGTGACTAGTCGTTTACATATATTCCCTAGTGTATGTATACCAAATTTGGTAATTTTAGGATCTACGGTTCTCTCAGAATACATTTGTGACAAGATTGGGCGTCATGATCCATGGCGCCCAGTTTTGGTGTGACTAGTCGTTTACATATACTCCCTAGTGTATGTATACCAAATTTGGTAATTTTAGGATCTACGGTTCTCTCAGGATACATTTGTGACAAGATTGGGCGTCATGATCCATGGCGCCCAGTTTTGGTATGACTAGTCGTTTACATATATTCCCTAGTGTATGTATACCAAATTTGGTAATTTTAGGATCTACGGTTCTCTCAGAATACATTTGTGACAAGATTGGGCGTCATGATCCATGGCGCCCAGTTTTGGTGTGACTAGTCGTTTACATATATTCCCTAGTGTATGTATACCAAATTTGGTAATTTTAGGATCTACGGTTCTCTCAGAATACATTTGTGACAAGATTGGGCGTCATGATCCATGGCGCCCAGTTTTGGTCTGACTAGTCGATTACATATACTCCCTAGTGTATGTATACCAAATTTGGTAATTTTAGGATCTACGGTTCTCTCAGAATACATTTGTGACAAGATTGGGCGTCATGATCCATGGCGCCCAGTTTTGGTGTGACTAGTCGTTTACATATATTCCCTAGTGTATGTATACCAAATTTGGTAATTTTAGGATCTACGGTTCTCTCAGAATACATTTGTGACAAGATTGGGCGTCATGATCCATGGCGCCCAGTTTTGGTCTGACTAGTCGATTACATATACTCCCTAGTGTATGTATACCAAATTTGGTAATTTTAGGATCTACGGTTCTCTCAGAATATGGACAAAAGGTTTACAGACAGACAGACGGACGGTCAGACAGACAGACACGATGGCTATAGCATAAGCTTACGACTCTAAAAGAGTCTCGCTAAAAAAGGTCGATTATGGAATTATAAACATCGAGTACATTTGTATTCCGGGATTTTTATGATACATTGCAGTAAATTCAGTCTCTCATTGTATTATAAACGACACCCTGCTGGGTTCATCGAAAAATAGATAAACTAAAATTTTAATGCTATATATCGTAGAAATGCCAAGGAATGATTATAATCATTGAAATGATTTAATTAAAAATCCCAATATTTCAGTTGAACTTGGTTCTGATGCAAACTAGACTTGAATGCTGTGTAATTCCAAGCTTCATCTTTCTAACTCTTATTCAATTGCTCCAAGCAAGTGAGTTGCATGCATCGTTCTTGGGTTCATCGAATACTTTTCTTCTCATGCCTTAAGTCAAAGAACATTTGAAAACTCACTTAGACAATAATAACAATTTATTCTATTTTCAGAATTTCAGAATTTAGGTTTCAGACAACTAATTATTTCCTTCGGACAGTGTGGGTTTTTAAAAGGTTTTACTAGTTTATTTATGAAATTTTTATAATTTGTTGTTTTTAGAGGAATAAAATATTTAGTTTTTAAAATTTACATTAAATCAATATATGCAACTTTATTTTTCTGGTATTTCATAAATCTAAACATGAACCAATTACTCTACAATATTACTACTTGGCATATTTTGTTTCATCATGTGCTTCGTGTTCAATTTTTAAATTATTTAAAATTAATCTCTAAATTAACTAGATGATTTTATTTTTAAAAAAATGTTTTATTTTAAAATAACTATATCAATGTTTTTTCTCTTAAAGGATTTAATAATGAAAACGTTGACAATTATTTTTCATAAAATTTATTTGAATGATTACGATTTTTCAGTACGAATCGACTTTTGTTGGATATAAAAGGTTACTATTTCTTTTGAACTTTTTAAGTGAACGTCGACTTTCACAAAATTACAATATATTTCATCAGTGTTTGATTAAAGGTAACCAATTGAAATATTTTATTTTACAAACTGGTTTACTATTGTTCGTTCAAATTAATAACTGATTAGCATGTTCAATGTGTTTCTTTCTCATTAAATTATATTTATTTTCATACCCAGAATATATTAATTTATTAATATGAACAAATTAATTTTTCGTTAATGAGTGAACATACAAAGTTTTTATTAAAGGTAATCTAATGAAATATATTCTCTCAATACGACATATTGTGTTGTAATACCAATTTTGATACTACTGTAGATTCAAAAGAAAAATGTACTTTATGATAAATGATTCGATTAAGATTTGGTTTTATTATCAGTAAAATAAAAAACACAAATTATGGCAATGATTTATTTTTTGGTTTGTTTTAATTTATTTTATTTTACATACAAAGCACTATGGCTTTCAAAAAAGGTTTTGCTGATAAATAAAAGCTTCTATTGAAGATAAAATCTATGAGAACATTTTCAAATCATTCAAAAGAAGAAAAACTGAGAACGAGCTAAAACATGAACTATCAATGATATTTATTCTATTGTCTCAATTGGGGCTTTCTGAGAATTGGAATGCTATTAAATTTGGGTTACTAGGAGATTCGGCGTAATTATATGATATCGGAAAAAGAAATAAAAAAGGTTTCACAGATTTATTTTTCAAATTTCTAAAAGCTTACAATTTTTATAGTATTCCGATTATAGTAAATAAATATGTTTCTAATTTAAATATTTGCCTGTCAATCAATATTGGAAATTTAGTTTTTCTTGTATTTCCCTAATCAAATGTTATTTCAACACGGCCTTGCGAAATGAAATTTTGGTTAGATATTAAGAATATCTATAGAATATTAACCGATTTTTATCATTTTGTGCTTCGTGATGCTTAATTCTAAAAAAAATAAATAATTTTTACTGTTCCATGGTAGTTTGAAAAAGGTTTTATTTACTCAAATATCAATATTTCATTTATGAAAGCATTTACAATTTTCTCTCTTAATCTTATTCGAATACGATTTGTGAATTCGAAATAATTTTTTGGCCATAAAATGTTGCTATTTCTAATGAACTTTTTAAGTGAACGTCGACTTTCAAGTTAGCTCTACTTTAGTGCAAGTCATCTCTCCTCTCATGTACCTCCACTTGTTCGTATCGTTGGTGTTCCTCCCCTCTGTCGTCTGTCCTCCCGTCTCTCAAGCCGAAGCAGAACTGCGAGCTCGCTGGAAGAATTACGACCTGAAAGTACTCAAACAGAAGCAGCAACAAGTGAAGGATGACATTGCGCAGGCAGAAGCCTACCTCAAAAGTTCCAAAGCTGAGCTACTGAGCATTGTGGACGAGGACTCACAAGACTACAAGTCGATTCTGAAGAGGAGAACCAAGGCGAAGGAAAGACTCGTACTGCTCAAGCAAGTTCACGATCTCTTTCCTGCTGCGTACAATGCTTTCCAAAGGTGGCAGGACGCAATTATGAGTGGTAGTCCTGTCGAGGATGACAAGGCGGCGGCCAAGGCCGAAGCGACCAAACTTGATGCTGCTTATAAACAACTGTAAGTATGAGGGTCGGAAGGTACAAATTCGAACCTAATGTTGTCTATTCTAGGGCCGGCATCAAGTGGCATCAGCATGGATGGGGTCGTGCCGGAGTGGGCGCTGGGTCTATGATTCTCGGTGGTGGACTCGTTTCCCTGTACCAGCACTGGCCTTCACTGAAGCAGTGGACACAAACAAAGTGGAATAGTCTATTCTCATCTGAGAATCCATCCAGCTCTGCACCACTGTCACCCATCGTCACTATTCCACCCAACAGCATCAACAACAAAAACTGGGTCAATTCATTTACTCTCAGCCCGAGCCAGAAGGGAAAGTCAACTTCGAATTACGCAGTTTGGATCGTTGGTGCCGTTCTGCTGCTTGGCACTGTCGGTGGACTCGTCTACATGTTCGGTGGGTGCTTTGATGAACAGGAACAAGAGGGTGGGGATGAGGACGCGAGACGAGAGCGCCGCAGACGAAAACGCCGAAAACATTCTCGAAAGCGAAATCGTGCTACGAAACGTACTCCCGCCAATGAGGAGGATGAATCACAGGTCTGAGCGTGCGCAAACACGAAGGCTTTATGTCTAAAGGCTTTATATCAAAAAGCCTATTTGCAATTATTATTATTAAAATCTTAAGTCACAACTTTCATGCTCCGACTTTTGCCATTTTTTTCGATTTGCGTTTCGAATTCTATTTATCTGAAACATATTAGAAAACAAACACTAGACTTGACCGTTCCATTTGTGTTTGTCTCTCGACTTTTCCTAAACGTAATGTTTTCTTCCTCAAGAAAGTCTACTTTGTCTATAGTGCTCCTGGTTATGGCTTCTTCTTCAGTGTGCGTCATTAATTCTGTTCCAGAATCCGATTCTGACTCCCAACCACCAATCACCGTAACCCGTCACCTTCACGCCCGTATCGACAAGTACAATTTGGATGTGCTCAAGCAGGAACGAACCATCTGGGACACTCGTTTGCAGGCTGCGATCTCTTTACAAGTCCACGCACCTGAACTTCAACCGAAACTGAAACACAAGTCCAAGGATCGGAAGCAACTGAACAAAGACATTGAGGAGGCAAAGATGCGACAGGAAGAACTGGAGAAGCTTATCGAGACTTTTGATGATACGATTGAGGCGTTCGAGGAGTGGGAAGATGCGATCAAGGCGGTGGAGAACCTGAAGGCGACTCTTGGGTCAGACGAACAAGGCGATCACAAACTCAAGAAGGCTCTCGATAAGCAGAGGAAGGCTAAACGAGAAGCAAACAAACTGATGAAAGTGCTCAAATTTCTTATTCGAAAACAGTAAGTTAAGCTAACTTTTAAACTCTCTTAAGAATCCCTTAAAACTTTTTTACCTCTCTTCAAACACTATTCTCACTTTCTTCACACTCTCTTCACACTCTCTTCATACTCTCTTCACACTCTCTTCACACTCTCTTCAGTCTCTTAATACTCTATCGATACTCTTTTCACACTCTCTTCACACTCACTTCAAACTGTCTTCGCACATTCTGCACACTCACTTCATACCCTTTCCAATATATTCATAGATTCCACACTATTTACACTATCTTCATACTGTCTTCACACTCTCTTCACACTCTATTCAAACTTTCTTAATACTCTATTCACACTCTCTGCACACTCTCTTCACTCTCTTAATACTCTATCGATACTCTTTTCACACTCTCTTCACACTCACTTCAAACTGTCTTCGCACATTCTGCACACTCACTTCATACCCTTTCCAATATATTCATAGATTCCACACTATTTACACTCTCTTCATACTCTCTTCACACTCTCTTCACACTCTCTTCACACTCTCTTCATACTCTCTTCACACTCTCTTCACACTCTCTTCACTCTCTTCATACTCTCTCCACACTCTCTTCACACTCTCTTCACACTCTCATTAAACTAACTTTTATCCAAATTTTCTAGGGAAACCGGAAAATCCGTCAAAATCGCCGTATTCAGCTTCGGACAGCTCATCTCTGCTATCGGAATGGGTGCAATGGTGTATTATCTGGGCATAACCCAAATTCCAGAATTCAACACGACCACAATCAACATCACCTTTCCGATCACCAACTCAACCTCGCCCACTTCTGGTGGTTCCACCTTTTGGCTATCCGGTTGGACAATCTGCGGGATTGTGATTGTACTCGTGTGCGTGGTCCTACCGTTGATGTGCTATCTCATTCAACGCAAGCCCATCCTGACGGTCAATCCACATGCTGGGGCTGAGGCTTCATTCTCGAGTGACGCTTTATCAACCGCGGATTCAAGCACCCACAAGAAGCCCCGATCCATGAAGAGTATCCAGGACATCTTCTCGACTGATTGGCCCAAAGCGGACGCGTGAGTGAGAATTTAGGGACATTTCTTATTAAAAGTATATTCAATAAACAGTTTTAAATAATTTAATGCGTTTTTTAATTCATATTAATTTTTATAAACACTTTTAAAATCTCTTAAACTCGGTAAACTCATTTTAAACACTAAAGATATTCTTTAATAATTTTATGTGATCCATGATTGGGTATTAGGAATACGGAAAAGCTGTTGTTGGATTTATTTTCTATTATTAAATAATTAAATAATAAACAGTAATTAATTTCAATTTAATTAAATTCGAAATCTTTAAATCTCCAACTTACCTAAAACACATTTAAATCCCGAATTATCAATATCGCTCATCTTTTGTCTCATCAGCTGATCCGTAACTGGAACATCCTGGTAGAATAGTTCCATTCTATTCAAGTTTGGGACAAAACGGTTGATTAGTTGATGAAGTTTGTTCTGTAGGTCTGTGGCAGAGTTCGCTTGTAGACATTGCTGCTGGTTGGTAAGTTCTTGGAAAGGGTGAGAAAAGGTCGGTTTTAACAAGTCAACTTTTAGTTTTCCTTGTAAAAAAAATTAATTAACAGAAAAAACTCACCAGTTCCGTTAAGAAATATTTGACAAATTTTAATTGAAACCATTTTTATGTAATTAACAATGTTTTGGTTTTTCTGTGACCAAAAAAGCTAAATTAGCTGCTCGACTCAATCAATCACCGTTGGAGATTATCAACATCACAAACGCACTTGACAACCACTTGTAATACATTTTAGGTAATCACAAAAGTACTTATAATGGTAACCACTTACATGAATGACCCCAAAATAAAGATACTTTTACATTCACCTAATATTTAACCAACATAAACCTCACTGTACAGTGTACGAGATTAGAACACACTCCACAAAAATGTCAAGTGCACAACCACGAATGTGTAGACACAACAATACAGTCATATAAATACCTGTCAATAAAAAAGTGTATGACTTATTAACAATCCAGGATCTGAGTAGGTTAGTATAAAAGTTTACGTTATCGTAACCACTTGTATGAATGGTCCCAAATTGAAGAAATTTTCAAGCTTACCTAATACGAGTAATATGTTGCATGATTTATTGAGTTCATCCTGCAATAATAATAATTTTGCTTGCCTTAGTCATTTTGATTATGAATCATGAGCATCGTCTTACTCATTTGAGTTTGTTGGTGACTGAACAAAAATTGTGTTAAAAATGCTTATTAAAATTTGTGAATTGTCTCTCAATGGGAATCGTGAGTATTTTCTGCTTTTAATTTTAAATTTGACATATTTATATTTTTTCTATTTTATTTTATTGTCATTTTTTGTTTTGTTTATATATTTTATGAATTCATAGAATTATTGGTTGATTCTAAGGAGGAATGGATTTGCTTGGATAAGCCCGAGAGCAAGAAACAGTTGGAATCTAAAATGATGCAACTCATCACACTGTACAATGTGATTGCTGGTAGAGTGCAAGTGTTCTATCATAATGAGCCCATCAATGATTGGTTGATTCAACACATGTCACAGGAGAGTGGATATAAGTGTGTGCTGGGTAAGTTGGGCTCTTATAACTCTCTTGAAACTTACTTCAAGCTCTCTATGCTTTCTTAATACTCTCTTTAAACTCTCTAATTGAAACTTTTTTGAAACTTTCGTTACTCATTGCAAACGCTTTAAAAACATTCTTAAACTTCATTCAAACTTTATAAATTCTCTTCAAATCCTCTTCAAATTCTTGAAAATTAATTGAAACTTGTGATGCTCTCTTCAAGCATACTTCAAACTCGTTTCAAATTTTTTAAGTTTTATTCAAACTCTCTGTGCTCTCTTTGGACTCACTTCAAATTTTCTATTAACTATTTTCAATTTCTTATAACAAATTTTGTTTCAATACTATCTTTAAACTCTTGGCATTTTCTTGAAACTCTATTATCTATAATTTCTATACTTACTTAATACTCTCTTAATAATCTTCAATCATCCTTAAGACACTTTCAGTTCTATTTGAGCTCTCTATGATCGCTTAAAACTCTCTTAAAACTCTCTTCAATTGCTTATAACAAATATTTCAACAGAACGACAGTTTAACGGAAGCATTCGGGCCATTCTCACTCCACAGCTCAATGTACAAGACTTTTGGAAGGAATTTCTCGCTGTTCGAGCTAATAGTTGATAAGTTTGATAAGATATAATAAAATACAATTGCGCATGCGCAAATTTTAATAATAATGCATACTAAATGAAGCGTAATCGATTCTGTGCTGGCATTGTACAGCCACTTGTCTTGATAATCTCAGTGGCCGCATACATGGCAGCCGTGACACACTGGTCCAGTGGTTTGTCCATTGCCATTGCAGCGAGAAAGCCACCACAGAAGGAGTCGCCAGCACCGTTCGTGTCCACCATCTCTGACTCAGGTATTAGAGTGACGGGAAAGCGACGAAAGTCCCCGGGTCGATCCGAGAATGCCATCAGCGCATCATTTGTGCCTTGAGTGATGAGCGCAATTCGAGGTCGTTTCATAGGCTTCAAGTCAGCCATGTACTGGGTGAGTTGGGCCATGTCCCGCTCGGGGTCACCACCATGGACTTGCACGAATGCCTTCACTTCGTCCACATTGCCAAACAGAATGTCCACATACTCGAGCAGCTTGTCCATGCTGTCCTTTGCCGCAGCACTCACAAACGGTGCCGAAAGGTTAAAGGTGAACAGTTTGCCCTTGTGCGCATGCGCATGCTCAGCCAGTAGCATCTGTGCCTCGAAGCACACCATCAAGTGGAATCCAGTGGTGTAGAAGAGGCGAGCCTTTTGCACCAGGTCAAAGTTCGCCTTCAGATAGGTGAGGTTGAACTTTTTCGATGCACCCAAATAGGCACACAGGGACCGATTCCGACCGGTGATCAGACAGACACAGGTGCCGGTTGCGGTTTCGGGCGCCACAAAGTAGGACACACGCACGTGATTCTTTTCAGCTTCGGTGCGCATGCGCTCGCCATTCTCGTCACGGCCAATTGCACCGAAAAAGGTGGCCACTTGTGGCTTGGTGAAGAACCATTGGGCTACACGAATGGTGTTCTGGGCTGCACCGCCAGCGATGAATTTCACCTGTTTGAAGGAAGTAAAAAAGAGAGTTATAAGTAAGTTTGAAGGTGATATAGAAAGTGAGAAATAGTGTGAAGAGAGTGTTAAGAGAATATGAAGAGAGTGTGAGTAGAGAATGCGAAGAGAGTGTGAAAGAGTGTGAAGCGTGTTAAGAGAGAATGAAGAGATTGTGAAGAGAATGCCAAAAGAACATGAAGAGAATCCTAGGGATTTTGAAGAGAATATGGAGAGAGTGTGAAAGTACATAAAAGAGTTTGAATTGAGTTTAAAGTCAAATAATAATTTAGACAAAAAGTTTACCTTGTAATGTTGTAGCACGTCTTGTGACAAAAACTTTTGCACATCACCGCCTACGATGGCATTGTTCGGTTCGAGCTTATACTTGGCCAGAAACTCGGGAGTGACCACCGCGATAATGTCCAACAGAGGATTGCCCAGTCCGAGAATGCAACCTTCGGATGGTTGACTGCCACCTGGCGTACTTGTAGTTTGTGGTATTGAAGTTTGAGTTCCACTACTGCTACTACTCGTACTGGTGGAAGCCTTGGTCGTCGACACGGTTCCAGAATATTCCGTAGTTCCACGCGTTCCACTGTTGCTACTAGATGCGATTCCAGTAACCGGCTTTCGAGTACCGGCCACCCGTTTAGCCTTACAGAATCCAAAGAATTGCTCATAAAATATCATACCAGGAATAACAATAAAACAGACTGCAACCAAGCACAAGATTACAATCCTCGGAATGGCATTGCCGCAATCGAGAATGTCTGAGAAGGCCTTGGTGTTTGTGTGCTGGAGTCCATTCGATTTGTCGATCTCATACAGACTGATCGAATGATCTTGATGGAATAGAACTACACCTTTGGGGTGGTAGACACCACGGGAGATTGCACTCGAAATGGTGATGCAGTTTGAGCGAGGGTTCGCATTGGTCAGGTCAAGTGTCCTATTTGGGAGAATTAAACGGGAATTAAAAAGAGAGTTTTAAGTGAGTCAAAAAGAGCGTGGAGAGAATGTAATAAAGAGTATTAACAGCATCTCACGAAAGATTAAAGATTGAAAGACAATTATGAGATTTTTTAGATAATATACAGAGAAAATAAGGGAGTGTCAATAGAGTTTGGAAGCAAAAAGAGAGGTTGAAGAGAGTATTAATAGATTTAATAGAGAGCAGAAAGTTTCAAACAAATAATGAGAGTATACAGAGGGAAGTTAGGGAGTCTGAAGAGAGTATAAAGTAAAAAAGTAAGAACAAAGTTTGCATATAGTATTAAGAGAGTTCAACTAAGTAATAAAAGATGCACAAGAGAGTATCCACAGAGTTTGAAGAGAGTATGAATGTAGTTTAAAGAGAGTTAGCAAAAATTATTAAAGAAGCATCAAAAGGATATTGAAAGTTTACAGATAGTAAATAAAAGAGTCGGAAGAGTGTTCATATAAAGAAAAGAAGTAAGAAGAAAGTTCGCAGAGAGTATAACGAAAGTAATAAAGGAGTTTCAAGAGAGTCCTAAGAGAGTTTTAAAAGAGTTTAAAATTGCTTGTAGAAACCTACTTGACAAAAGTGAACTCTTCACTAAATATCGCCTGCACCAGACACGTGCCCTTGTCTCCATCCTCTTGCATAGCCATCACCTGGAACGGCTCACCACCAACAGTAGTGGACAGAAAGACCAGCCCTTTCGGTACATTCGATTCTCGAAAAGACTTAACCATCATTTCATCCTCATCACCACCGCCATCATCGTTCACCAGTGCGAGCGCATCACCATTTTGGTAGTGAATCATCAGGTACAGCCGTCCAGTAGGGCCAATCATCATAAAAGAGTTGTTCACGGGCGGTGAGTTCGTCGTCGACCCGTTGAACTGGGGAAAGTGGTCGAGGACAGTAGTCGGGGCGGAGCGACTCTTCCGTACGATGGTACCGAAGATGGAGCTGTGGGTACGGGGTGAAATGTCCATCACATAACCGGACCATGTCGACTGGTCGAGCAGTAGCACGGTGGTGGAGTTGAGCAGGCCGACGGTGCCAACAGAGGTCGAGTTGGTGGTCAACTTGTGGCACATTGACTGTAGGAGAGAGGTGAAAGGTCAGGGGTGATGAACTTGAGGAGCTTCAGATACATACCTGAGAGGTAGGTCTTGAAAGAGACATCAAGATCAACATGCACCACCAGAAACAAACCATTTTGACGTACATTTTGGTGGAGTGAAGGAGAAAACGAAAAAGCAGAAATAAGAATGACTCATAAACATAGAACTTAAAGTTTTAACGTAGACAAAAGAAATATAGAAAATGCATACAAATGTTCGTAATTGTCGGAACGTCAGTTTTAATTTTCGAAATCAGTGCTGCCATCTCGTGCTAACAACAACTACAAACATTTAATATTATAACCGAAAAGTTTAATTTAATTTAGTTTATTTATTAACTTTAAATATAAAGAATCGCATGCTTCATAATACAAAATTGTGTTCCAAATTGGAAGTGACCACCACAATCAGGGGAGAATAGTGTTGAAGCAAAGATACAATGCCACATTTGGGTGCACTATACAGCAGTATCCTACCAAGATCCATTATGCCAGGATTTAAGCAGCCAGTTCCGTGGGTGATGAAGTGGGTGATGTAGGAAAACTATGAGAGAAAGATGAGATTATTAGACAAAAATAAAGAGAGTTTAAAGAGAGTAATGAGACTCTGAAGAGAATTTGAAGCCAATATGAAGATTGTCTGAGGAGAGTGTTGAGAGAGTGGGAATTAGTGTGACGATAGTGTGAAGAGATTGTTGAGAGATTTTGAAGAGAGTATAAAGATACTGTGAAGAGTGTGAAGAGAGTATAAAGAGAGTGTGAAGAGAGTATGAAGAGAGTATGAAGAGAGTATGAAGAGAATGAAGAGAGTATAAAAAGAATGTAAAGGTACTGTGAAGAGTGTGGAGAGAGTATAAAGAGAGTGTAAAGGTACTGAGAAGAGTGTGGAGAGATTTTGAAGAGAGTATGAAGAGTATGAAGAGTGTGAAGAAAGTGTGAAGAGAGAGAGTGTGAAGAGAGTATAAAGAGAGTGTAAAGATACAGTGAAGAGTGTGAAGAGAGTATAAAGAGAGTGTAAAGATACAGTGAAGAGTGTGAAGAGAGTATAAAGAGAGTGTAAAGGTACTGTGAAGAGTGTGAAGAGATTTTGAAAAGAGTATGAAGAGAGTATGAAGAAAGTGTTAAGAGAGTGTTAAGAGAGTGTGAAGAGAATCACTTACCATAGCATCATACGAGCGCACAATCCCAGCCGAATTCTTCTCCCTAAGATAATTACCAAACGCTGACTCCAAGTAGCCTGCTTGTACCCAAAAGTCGAAAAAATCTTTCGAGTCACTGTGTGGCAGTGCCAACAGAATGGCCCTCTCATCCACCATTCCTGTGAGCATCTTACGCTGGAAAGCGGCCAAATTCACCTCATCAAAAGGCATTCGACTGTTCAACGCCAAATTGGTTGATGATCCAATGTCGGAGTGATGAGCACGTGCAAAGAGATCACGATTTCCGCCGATGTAGTGTAGCACAACCTTGGCTTGACACTTCTTAATAGTGAGAGTTCCGGTCCAGAGAATGGGAAAGTTAAGGTGAGAGAGCATTGAGGATATGTCGAGTTGGGATCCTTTCGGGAATGGTCGTGGTGGGGATTGGGCAGTTTGTTCTACTTTTATTGGATTTCGATTCTCTTTGTTATGATGATCTGATTGGGTTAGAAGATTGGTCAGACAAAAGGAGTATAAAGAAAGAGAGTTTGAAGCAAGCATTCAGTGATTACAGAGAGTATTAAGAGAGTATTAAGAGTCTCAAACGCGTATAAAGAGAGTATTAAGAGAGTATTAAGAGTCTCAAACGCATATAAATAGAGTATTAAGAGAGTATATAGAGCCTCAAACGCATATAAAGAGAGTATTGAGAGAGTGTTAAGAGAGATAGGAGAGATAGTCAAAACTCACCATTAGTAACTAAAATTGTCGAAGCTTGAGCCGGACCCAAAAAGAAAACATCCTCATCATCAGTCAAGTTCGAATCCGAGACGGGCATTGGTGTCAAATGTTGGGTCTGACCAACTACAGCCATTCGAAGGACAGATTCACGTATCAAAGATTGAGCATCATCATCTGATGCACTGGTGGATTCACCTGAAGAACGGAAAACCAGTCTGGGACGAAAATTCTGTGTTTCACGTAGGGGCACTTGATTGGACATTGTGATGAAGAAGAATACTAAGAAAAAGTTCACTCGAATGTTCGAGAGAAACACGAGTAATAACGAAATTCGAGTCAACGACCGAAAGCGAACAGAAGGAAAATCGAAATGAACAAAAGAACACAAACACACAAACAAACACGTCTACTGATAAGACTGTTCTCTTTTAGTCATAAATTCTATGACAAAACAATGAGTCATTTCGTCGAAATGATTTCGATTATTCACGCAGAAGGCGCCATCTGTGGACGAAAATTGAAACTATTTTATGATAACAGTTCAAACAGTTTCAATTTGTATTTTTTTCTCTAAAAATGATTTTAATTTTGACAATAAATTATGATAGTTTTATTGATTGATTTTATTACAAATTAAAATTTACATGATTTAAATGATCGCTAATTGACCACTGCGAAGTACAGCAAACTTTTGTTTCAACTTGCCGTTGACCATATCTACGAAAATGTTGATTCGGTGACTCGTCAAACAGACTCAGTTGAAGTGTCTCAAGTGATGGAAACATTACAGGTCCAAAGGTAAAGAAGCAATCGTCAAACGTGTCCAGATGCGTTACTTGAACATAGTTTGATGGCTCAGAATCAGCAGTAGCAGCAGCAACACGAGGGATAGCCAACGAATGCACAACGGACATGGTCAAGTGATGGATTGAGCACGATTTGGGATATGAGATGAGTGGTCCTTTCAGTGAGATGAATTGCTCCCAGGGGATGGATCTCAGACGTAGGGTGTGAAGTGAGCTGAGATTCGTAAAAGATTTGAGAATGTCGAGCAAAATTGGCTGAAAAAAGACGATTGTTATTTACCTTGTAACAAAGAACGACAACAAGGAATGACATTACAAAGAACGCCGTTACAAAGAATAATACCAAGAAGAATGCCGTTACATGAGTGATATAATAAAGAATGATACCATAAAGAATGATATCACTATGAACCGCATCGAAAAGAAAGCATTCATAAAGAACGGAGTTACCAGGTAGTTGGTCATAAAGAAGGACATTACAAGGAATGACATCAAAAATAACGTCATTACAAAGAATGATATTACATAGAACGACTCTCGATGAGGGCCGTTACAAAGAGTATCATAAAGAACGCCACTAAAAGAATAATGCCATAAAGAATGTCGTTTCATAGAATGATACCACAAAGAACGTCGTTACAAAGAATGATACCATAAAGAACGCCCTTACAAGAATTATATCACAAAGAACGGCTCTCAATGAGTGTCTTTACAAAGAATATCATAAGAACGCCGTTAACGCGTTGCAAAGAGTGATATCACATAGGAAGATATAACAAAGAACGACGTTACAAAGAAAATCACAAAGAACGGCTTTGCAAAGAACACCGTCATATTGAACGGCATTTCCAGGAAGTTAGTCAAAGAAAGAACGACATGACAAGAAATGCCAATCACAAGGAAAGACAAACCCAAAGAACGCCCTTATCATGAACTCATTATATCTAAAATGCGTGACTCACCTTAACTCCATCCGTTCCAGTAGTGATTGGTTTGCTCAGTTTCACAGAAATGAATTCAATTTCTAGTTCACAAAGCGCATTCAACCTCGATGACACAATCGACTTGACCAACATTTCCATCAGTTCCACAGTTTTACAGGCCAACTTCAAGTGTTGTAAATTAGGTCCAAATTGATTGGTCAAAATTGTTTGCTTCTTGTTGATACTATCTCGATAGTCACATAGTTCAAAGGTTTCCAGGTTGGCCAGAATGGATAGGGTCTTTGGGATTGTCCATGAATTGGTGGTTTCGGAGGAGAAATCGAGGTAGAGTGATTTGAGTGATCGAATCGAGTCAATCTGTTTCCATAGTTCTGTTTGGAGTCGGAGGGGTTTGAGTGGTGTGAGACAGAGGGATAATTTGGTGAGACTGGTAGACCATTGAGTGAGGTAGTGAGAGAGAAAGTTGTGTCCGTTTGGTGTTCGGTCATCAAACAGACGAGTGAACGAGAACGAGGTGACACGAGGAAAACGTTCACGGGTAACGAATCGTTCGAGTGATGATTGTCCAGCTTTGAAGTAGTGATTCCCATTGAAACGAACGCACTTGGAACCGGTCACGAATCGCAAACCAATCGAACTCACTTTATGCCAAACACGACGCTCAATAAGAAAGTTCCAACGGGTACAAACGGTGCGAAGGGTTAGTTGAACCTTGAGAGGCCATTTCTCCAGTAAAAGGAGGAGGCACTCGTCGGGAAGGGAATTGAGAGTACGGGGTTTGGTGGTTGTGGATTGATGTTCAGATAATTCATCATCCTTTCGTTGTTTCTTCGATAGTCTATCTTCTATCTGTTTGATCAGCTTTTGAACATCAACTTTCAGAACATCAACTTTCAGATCATCAACTTTCTGATCAACAACTTTCAAAACTTGATCATCGATCTGTTGAACCAATTTACGATATTCGGATGTATCAACTTCCTGTCCCACTCGTCCAACATTAGGCGCAGGCGAAGATAAAGTTCCAGATCGAATAGATCCACTTATTCCTAGAAATATACACAAAATAAGATGGATCTTTATGAAATACAAATTACCTTTATAATTCCCCACTTGCGACAGTGAACCAATCGAAACAAAGCCACGTGCCAGTGCATAGTCTTCAGTAGTATCCGTCCCCACCTCAGCCGTACTCGGAACATCAAAACAAACTTTCACCTGTTCCAAAACAAAATCGAACCACTCATCAACACTTTCACCAGTCAACAGCTTCTCCTGTTGACCCTTCAACTGTGCCTTCTTGTGCTCGAGCTGAGAAACCAGAGCCGCGTAACCAGACAAACGATTATCCATTTCTAAAACATATAGAATTTAAAAAAATAAAAAATTTCAAAACATAAAATAAAAGCAAGAAAATGTAGAAGCAGAAGGGAGAGAGGTCAAAACAACAAAAATTATAATGTCAACAAACCACACGTGAATATATGGTCGTGTTCAGAATAATGTAAAATTGGGGGTTGTGCCACCCACAATAGCGTTACTCATAAACTACGTTACTGTACTGTTAACGTAAGGAGTTAAAGAATTGGGGGCAGTAGTGGGCACGTGTCACTGATTTTAACCACTTTCTCTTACCATAAAAAACAAAACAAACAGATTTAGTAATTATAAAGTTAGTTTATTTAATTCGTAGTAAAACCGCTTTACGGTAAATGTCACATGATTTAGAGTGAAAATAGAATAAGAAGTAAATTTAGAATCGTCCACGAATTGAACAAAAAAAGTGAGAAACAGAATTATGAATTTAGTATTTTCAAATGTCGTGAACTTCATGAATCCGTTGATTTCGATTAGAAAAGTCCGTGAAATGGATCCTTGTCCTTATCCTCTTCGGTGATGTACTTCATCATTCGCTGTTCGTGTCGTCCAATCGGTGGCTTAATCAATCGATAGGCCAAATCAAAATCGCCCGGTGCCTCCTTCCCGTTCACAGTCTGAATCACACGAATGCCCTCCGCAGCCAGTTGTGGATCATAAGTTCGGTTGGTCTCGCACCAGGTGAGGAAATCGGTTCGTACGAAACAAATCTTCATGTTCACAAAGGCACGGGTAATCAGCTTCCAAAAGTCATTACCATCAAAGAGTTCTGTATTCTCGAAATTGTCCAAAATCAGTCGACGAACGGTCAAGTTGGGCGCAATTCGGCTTATGGTGGTCCGTTTAGTGTCAATCAAAAGGTCCATCAGACGGAGTTCACGCAATTGACGGAGTCGATTAATGTTGAGCATAAAGTCACGGTTCAGACTGACCGAGCCGAATCCACAGAATTTCATGTCCAGCCGAACGAGTTGCGGGAAATTGGTACAAATGAACGCAACCGTAGAAGGCTGTTCCACAGGAATACTCAACGAAATGAGCGACTTTGCTGCACCGAGACTCTTGAGTGGATCGAATATCTTTCGAAGGTTCGGCTCAGACCATTTGAAGTAGACAGAATCCACACTGAGACGCTTACAACGGGCGCTTAGATTACGGAGAAGACAAACTTCGGGAAGGCGAGTGCCCGCAGAAATGGTGAGCCGTACGAGACGAGGCAGTACACGTGACATTTGAGCTCGATTGTCGCGTGATTCAAATACTTGAACACCAGATAAATCCAAATGGGTCAACCGTGGCATATTTTCCACTAAGACATTTATAAGTTTCGGGGCAAACGAATTCGGTTGACCTTCGGGACGGCCAAATAGAGAAAGTTTGCGTATGTTAGCACCCAAATGACGCAACAGTTCAACCACCAAGACAAAAGGAACCAAACGAGTAGTAGACCAAGTTCCGGGCAGAACCAACACGAGTTTCTGCACATTCGGGAAAAGACGAACCATAAAGTTGACAAAATCCGCGTTAAACCCACCAAACAGTAGATCATCGTCCCGTCCCTCAGGTTTAATCCACAAATCGCCATCATCCTGCAGTTGAGCAGCATTGACACCGTCCAGAAACAGATCCTTCACATCCTTCATCGATTCACCCAACAGTTTGAGGCTGGTACGTTTCTGGCATTTAGCCTCCACCACCTTACACCAGTGACGGTTGACCAGTCGGAAGAAACGAATCTGGTGTTGTAGTTCAAAGTTGCCAAAAGCGAGTGCCAGTGCCCGGTCGGGCAGGGCGTCCAGCGGGAAGCCACGATAACAATTACAGCCAGGCTTGGACTTGTCCTTCAAAAAGTGTTTCGCAGTCCAAACGTGTATGGGAATGGGCAGAATGCCTTCAGCGGGTTCGATTTGATAGTGACCCGATGGGGAGGATGGTCGTGATGGTTCGGTTTCGGGAGAGGCCGAACGGGAACGAGGAATGTGACCAGACGAGGAACATCCACAATTTGATGATGATGATGCAGAACTCTTCTTGTTATTCTTCTTCTTACGGGAACCTCCTTTCTTGCGTGGTGCCATTTTCGGTGGATGAATATCCAAAAATTTCGAGAGCGAGAGCGAAAAAATGACAAGTCGAAACAGAAAAAACAACCACACACAACGAGGAGAGGCTGCAAAATGAGCAGCAGAGAGGAAAGCCGTGCAGCAGTGCGCTTTTCTTTGTGTTGTGATTCGGTGAGGAGGGCGCGCGTACATTTACGCATGCGCACTATTTTAACAGAAGGTGAACAATGTGATTAGAAATAGACAGATAGATTTGAATAAAGTAGCGCGCAATTACAGACTGACTAAATTTGTTATTTGTATTTGTATTTTATAACTATCTCATATTTGTAAATACATTTCTTTGTCTCCTATTTAACTATCTATTTTATTCTTTCTGTATAATTTAATTTTTATTCTAATAAATAGACCATAATAAAAATTTAATATCAATATCACAATATATATTATATTTATATAACAATATCAACATTTACTTTCTAATTTCGATTATTATTAAAATTTTCTTTTTACTGTAATCTAACTTGTTTTATTTTGTGGAAGTGAGTACTGTCTTGTGGTATACGAATAAAAAGGTAATGACCTTCGTGAACCCTTCAAACAAATATTTTATCCTTCCAAAATTGTTGACACGTGTCCCTGTAGAAGTCCGAGTGATCCATCCGCGAGACATAGTCGAGTGCCATAAAACTGGTCGTACTGTTGGTTTGCGCATGCGCAAGTGCCTCAGTCCACCTAACATTACCCACCACCCCCGGATCGGCATTCTTGGCAAAGTTGACCCAAGCCTGAATGAACTGATGACTCAGTTGAATGTCTTCCGGCTTGGTTTGTTTCACAATGATAAACAGTAGAAAGAGTTCGTCGGCATGTCGAACGCCCATCCATTCGTTGCTTTGTATGTAGTTGGCCATTACGTGCTCGGCTGCGGGTCTGGTCAACATCCAGGAGTAAAAGTGACGGGAACGGGCTGATGGATGACGGGCAAAATGTTCACCAAATAGAATCACAGGACAACTAATGGTGAAGTCGCCGAGTGCTTTCGTGATAAGTATCCTAGTTATAGCAAAAAAACATTATTGTGGAATTTTGACTATTAAAAACTGAGTAATATCTTTAAAAATCACTTAAATCGAGTGCCTAAAACCGAGCAACACTAACCTAACCTCACATAACTTCTGACAACAGTAACCTAGCCTAAGCTGCCTCATAAAGAGTGTTTAAACGACTTTTATAAGAAGTTTAAAAAACAGTTACTTAAAAATCAGTTAAAACATATATTCAAAAGACTTTAAGGTAAGTTTTGTAAACAGCTACTCAAATGTCTTTAAAACTGCCTTAAATCTAGTGATTAAAACGACTTGAACTTATCAATAGATCTAATATGCACTTACTTCATATCGTTTTGAGTCAAAGCAGAGAGATTGCCAGCTCGATTGAGATAAAAATCCGCAGCCACCTTTCCAAACTGCTTCCCAATCATTTTGGTGATTAGTGCTCGAGTACTGTCGATTGTGAGCTTATAGTTGGGATCGTTCCAAAGTTGAGGCAGCGCACCGGCCACCCCCGCCGAGGCCTCATCCCTCGTAATGCCATACAGTAGATCCACGTCCGCATGATAGGTGGCATTGGGCGCTAGTGCATCAATTGGACGTACGGGCAAGAATTCATCACCGTAAACAGGGATAAAGCCAATGTTTCCGTGTTTGGTTGCATTAAGGATTTGATCCATACTTTTGGTCTTGAGACACGATATTAGTTGACTCATGTTGGGATTGTCGCAGGCTAATTCTTTTGCTAGTGCATGCGTTTGGGTAAGGGATTGAGCTTTCTGTTCGACTGCCATTCCAATTGGAACGCCCGACTGGAGGATTGCTCGTTGGAAGAGACCAGATGCGAGTGGTGAGAGAATCAAAGCTCCGACACACATTGAACCTAAAGTGATGGATTAATGGGTCAAATGATGAGGTTGAAAGAGTTAAGATGAGGTTGAAAGGGTTAAGATAAAGTTGAAAGGGTTAAGATGAGGTTGAAAGGGTTAAGATGAGGTTGTAAAAGGTTAAGATGAGGTTGAAAGGGTTAAGATGAGGTTGAAAGGGTTAAGATGAGGTTGAAAGGGTTAACTTACCTGCAGAATTCCCAAAAATAGTCACCGAATTGGGATTACCCCCAAAATGATGAATATTCTGCCGAACCCACTCTAACCCAATTATCTGATCATGCAATCCTAAATTTGCAGGGGCCTCCTTCTCGTCCCCATACATAAATCCGAATGCACCCAAACGGTAATTGATCGACACCACAATCACATCACCTCGATGCGCAATAAAACGACCATCATGGAAAGGTATTTTGAAGATCGAGCCCGTCTTGAAGCCACCACCGAAGATGTAGAACATTACGGATCTGTTTGATTTCTCCTCTATCGGTCGCCATATGTTCAGTAGAAGACAGTCCTCACTGTTTGTACGGGCGAGGTAGCCCTTCTCGGGCTCGAGACCCGGCTGGGGACAGTTGTCTCGAAGGTGGGTAGCCTCGTAAACTCCAGTCCAAGGTTCGGCGAGTTTGGCTTTCTCGAATCGATTTGCACGACCTGAAAGAATAAAGAGACAGTCTAAATAATCACAAACTCCAAAACTCATAATACCAAATCGAATTCCTTGATACAAATAAAGTTTTGCATCATCAACCGGTTGCACAATACCACGAACCAATCCCAAATTGGTCAAATTCACAATTGGCGCATACTCAACAGTATCCAATACTGCAAAGCCAAAGCAACAACTTAAAAACAGAAACGAAATCAATATTAATTTCATGATTTGTTGCATTATACTTTCAAAATGTAATATACATTGTACTACAATATATACTCACAGGATGCAGGATATTGATGATGATAACTTGATTATGATAGTGATAATGTAAACTAAAGTACCATAATAAGATAAGAAGTATCTTTAGATAATAAGAAAGTAGAAGTATCCGTTGCATAACTTGAGATTATTAATTTGGGATTAGATTGTGGTTTAAAGAATGTAATCTACTAAAGGATTTGGTACTTTGTTGATTGCTATGATTGATATGGTAAATCAAAATTTTGGCTTGAGTACAACAATTTTGCACTAGAGTTTGTACTTTTTAGAATTTAAAGATATTCTTCTTTTGGGTCATATTTCGGATATTGAGGTGTATTCAGAGAATATATATTCGATATTTACATTAGGGATATTTACTATTTTTATTATATATATCATATCTTTCACTATGTTTACCATCATTGCTACAAGCGCTTTTGCTCTCAAAGTTACCTTATAAGGTTACCTCATATAAGACCTATTTATGATTCCTTATTTTTGGTATAATCAAAAACTCAGTAAAATGAAAAATATAATCATTTTATTTTAAAGAATTGTATATAAAGATATGTAACATATCATATGTTGTTATATATGGTATCGATACTCGAACTCATGATAAACGATAGTGAAAACGTTCATCACAAGTTGCATCACCATCGTTCAACTGCGAGTTGACTGTGCGTGCGTGTGTTGTGTTTGTGTTTGTTGCATCATCGACAGCATTACGTTTCTGTTTGTTGTCCTCGTTTCGATTTTGATTTCTACTTTTCGTCATTTTCCTCGCCGAATCTACTCGTCTCAACATGGCTCCTTGTCTTTCCAAGTTCCCTTCAGTTTGTCTCGAGACTATCTTCAAGCACGTGCCGCTGGTGGATCTGTATTATTCGGTAGGACTGGTGTGCGTCAGTTGGTACAAATCACGACATACCGAAGTGATCCGACGTCGTCGGTTGGTGCTCTTTGCAGACACAAAGCAGCGATATCTCAACGAGTATCGAGTGGGCTCGTGGAACACGTATGGAACTGACTTGATGGAACGTGTGAGGAGGGAGGACGGTTCGCCATGGCAAACTTTCGAGTCACCAGAACAGTTCAACTTTAATCTTCTTCTGGTGCCCACTGGTTTGGCTGCTCCCTTTTTCGCATCACTCATCACGAGCTTCCCCACCATCAGTCGACTGTTTGTGGTGCTCAATTGCACCGACTCGATCCTCACCGATGTGGCTCGACTGCTCGACCATTTGTCTGAGCATTTGGTCGAACTGAAGCTCAAGTTGTCCAATCCATTCTTCGATATTACTAACTTCTGGAACGATGATGTAGATGATGCCGCAGACGATGACGATGACGATAACGATGACACAATCATTCAACATTTACCCATCAATCTGGTGAATCTGATCACTTGTCTCAACCGTCTTCCAGCACTACGTCATCTCAAAATGGATCTATTCTTTGGACACGTACCATTCGATCTCCCACCACTTTCCTGCCTCACCCGTTTGGTCACGTTTGGTTTCCCTGTGAATGCCTACCGATGGGTTAATGATTGGTTTTTTGCCTCACTCAGACGATACGCTCGAAATGATATTTCGCTGGAGTTTACATCAACTCATTGTACGAATACAATCAACATACAGGACATTCCACAGTTTGACAATCAACTTGCGGTCAAGTTCAATGCTTTCTCCGTCATGTATGCAAATGTATTCATGTTCGAACTTAACTTGCAACCTTATGATGCTTTGAGACAGTTCTGTTCTCGCTTTAGCGCCTTGACCAAGTTGGAATTACAGTCGGAATTTGATCCACTGCCGATGACCGCGATTGCTCGATGTTTGTCACTGATTCCTCAGTTGGTTCAACTTGATTTGCGAATTTCCCTTATCCAACCAGCCGAACCAGCTCAACACGAGATCACTCAAGTGACTTCAGTCCGTCTTCTCTCCTTGTCTTTCACCACCCTTTCTCACCACGAATCAGAGCAACTTTTCATCCCCGAGATTTTCCCGAATCTGCAAGTGCTTCGTTTGAGACAGTGTTTTTACAGTTGTCCAGACTGTGGAATTCGTCTTACAATTGGTCGTCGTATTGTACCCAGACTAGCTCGTCGTATTGCCGAATGTAAACGTCTCACACGACAGACATTTCGCCGATGTGCCAACCTGCACACCATCGAACTGGTGGATGGACATGAGAAGACTTTGTTGAATGTCAATCAGTTGTGAACTGTGACTGTTCTATGGTTTATGTGATTTATATTTACAATCTGTACTTTTGTATGTCCAATAAATTCATTTCCTAATGACAAATCTGTGTGTTGCCAATCCTAGAGAAACACTCAACGTTCCCTTTTGAGTCTATTTATTTTGAGTCTTTAACTTATGAGATGATAATGTTACTCAAAAATCTGGCTGTTTTCTCGCATATCCAGAGGTTGTCGCTTCTTATTCTCACCTTGGGTCACTGTACCTAACAAAATTTCCAACGTACAGTGAACCCCCATAACACGCAGCTCTCAAGAGATAGACCCCCCCTGGATACGTCTTATATGAACGGTCATTCTGTTGCACCGAACGCCTCGCTATTATACGAGAAATCAAAACAAACAACACATTCGACTGTTTGTTTAACAACAACGTATTAGGATTTTAATATATAAGAGATAAATAAATAAATTCTTTTCACGATAACATTTTTGTGCATTCTTATCGGCAATGACGTAACACATTACTTTTGGAATTCCGTAGTACTTGAAACACTCACCAGATTTCGCTAGTTACGAAAAATACATGCGCACACACACGAATGTAGGCTAGCATACACTCGCAGCTGCAAACTTGTGTGGTGTGTTCGTTGCATCATCGACAGCATTGCGTTTCTGTTTCTGTCGACTACGTATCGATTTTCGTTTCTCCTTTTCGTCATTTTTCCTCACCGAATCTGCTCGTCCAATCATGGCTCCGTGTCTGTCCAAGTTCCCCTCACTATGTCTTGAAACTATCTTCAAGCATGTGCCGCTGGTGGATCTGTATTATTCGGTGGGGTTGGTTTGCGTCAGTTGGTACAAATCACGACATACCGAAGTGATCCGACGTCGTCGGTTGGTGCTCTTTGCAGACACAAAGCAGCGATATCTCAACGAGTATCGAGTGGGCTCGTGGAACACGTATGGAACTGACTTGATGGAACGTGTGAGGAGGGAGGACGGTTCGCCTTGGCACACTTTCGAGTCACCAGAACAGTTCCGATTTAATCTACTTTTAGTGCCCGATGGTTTGGCGGCTCCTTTTTTCGGTTCACTCATCACCAACTTCCCCACCATCAGTCGACTGTTTGTGGTGCACAATTGCACCGACTCGATCCTCACCGATGTGATACGACTGCTCGACCATTTGTCTGAGCATTTGGTCGATCTGAAACTCAAGTTGTCGAATCCATACTTTGATTTTACTGACTTCTGGAACGATGATGTAGATGATGCCGCAGACGATGATGATGACGATGATGATGGCACAATCATTCAACATTTATCCGTCAATCTGGTGAATCTGATCACTTGTCTCAACCGTCTTCCAGCACTACGTCATCTCAAAATGAATCTATTCTTTGGACACGTACCATTCGATATCCCACAACTTTTCTGCCTGTCCCGTTTGGTCACTTTTGGTTTCCCTGTGAATTCCCACCGATGGGTTAATGATTGGTTTTTTGCCTCACTCAGACGATACGCTCGAAATGATATTTCGCTGGAGTTTACATCAACTCATTGTGCGAATACAATCAACATACAGGACATTCCACTGTTTGACAATCAACTTGCGGTCAAGTTCAATGCTTTCTCCGTCATGTATGCAAATGTTGTTATGGACCGACCTAACATACAACCTTATGATGCTTTGAGACAGTTCTGTTCTCGCTTTAGCGCCTTGACCAAGTTGGAATTACAGTCGGAATTCGATAGACTGCCGTTGACCGCGATTGCTCGATGTTTGTCACTGCTTCCTCAGTTGGTTCAACTTGATTTTGAAATAGCCATTATCCCACGAGCCGAACTAGCTCAACGCGAGATCACTCAAGTGCCTTCAGTCCGTCTTCTCTCCTTGTCTTTCACCACCCTTTCTCACCTCGAATCAGAGCAACTTTTCATCCCCGAGATTTTCCCGAATCTGCAAGTGCTTCGTTTGAAGCAGTGTTTCCGCAGTTGTCAAGACTGTGGAATCGGTCTTTCAATTGGTCGTATTTTGCCCAGACTGGCTGCTCGAATTGCCCAATGTAAACGTCTAACCCGAGAGCCATTTCGTCAATGTGCCAACCTGCACACCATCGAACTTGTTGATGGACAGTTTGGACATGAGAAGACTTTGTTGAATGTCAATCAGTTGTGAACTGTGTGACTGTTTTATGGTTTGAGCGAATTACATTTACGTAATTCTGTACTTGTATTAATATCTAATAAATTTATTTCAACCGTATCCTCATTGAAATCTGTTTGCTCTGCCACTCTTCTTCCTTTCTGTACTTGTAAAATTACTAAATGAACACTTCCTTTAAATTTTCTTTGTATCCTCTTTCGCTCACTCATTTCTGCATGCCATAATTGAGGCAATCGAACAGACGGACACCATTTTTGTCTGCTTCTCGTTGGTTGTCCATTTGTTCATCGAAACAATACATGAGTTTCAATTCGACCAAATGCTCAAAGAAATGGTCAATAATTTGAATCACATTGTCGAGATCCGACTGGCCACAGCAGTAAATCAAGTACAGTCGATTGATGTTGGACAAGTAATTGAGGGCCGACAAATAAGGAATGGGTTGAATGTCCCAGGGTACATAAAGGGTGTCAAACTTGAACTGTTCCGGTGATTCGAGGTTAAGCCAAGGCGATCCGTCATCAGGGCGAACAAACTAAATCAAACCGGTTCCATAAGTGGAGGCGTCCACACGATAATTGTTAACATGTCTCATATGTTTTTCCGCAATTATCACCAAACGACGACGTCGCATCAGTTCGGTTCGGCGTGAGTTGTACCAAGTTGTGCACACCAATCCTACGGAATAAAACAGATCCAACAGTGGCAAGTGCTTGAAGATAGTCTCGAGACAGACAGAGGGCAATTGGACAGACAGGGAGCCATGCTGGGACGAGCAGATTCGGTTGGGGAAATGACGAAAAGGCGAAACGAAAATGCAGGCGATGATGACAAGCAAAAAGGCAATGCTGTCTGTGATGCAACCAACACAATGAACGCGCACACCACAACACAACTCACTCACTCAGTGGCTGTTCCTACAATGCGAGCTACATCCATGAGCTTCACAAAAGCAGCTACATTGGCAATGCACTGGCAAAGGAAGAAAAGCTCAAATCGGGCAACACTTCTCAGACTAGACTCGAGGCCTGCAGATTACTTTGCTTTGCGCATGCTCAATATCGAATGTCAAATTTACACAATGCAAATTAGTATGTTTTCCGATAGACACGCTAGATGGCACCACATATCGAATAAAGTACTGATTCGAATGAATAGTTTCTGGGAAGGATTCGAATCACTCGCGTTCGAATTAATAACAAGTAACATCAATTTAATTTTTGTGTCATTTATTGGAAACAATGTCTGGCTTTCTCGTTCCACAAGCAAAATTGATAAGCAAGAAAAGAAAAAGAAATGAAGAAGAATATAATTGGACAAATACAGAAATAAATTATCTCATTCACCAAATTGAACCAAATCAAGTAATTTGGTATACCGCACATGAAGATTTTGGGAAGACAAGCAAAACATCACCAATTTGGCGAACAATAAGTGAAAATATAAAAATCGAAGGTAATATAGTTCATTTCTGATCATTTTCATTTCTTCTTTTAGTTTTTGTTTCAATTAATATGTCAGTAAACAATTCTCTTACTTGCTTTTCATTTAGTGAATTGTCAAATGAATCTGGATGAGTTTGAGACATTTGTTGTTGTTGAGATCCAAATAATATTGCTTCAATTTCACTTTTCTCATTGGACTGAAAGCGTTTTTCTTTATCTATAATAAGATTATGCAGTAAGCAACAAGTTAGAATAATTAGATCAATTTTCCAGTTGTCCATTTGTAAGGGAGTGTTAAATATTTTGAATTGGCTGACCAATTGACCAAAAGCGCATTCAACCACTCGGCGAGCACTCATAAGGCTATCATTGAAATGTTGTTGTTCGAGCGACAAATCGCAATAATCACCAGGGTAGCATTTCAATAGATCTTTTCTGAGTGGATATGCTTTGTCTGCGATTATAACTAGCGGGGCAAGCTTATTTGTTCCAGGAACAAGTTGTGGCTCGGGAATCCATCGCTTGGCTCGATCCAAGAGTTTCTTTATTGCAGATGCAGCGAAAACGCCTCCATCACTTTGTTTTCCGTATCCAGCTGCCTCCACTGCCAAGAAACGGCAATCGGCATCGCAAAGTGCTAAAGAATAGATTTAAAAAATACAAACAATAGACAAATAGACAAGTACCTTGAATGTTAACACTGTAATAGCCTAACCTGCATCGAAATTGATTTCCTGAGTCAGCAGGGTTTCGACACTCGAAATGTTTTCCGTCTAATGCGGCCCAAGTATTTGGGAAATGACTTTGTAGCCAGAAACGGTGAGCAGATTTTTTGATATCTTCAAATGAAGGTATTTTCATGTGAATAGGTTGAAAAGTTGTCCAGATCGCCATAAGTGTTTCAATGACGATTTTTCCAATCGTTTGGTTAGCGATTCGCGTGTTCTCTTCATGAGATTTGAAACTACCACCGAGAGTAAGAAACCTAAAAAATAAAGCATTAATAATCTTTTTCTAATTGTAGTTGAACACTGCAAATTAAAATGGAAACGAATAAAAGACTATTTCAAAAGAAGTGGACCAAATTGGGAATATAAAGAACAATTACGATTTTTAGAAGAGAATAGCAGAACAAGAAGATTGATTGGAAATGTTCCAAAAAAACAACGAAAAGCAAATGTAAATATCGAAGCAAGCAATAGTACAGAACCGGCAATTCAATCTCAACAAGCAAGTTACCCACAAGTAGCAAGTACATCAACAACACAACAACTAGTCGCAAACAATTCAAAGAAAGAAAAAGAATGCTCACTCAGAGAACAGGAGATTCCAAAAAGTTTTCCATCTAGAGAAAGTGTTTCCTCAAGCCAGTGCTCAGTGCCTTCGAAAGATTATAGCAAATTACTTGTTGATAGTGAATATGGAGATTCGGAAATATCATATGTTTTTACGCAAAAAGAAAAACATTTTGTAGAAGAATCGAGTAGTGGTTCTGGCTACGAGATCGATGACATTGAGCCAATCGAAGAATTCAAAGAATCGAAAACCAATAAGAAATTAATTAAAGTACTAAGACATAATGTAATGAATGTTAATTCGGCAGCTAAAGTCATTCAAGCCACACAAATAAAACAACAACAACAGCAAACAAACGTCGAAACTGATGAAAAGATATTTTCATCTTTCGAAAAGATTTTCAATCAGCTGTCTATTGAAGAGCATCTGGAAATAAGAGAATTGGTAAGTTAACAATCTAAATTTTGATCAATAATTACCTAATTCCTCACAGTATTTGAGATTTTTTCGTGACAAACTTAAAGAAATGGATATTACTCAAGAAAGGAAACTTTTGCTTGGTCAAGGAAATTGGAAGAGTGACTTCAAATTATTCGCGGCAATTATCGAAGAAGAAAGTCATGTTTTTAATTATCTATCACTCAGACGAGAGGTACAATCACCTAAAATAATATTATTATTAATTGATAAACACTAATTTGACGTTTATTCTTACCTTTAGGTACTTGATCTGTTGGAAAAAGCCTGTGTCAAAATTTGGAATGATCGAGCAAAATTGAAGAACAACAAGCAAAATAAAAGCACAAATAGTTTTCGTACAAGCAAAGTGGGCAACTCGCCAATTCGAAAAAAGCAAACCAAACAAACAACCGAAACCAAATTATGCTCACAAAAAATGTGGTCAATCAAAATAAAGATTCTTTGAAGGAAAATCGATTTGTGCCATCTATCCTCGACCATTCTCAAATAAGTCAATATGAATCTACAAGTGGCCAGCCACAAGAAGAACTGACAACAACAATAGATCCAGTGCATGAAGATCATCCGACTGAAAATTTACTAATTACTAATTATCAGAATGAGATCATACAAAACGAAGAGATTCTCAATGCAGAAAATGAATTCAATCAATTCAATGCCCAAGACATTCAAAATTTTGACGATATAAATGAAGACTTATTACCTGTAATCAGACCAGATGTTCCAATAACTCCGCTAAGCGAATACATTAGTAATTTCAATCCATTTAACTAGATGAAATATTATCACTGTCATTAATTCGACTTAGTTGTATTTGATTATCTAATTTAAATTCTAGCTAAAGTATTTATCAATGTTATAGAGATACTTGTCAATGGTTTTCAAATGTATAAATCTGTATACCTATAGGTGTTTCTTCTTTGTAATCAACACTTTTGTTATTTATTGCTCAATTTATTCCTATAAATCGAATTAAATCGTAATAACTTTTCGTATTCATATTAGAAATTATCTAGTTAACGATCAGAGGAAAACACAATTACCTAAAAGCAAATAGCAATAGAAATTACATTTGTTTCACAGAATAACGCAAAAATAACTGTTGCTTGTTACCAAAAACATCAAGAAAGGTTTGTGAAATAGAGTTAAATTTTCTTACCTCAAAGTTAACCATAATCTTTGCTTTGCTGGAATTGCTCTGTAGCCACATTTGGTTAATTTCGGTTCAATTGCGTCAAGAATATAAGTAAAAGTCGATCTTCTCATCCTATAATAAGAACGGAATCTTTTTGGCTCATTCCAGATAGCATTGAAATTTCGTTCAAAAAGTCCTTCTTTTGCCCGGTCGCGAAAAAACGGAGTAGATTGCATTCTGCGGCGGCGTCTTCTTCGCATTGGTGACATTTTGAGATGTCTTAATAATTCTCGAGCAGACTTTTCTTGTTTAATCAGACATTTTTCAAATGCATTGACAGCTTTACCGAAGAAATCGTTGTTTTCATGAGTAGTCATGCTCTCAAATCAATGCATACAGTTTTAAATATAAAGCAATACGAATAATATAAAGCAAACAGACAAATGTCAAAATATTTAGAAATGCGCGAAATTTACAATCAACAATAATATGACGATTGCCGACATGCCATAAAGATGTCAGCTGAAAGGCAATGTGCCAACAGTTGCACTGTCTAAACTTGGCATACATGCGCACTGAAATTATGTTTGCCAAATGAGTGGACAATTATTGCTTTGAAGCTGTTTCCCCATGGCCTTGCCTTTGCCAGTGCATTGGCAATGCAGCTGCTTTTGTGAAGCTCATCAATGTAGCTCGCATTGTAGGAACAGCCAGTCACTCGCACAGAGACGAACGAGTGCAGCTGCAACTGCTAGCCTGCCAACTTGTGTTGTGTGTTTGTGTTCGTTGCATCATCGACAGCATTGCGTTTCTGTTTCTGTCGTCCTCGTATCGATTTTCGTTTCTCCTTTTCGTCATTTTTTCCTCGCCGAATCAGCTCGTCTCATTATGGCTCCGTGTCTGTCCAAGTTCCCCTCACTATGTCTCGAAACTATCTTTAAGCACGTACCGCTGGTGGATCTGTATTATTCGGTGGGGTTGGTGTGCGTCAGTTGGTACAAATCACGTCGTACAGAGCTGATTCGACGTCGTCGGTTGGTGCTCTTTGCAGACACAAAGCAGCGATATCTCAACGAGTATCGAGTGGGCTCGTGGAACACGTATGGAACTGACTTGATGGAACGTGTGAGGAGGGAGGACGGTTTGCCTTGGCACACTTTCGAGTCACCAGAACAGTTCCGATTTAATCTACTTTTGGTGCCCGATGGTTTGGCGGCTCCTTTTTTCGGTTCACTCATCACCAACTTCCCCACCATCAGTCGACTGTTTGTCGTCCACAATTGCACCGACACGATCCTCACCGATGTGGCTCGACTGCTCGACCATTTGTCTGAGCATTTGGTCGAACTGAAACTCAAGTTGTCCAATCCATACTTCGATTATACTGACTTCTGGAACGATGATGTAGATGATGCCTCAGACGATGATGATGACGATTACGATGACACAATCATCCAACATTTATCCGTCAATCTGGTGAATCTGATCACTTGTCTCAACCGTCTTCCAGCACTACGTCATCTCAAAATGGATCTATTCTTTGGAGACGATCGATTCGATTTCCCACAACTTTCCTGCCTGTCCCATTTGGTCACGTTTGGTTTCCCTATAAATCCCGAACGATGGGTTAATGATTGGTTTTTTGAGTCACTCAGACGATATGCTCAAAATGACATTTCGCTCGAGTTTATATCAACTCATTGTACGAATACAATCGACATACAGAACATTCCACAGTTTGACAGTCAACTTGCGCTCAAATTCAATGCTTTCTCTGTCATGTATGGAAATGTATTTATGGACCAACCATACGATGCTCTGAGACAGTTCTGTTCTCGCTTCAGCGCCTTGACCAAGTTGGAATTACATTCGGAATTCGGTCCACTGCCGATGACCACGCTGGCCCGATGTTTGTCACTGATTCCTCAGTTGGTTCAACTTGATTTGCGAATTTCCCTTATCCCACAAGCCGAACTAGCTCAACACGAGATCACTCAAGTGACTTCAGTCCGTCTTCTCTCACTGTCTTTCACCACCCTTTCTCACCTCGAATCAGAGCAACTTTTCATCCCCGAGATTTTCCCGAATCTGCAAGTGCTTCGTTTGAGGCAGCTTGTCGACAATTGCGAAGACTGTGGAATTCGTCTTATATTTGGTCGTCGTATTGTACCCAGACTAGCTCGTCATATTGCCGAATGCAAACGTCTAACCCGACAGATATTTCGCCGATGTGCCAACCTGCACACCATCGAACTTGTTGATGGACATGAGAAGACTTTGTTGAATGTCAATCAGTTGTGAACTGGTTATTTTATGGTTTATGTGATTTACATTTACAATCTGTACTTTTGTATGTCCAATAAATTCATTTCGTAATGACAATTCTGTGTGTTGCCGATCATAGAGAAACACTCATCGTGTTCTTTTGAGTCTATTTATTTTGTGCCTTGAACTAATGAATGATGATAACTTTACTCAAAAATCTGTTCAATTTGCTTGTTCATATCAATCGACTTTAATCTAATGGGCCGAGTAGATTCGTTTGGGGGAAATGACGAAAACGAGAAAAGAAAATGCAGACGATGATGACAAGCAACAAAATGAACGAGCACACCACAACACAACTCACTCAGTAAGGCACTCACAGTGCGCACACAAATGAACGAGTGTAGGCTGCTAATTTGTGTTGTGTGTTTGTGTTCGTTGCATCATCGACAGCATTGCGTTTCTGTTTCTGTCGTCCTCGTATCGATTTTCGTTTCTCCTTTTCATCATTTTCCTCGCCGAATCTGCTCGTCCCATCATGGCTCCGTGTCTGTCCAAGTTCCCCTCACTATGTCTCGAAACTATCTTTAAGCACGTGCCGCTGGTGGATCTGTATTATTCGGTGGGGTTGGTGTGCGTCAGTTGGCACTTGTCACGTCGTACAGAGCTGATGCGACGTCGTCGATTGGTGCTCTTTGCATACACAAAACAGCAATATCTCAACGAGTATCGTGTGGGCTCCTGGAACACGTATGAAACTGACTTGATGGAACGTGTGAGGAGGGAGGACGGTTCGCCATGGCAAACTTTCGAGTCACCAGAACAGTTCAACTTTAATCTTCTTCTGGTTCCCACTGGTTTGGCTACTCCTTTTTTCGGTTCACTCATCACGAGCTTTCCCACCATCAGTCGACTGTTTGTGGTGCACTATTGCACCGACTCGATTCTCACCCATGTGATTCGACTGCTCGACCATTTGTCTGACCATTTGGTCGAACTGAAGCTCAAGTTGTCCAATCCATTCTTCGATATTACTAACTTCTGGAGCGATTATGAAGATGAGTTCGCATACGATGAAGATTATGATGACACAATCATTCAACATTTATCCGTCAATCTGGTCAATCTGATCACTTGTCTCAACCGTCTTCCAGCACTACGCCATCTCAAAATGGATCTATTCTTTGGATACCGATTCGACTTCCCACTACTTTCCTGCCTGTCCCGTTTGGTCACTTTTGGTTTCCCTGTGAATTCCGAACGATGGGTTAATGATTGGTTTTTTGCCTCACTCAGACGATATGCTCAAAATGACATTTCGCTCGAGTTTACATCAACTCATTATATGAATACAATCAACATACAGGACATTCCACAGTTTGACAATCAACTTGCGCTCAAATTCAATGCTTTCTCTGTTGATTATGGAAATGTATTTATGGTCCAACCTAACATACAACGCTATGATGCTTTGAGACAGTTCTGTTTTCGCTTTAGCGCCTTGACCAAGTTGGAATTACAGTCGACATCCATCCACTGCCGATGACCACGCTGGCTCGATGTTTGTCACTGATTCCTCAATTGGTTCAACTTGATTTGCGAATTTCCTTTATCCAACCAGCCGAACTAGCTCAACGCGAGATCACTCAAGTGACTTCAGTCCGTCTTCTCTCATTGTCTCTCACCACCTTTTCTCACCTCGAATCAAAGCAACTTTTCATCTCCGAGATTTTCCCCAATCTGCAAGTGCTTCGTTTGAGGCAGCTTGTCTACAGTTGCGAAAACTGTGGAATATTCATTGGTCTTTCATTTGGTCGTCGTATTGTGCCCAGACTGGCTAGTCAAATTGCCGAATGTAAACGTCTCACCCGACAGACATTTCGCCGATGTGCCAACCTGCACACCATCGAACTTGTTGATGGACAATTTGGACACGAGAAGACTTTGATCAATATTAATGAGTTGTGAACTTGCTGCTTTATTCTTAAGTGCTTTATATTTCAATTTGTACTTTAATTTGTATTAATCTTTTAATATCCAATAAATTCATTTGCTAATTCACAATTGCAATCGTATCTTCATTGAAATCTGTTTGCTCTGTCAGTATTTCTTTTTGTAGGTACACTTTTTGTATATACACACTGTGTGTTACACAGTTTACTTGAAAATTAATCAATTAACTCTTTCTTTAATTTTAATTTGTATCTTCTGTCACTGATCTTCAATTCGACCAAATGCTGCGAGAAATGATGTCGTCAATGATGCTGTCAAATATGCCAAATCATTTTGACGAGAACAACTTATATATTCAAATGCAGTCGAGTAATGTTGGGAAAGTTCTTCAGTGACCTGTGAGTGTCTTTATTATGTCGGCATTCAGTCCTTTAAATAAAAGGACATTCCGATTATATCTCCGATCGTTTGCATTATTGGCATGATGAATTTCATATAAATTCATATACCGTAAATACCCGAATATAGCCCGCGGGCTATAGACGGAACAATTTTTTTTCGTGGCCTCCTGCGGGCTATATTCGGGTGCGGGCTATACACAGGATACTTTTTGAAAGTTTTAACCTATCCTAGCAAATCCATTCAATTTTTCACATTTTAGGCCCAAATTTTACTTTATTTGGGTATTTTCGGGTAAATAGCATTCAAAATATGACAAATAACGCAAAATTAGTTCAAAATGGACGCATGAACCAAGATTTTAATGGGCAATTTAGTGGGTTTTCCAAAAGTGCGGGCTATACATGGGTGCGGGCTATACACGGGATTATTTACCGAAGCAAATTTTTCTGCGGGCTATACACGGGTGCGGGCTATACACGGGGTGCGGGCTATATTCGGGTATTTACGGTATATTGGTATTTGATATATCAAAAGTACAGATTCAGTTACATACAATCATATACAGTAGTTCACCTGTTAAGTTCAGGGCAACAATGAGAGACTGTTTACCTATCTGTTTCAAACAATGGTTTGAAAGATGAGACAACATCGTACAAAGTACTACGTTTAGTCTAAACCTTAGACCGTTATGACCATTTACGAATGTCCACACTGAGATATGACTTTTAGGAAATGAATTTATTTGGATATTATTAATAAAAGTACATATTGTAATGACACTTAAGTACAAACAACCACAGTTCACAGCTCATCGGGCGTAATCAGCACTTTCTTGTTAAAATGAACAAGTTCGATGGTGTGCAAGTTGACACAGCGACGAAATGTTTGTCGTGCGAGACCTTTGAATTGGCCGATTCGAGCAACTAGTTGGGGTTCGGTGTCTTCAATGGCGTCATAATCATCAAAGCAAAAACCGATTCCACAGACTTGGCAATCGATGAAGTAATTCAGTACACGAAGTACTTGCAGATTGGGGAAAATTTCGGCAATGAATAGTTGCTCAATTTGCGAGTTGGTGGGAATGTCCAAAATAAGGAGGCGAACTGATGGAACCTGAGCAATTGGCCGACGGGCTCGAACTCCTTCACCTTCATCATTATCATCGGGTTGGGCTGCTTCAAGAGGCGGGATGTCGCATAGTCGCAGCTTAAACTGGACCAATTGTGGCAACAATGCCAAACATCGAGCCAACATGGCCATTGGCATTGGATTGACGCCCGATTGAAGACTCAATTTGGTCAACGAACTGAATCGAGTGCAAAACTGTCTCAAATCATCGTAATCCAACAGATTGTCATACTTGACTGAGAGGGAATTGAACTGACTGGCAAGTTGATTGTTGACCTGAGATATGGTTTGTACAAACAAGGCACCATAAATCTCTTCTGTAAAATCGATTGAAATAGTCTCGGGTGCATGCTGCATAAGTGAACCAATCAACAAATTGTCCAACCGTCGATTGCCCCAAGTGTAGTACTCAAAAGTGGTCAAACGGCACAGAAAGGTCAGGGCTGGAGGATGGAAAGGCACAATTCCAATGAAAGCCAAACTGAGATGTCGAAGGGACTGCAGACGATTGATGGAAACAAACAGATTGGCTTCGATGTCGGCAAGTTCCTCTGTGTCATTGCGTACAATTTGGCGGAAATATATTTTGAGCTTCAGTTCGACCAAATGCTCAGACAAATGGTCGAGTAGTCGAATCAGATCGGTGAGAATCATGTTCGTACATCGATAATGAACCAAAAGTAGCTGACTGATGTTTGAAAAGTTGTGGATGAGTGACGTGAAGAAGTGATTGGTCTGATGCAATCCACCGGGCACCAGAAGTAGGTTAAAGTTGAACTGTTCTGGTGATTCGAGTGTGTGCCAAGGCGATCCGTCATCCCGACGAACGCGCTCAATCAATTCGGTTCCATAAGAGGTGCTGGTTACGCGGAATTGGTCGAGACAATCTTTCTGACTACCTGCCACGAGTACCAAACGACGGCGTCTCAACAACAAAATCTCGGACGCTCAAGCACAGCTCTTTATCAATTACAAGCTATTTTTATCCAAAACAATATCCAAGTAGCGCTTTTACAGGAACCGTATCTGTTTGACACAGTATCTATACCTATCACATCTGCCATCACACTATCATCTGTACCTGACAAGCCCAGAGCAGCTATATATACTTCAAGTAATACTCCTGTTACATTTCTATCACATCTGTCAACACGTGACGTGTGTGTCTGTGTAGTAAATATTGGAAGCACTCAAGTATTTATCATCTCAGTATATCTTTCGCCAAATGAGAATATCGATCTACTACTGAGACATCTTTCATCTGTCATTGAGGAGATTGGTCCATTCCCGATACTACTTGGAGGGGACTTTAATGGTCACCACGTGAGCTGGGGATCTTGCAGATCGAATCCTCGTGGAGAGAAAATAAAAGAATTTATAAATAGTTTTAACCTTACGATGCTCAACGATGGCGCGGACTACACCTTTCATACTATTCGAGACGGAAGACTGTTAAGGTCCAAGGTGGACTTGACTCTAGTATCCCAACATCTCTCTGCTTGGCCTTGGAAATGGGAAGTAAGCGGAACAGTGACTGCATCAGACCACCGCGTCATCAATTTCGAATTCAGCTCCAGTAACGATCCTGTTGCTACAACTAAAGGGACCAGAAGATGGAGAACCTCCGGAGTTGACTGGGATGACTTTAAAGAACAAGTGAATTCGAGGGTGGCTTTCTGGTGGAGGATAATCGAAGGAGCTTCTACAGCAGAGGAAGTTGATCAAGCGGTGAGCACTTTAGTTAATGAATTATCTGGGATCTGTGATCGTACGCTCCCAAAGTGGATCCTACTGAAGAAAGCAGTTCCTTGGTGGAATGAGGAATTGACAAGACTACGTGGTCTAGCCGTGAGATGGAAAAGACGTTGGGACAGAGCTCATGATCCTGCCCTGAAAGAGATCTACCTTCCGATCTACATGCTGCATAAGTCTAACTATGGTACAGCCATTTTGGATGCCAAGAAGAAGAGTTGGAGGAATTTTCTTATGACTCAGGACGTTGATACAGTGTGGAGCAAGGCGTATCGACTGTGCAAAAAGAAGAACCGAGTCGTACCGAGCACAATACAAAGACCAGATGGAACATTTACTACTGATTCATCAACCACTGCAGAATTCCTTCTTAATGCTTTCCTCCCAGATGATCGTATGAATGAGGACAACGACTTTCAAAAATATATTCGTATACTAGCAGAGAGAGAAATGTCAACTACGCGGGATGATGTTATGTTTACGACTCAAGAAGTGCAGAATTTGGTCAAGATGCTCAATGATAAGAAAGCTCCTGGCCCAGATGGGTTCACTGCTAATGTGATTAAAAATCTATTTGAAATATCTCAGGATCTGCTTACCCTTCTATACAATAAGTGCCTCAAGTACTCTTGCTTTCCTACGATGTTCAAACGATCATGGTTGGTCGCTGTTCCTAAACCTGGGGCTACTGATTTTACGCTGCCCAAGTCATGGCGACCAATAAGTCTAATATCTGTGTTTGGGAAGCTGTTAGAGAAGCTTTGGATTAATCGGATTAACCATCATCTTCGCTTCAATGGACTGCTCTCTGACAGGCAATTTGGCTTCACGCCACATAGATCTACCACTGATGCAATCTCTACCGCTACCAGCTTTATCGAGTCAGTCCGAAGTCGGAACCGATTCGGAGTTATTGTCTCGTTAGACGTTTCAGGGGCCTTTGACGCGGCGTGGTGGCCTGCAATCATGCGTGCTCTTATTAAAAGGAAGGTACCAAGCAACTTGGTTAGCTTGTGTAAAGACTACTTCAAGAATAGGTCTGCCACTCTTGCCATAGGATCGTCAATGGCTGAGAAACGTGTAACTCGAGGTTGCCCTCAAGGGTCTGCTTGTGGGCCAAGCTTATGGAATATTCTTTACGATGATGTGTTAAAACTTCCGATGCCGAGAGGATGCAAACTGTGGGCGCTAGCTGATGATCTTGCCCTAAGTGTTGAAGCGAAGTCATTGGAAGAGCTAGAAAGGGTGGTCAAGTCAGCACTGGAAATTGTTGAACAATGGGGAAGATCAATGAAACTACATTTCAATGAAGCAAAGACTAAAGTTATGCCTGTTCAAGTAGGGAAAAGACAATTATCTCCTATCGTGGAGATGTCTGGAGTCAGGCTTGAGGTTGTTCGATCATTTAAGTATCTGGGAGTATGGCTTGGCTCCAGATTGACATGGAGAGAACACATCAAATATCTCGAAGTCAAACTTGACAAGATTTATGGCACTTTTGCACGCCTATCAAGGAATACTTTCGGACTTAGATCGAACGTGTGCTTGGAAGTTTACCGGACAGCCATAGAACCTACGATCCTGTATGGTATTCCGGCATGGGGCTCTGTATGCAAATACAAGTGGGCGACTAAAGCTCTGACCAGAATTCAACGTAACTTCCTGTTGAGATCGTGCAAAGCTTATAGGACAGTGTCTGCTGATGCACTTTGTGTGATTGCTGATGTCAAGCCCATCTCTCTAAGAATAGAAGATACACTTCAGATACTAAATGTCAAGACATGTGGTCAAATTCAAGTTAACGATGTCAGTGTCAAAGTGCAGATCCCGACGAGACGATTTGTTCACCCTGCCCTGTGTTTGGCTGCAAAAATTGATGCAGAGGGCTTACTTAATTGCCCTACATGTATGAAAGATGTCATCTACACTGATGGTTCAGGTTCAGAAAATGGCATAGGATCTGCGTACGTGGTTTATAGAAACAATGAAGAAACTTACCACAAAGAATATAAACTTCCTTCACACTGCTCGGTCTTCCAGGCTGAGCTTTTTGCTATTCTACAGGCACTCAGATACGCTGAACCATCTACCCTCGTTCTAATTTACTCGGATTCTCGTGCCAGCTTACAAGCTATAGCTCATCCTAACTCGGACAATAGCCTTGTCATTCAGATTCAAGAAGAACTTAACAAGTTCGACGTGCCTCCTCAACTATCGTGGGTGAAGGCTCATGTTGGAATTGATGGAAACGAGAGAGCTGACGAACTAGCAAAGGCAGCAGCTTTGACAGGTGATTTGATAAATCTCGAAGCCCCGATGTCATTTGTGAAGAGAATCATCAGAGAGAGGACAACCGAAATTTGGAATGATCTTTGGATCAACAGCGAAAAAGGAAGCTGCACTAGAATTTTCTTTCCTACTATCTCTCATCGTAAGATGGCTAAGGCCCTTGAACCGGACTTCATTGTTACACAATTCCTCTCTGGCCACGGTAAATTCGCTGCGTATTTATCGAGATTCAAAATATGGCGCAGTGGTGCCTGTCATTGCGGTGCTCTCCAAGAGCCGCATCATTTGATTAGAGTCTGCCCGGCAACGGCATCTCTCCGCGCCTCTTCACCTGACCTCAACCTCTCATCACCCTTTAAATCTTACTCAGACTTCTTAATTTTCACAGACTACCTTAAATGTATACACAAGATGCTACTCTTCTGGGAGTCGCATCGCTAGCTCATTCCTTTGTAAATACTTTGTAACATAGTGTTGTATTTTGTTAATATATTTGTAAGTACTTTGATTTCTTTTGCCGTTCAAAATGCGCAAGCAAGAACGGTTGTTTCATTATATAAATTAAAAAAAAAAAAAAAACAATTCGGTGCGGCGTGAGTTGTACCAACTGGTGCAAACTAGTCCTACGGAATAAACCAAATCTGATAGTGGCACGTGCTTGAAGATGCTTTCGAGACAGACAGAGGGCAATTTGGATAGACAGGGAGCCATGCTGGGACGAGTAGATTGATCGGGAATATGACGAAAAGGCGAACAAAGGAAAGCGCCGATGACTTAGCAGAAAGGCAATGCTGTCGATGATGCAACCAACACAACACAACTCACTCAGTTGCACTCGCCTTGGCCCCACACCCAGTGGGCTGTCTGTATGTAGGCGGTCCCTTGTAAGTGTCTTTAGTATCTCAGTACATTAAATCATTATACTAGCTAAAAGTACATTCAAATTATATCCTCTATCGGTTACATTGTTGGCATAATTAAATCAAATTTATTTGATATATTAAAAGTATAAATTCAATTATATAAACCTTGTCGCTTCTTATTATCACCTTGGGTCACTTTACCTAACAAAATTTCTAACGTACAGTCCCCATACTTGTATTGATATTATGATCATTGACATTGATCACATAATGATATAAGTGATCATCACTTATATCCCAACTGTCGATATGACAGCACCGAATAAATCTCTTTTAAAAATCAAGTCACTTGTCCTAATCTAACTGTCTGACGATCTAGGCCTTCCAAACCTAGCTCTCCTCATGACATATTACACGAGAAATCAAAACAAACAACACATTCATCTGTTTGTTTAACAACGACGTATTAGGATTTTAATATATAAGAGATAAATAAACAAATTCTTTTCATACTAATATTTCTGTGCATTCTTATCGGCAATCACGTGATAAATCACTATTTGAATTCAGAAGTACTTGAAACACTCACTAGATGTCGCTAGTTACAGAAAAAAGCATGGGCACACAGATGAACGACTGCCAACTTGTGTGTGTTGTGTTGTGTGTTTGTGTTGGTTGCATCATCGACAGCATTGCGTTTCTGTTTCTGTCGTCCTCGTATAGATTTTCGTTTCTTCTTTTCATCATTTTCCTCGCCGAATTTGCTCGTCCCATCATGGCTCCGTGTCTGTCCAAGTTCCCCTCACTATGTCTCGAAACTATCTTTAAGCACGTGCCGTTGGTGGATCTGTATTATTCGGTTGGGTTGGTGTGCGTCAGTTGGTACAAATCACGTCGTACAGAGCTGATGCGACGTCGTCGTTTGGTGCTCTTTGCAGACACAAAGCAGCGATATCTCAACGAGTATCGAGTGGACTCGTGGAACACGTATGGAACTGACTTGATGGAACGTGTGAGGAGGGAGGACGGTTCGCCATGGCACACTTTCGAGTCACCAGAACAGTTCCGATTTAATCTACTTTTGGTGCCCACTGGTTTGGCCTCTCCCTTTTTCGGTTCACTCATCACCAACTTTCCCACCATCAGTCGACTGTTTGTCGTCCACAATTGCACCGACTCGATTCTCACCGATTTGATTCGACTGCTCGACCATTTGTCTGAGCATTTGGTCGAACTGAAGTTCAAATTGTCTGGTCCATACTATCCTGACTTCTTACCCGTCAATCTGGTGAATCTGATCACTTGTCTCAACCGTCTTCCAGCACTACGTCATCTCAAAATGGATCTATTCTTTGGAGACGATCGATTCGATTTCCCACAACTTTCCTGCCTGTCCCATTTGGTCACGTTTGGTTTCCCTATAAATCCCGAACGATGGGTTAATGATTGGGTTTTTTGAGTCACTCAGACGATATGCTCAAAATGACATTTCGCTCGAGTTTATATCAACTCATTGTACGAATACAATCGACATACAGAACATTCCACAGTTTGACAGTCAACTTGCGCTCAAATTCAATGCTTTCTCTTTCCTGTATGGAAATGTGGATCAACCCTTTGATGCTCTGAGACAGTTCTGTTCTCGCTTCAGCGCCTTGACCAAGTTGGAATTACAGTTGAGATCCAATGCACTGCAAATGACCATGGTGGCTCGATTCTTGTCACTGATTCCTCAGTTGGTTCAACTTGATTTGCGAATTTTCCATATCCCACGAGCCGAACCAGCTCAACGCGAGATCACTCAAGTCCCATCAGTCCGTCTTCTCTCCTTGTCTTTCTCCACTTTTTCTCACCGCAACTCAGAGCAATTTTCCATCCACGCGATTTTCCCGAATCTGCAAGTGCTTCGTTTGAGACAGTGTTTCCGCAATTGTCAAGACTGTGGAATCGGTCTTTCAATTGGTCGTCGTATTGTGCCCAGACTGGCTCGTCGTATTGCCGAGTGCAAACGTCTCTCCCGACAGACATTTCGTCAATGTGCCAACCTGCACACCATCGAACTGGTGGATGGACATGAGAAGACTTTGTGGAATGTCAATCAATTGTGAACTGGTTGTTTTATGGTTTGAGCGATTTATATTTACATAATTCTGTACTTTTATACAAATAAATTCATTTGCTAATTCACAATTCATTGCAACCGTATCCTCATTGAGATCTGTTTGCTCTGTCACTTTTCCTTTCTGTACTTTAAAATTAATAAATGAACTTTATTGAAATTTTATTTGTATCTCCTTTTATTAACTCACTTCTGCATGTCGCATTTGTATTTCTTAACAAATCATCATCTTCGGACATCATCATCATGTTCACAAAAGACGTACGAGTCGCGAACCAAAAGTCAACTTGACAGACTTGCCTAATTGTTTCAAGCAAGTATGATTGCGTGAAAGTTGAGACAACACTGTACAAAGCTCTACGATTAGATTGTTACCATTCCACGAATGTCCTCACTGTAAGATGACTTTTAGGAATAGAAAATGAATTTATTTGATATTAATGATAAAAGTACATATTGTAAATTACAATTTATAATGCATAACGCTTAAACTGCCAGCTCACAGCTCATCGGCAGTTATCAACACTTTCTTGTTAAAATCAACAAGTTCGATGGTGTGCAAGTTGGCACAACGAACAAATAATCGTCGGGCGAGTGGTTTGCATTCGGCGATTCGACGAGCTAGTTCAGGCTCAGTGTCATCATATTCATCAAATCGATTACCGAGTCCACAGACTTGACAATCGACAAAATAGTTGAGCAAACGAACTACTTGCAGATTGGAGAAAATTTCGGCTATCATCAGTCGCTCAATATCACGATGCGAATTCATTGGAATATCCCAAATAATCAGCCGAACTGACGGGACCTGGGCAATTGGCGGTAGAGCCCGAACTGCTGCTTCTTCTCCTTCATCTTCAACATTATCGGGCTGCTCAGCTTCAACGGGCGGAATACCGCAAAGTCGTAACTCAAATTGGACCAATTGAGGCAGCAAAGTCAAGCATCGTGCCAGCATTGTCATTGGCATTGTGTTGACATTTTCAATGAAGCCCGAGTCAATGTGCAACTTAGATAACGAATTGAATCGAGTGCAAAACTGTCGCAAATCGTCGAAATCCAATCGATTATCATATCTGATAGAGAGAGAATTGAAACTGGCGGCAAGTTGATTCGAAACTAGAGATATGTCCTGTAAATGTATGGTATCAAGTAAATTGACTGCTGTGAAATCGATTGAGATATCATCTCGGGCATATTGCATCAGTGAGGCAATGATCAAATTGTCCAAGCGTCGATTGCCGGCACAAAGACAGTAGCCAAAAGTGGACAAACGGGACAGACAGGTCAGGGCTGGAGAGCGGAAAGGTACAAGGCCAATGAGTGCCAAATTGAGATGTCGAAGAGACTGAAGACGATTGACTGATGCCAAAAGGCTACCTCCAAGGTGGGCAAGGTCAACTGGGTCATCATTTTGAATATAACGGAATTGAATTTTGAGTTTCAATTCGACCAAATGCTCTGACAAATGGTCGAGCAGTCGAATCATATTGGCAAGAATCGAGTTGGTGCACCGATAGTGAATTAAAGTAAGCCGACTTATGTTTGAAAAGTTTGTGATGAGTGACGTGAAGAAGGGATCGGTCTGCAATCCACCGGGCACCAGAAGCAGATCAAACGAAAACTGTTCCAGTGATTCGAGTGTATGCCAAGGTGAACCGTCATCACGACGTACACGTTCAATCGAATCGGTTCCATAAGTGGAGCAGTCCACGCAGTAATGGTTAAGACATTGTTGTTGTCGTTCTGCAACGAGCACCAAACGATGACGTCGCATCAGTTCGGTTCGACGAGAATTGTACCAACTGGGGCAAACTAGTCCAACGGAATAATACAGATCCGACAGTGGCACGTGCTTGAAAATGGCTTCGAGACATAGTGAGGGAAACTTGGATAGACAGGGAGCCATAATAGGACGAGCCGATTCGGTGGGGAAAATGACGAAAATGCAAACAAAGGAAAGCGCCGGTGACTTAGCAGAAAGGCAATGCTGTCGATGATACAACGAACACAACAACACAACTCACTCAGTACCACTAGTGGGCAGTGCCATTCCCACTGGGCACTCGCCTTGGCCTCGCCCTCAGAGGGTTGGCTATATGTAGGCGGTCCCTTGTAAGTGTCTTCAGTACATTAAATCCTTATACTAGCTCAAAATACATTCAAATTATATCCTCGATCGGTTACATTATTGACATAATAAAATCAAATTATCAATTAAAAGTACAGATTCAATTACATAAACCAACATTAAACAACAACAGCTCACCTGTTGAGTAATGCCGCGGGACTTGAAATTCCATCCAAATCAGACATTCCAAACACTCGTCAATATTGTACGTCGTACATAAATCAAATTTTGATTCTTTTAGATTATTTTACTTTTTGATATAAAATGGAAAATAACAAAAATAATTTTGCTGTTAAGAATCTAATCAAACAAAATGTTTTATAAATGGTTATCGATAGCCGAACCAGTAGTGACGATAGTAGACGTTCGTCTTCTCTCACTGTCTTTCACCACCCTTTCTCACCTCGAATCAGAGCAACTTTTCATCCCCGAGATTTTCCCGAATCTGCAAGTGCTTCGTTTGAGGCAGCTTGTCGACAATTGCGAAGACTGTGGAATTCGTCTTATATTTGGTCGTCGTATTGTACCCAGACTAGCTCGTCATATTGCCGAATGCAAACGTCTAACCCGACAGATATTTCGCCGATGTGCCAACCTGCACACCATCGAACTTGTTGATGGACATGAGAAGACTTTGTTGAATGTCAATCAGTTACATTGTAACCGTACCCTCATTTAAATCTGTTTGATCTGTCACTCTTTCTTTCTGTACTTTGTTGCTTTGCACGACAGCATCGGCCTGATTTTCTGATATGTCACAGAAAGTGAAGTGAATTTAATAGCAAGTTGATCGCCGAGTTTCAAAACACAATTTCAAACATTTTCGTCAAGTTTGAGAAATATGAAACATGTTTAAAACATGCACATGACCACAACTAATCACGAGTATAGCCCCCAGTTTGGTGAATTAACGAGGTGAATCGGGGTGAACAGAGCTACTTCAAAGCACCGTAGCCTTGAAGACTATGGGATTTGAAAGATACCATCTCTAATCGGTTGAATTACTTTGGCATCATGAAATTAGTTTATTTGATATATTACTGTAGAGTTCAGAAAATGTATGGCATATATGACGAAAAGGTGAAAAATAAATTCAAGGAGAGAATACAGACTAGCAGAAATGTTGACGATGCAACGAACACAACACCCTTAATGCATCAGCAAAGGATCGAATTAAAGATTGAAAGGCATAACATAAGACGACATAGTTAACTATAGTTTACAAATCATCGAGAGCAATCAAAGTCTCATTAGAACCGAGTGCGACTGTGTGCAAGTTGACACAACGACGAAATGGTTGCCGGGCGAAACGTGCACATTCGGTGATTCGACGAGTTCGTTCGGGATCGATGGTTCGACTACGACCGAATCGAAATCTACGAGGAGCAATCTCACAAGCGCGACATTGTGCAAAGCTATGGTCTAGATGAAGCACCTGCAGATTGGGAAAAGTCTCAGGGATGAAAAGATGCTCGGACTCGTGGTGAGTGTTGGTGATGTAATGCAAACTGAGCAGACGGACTGAAGGGACTTGAGTGATTTGTTCGTCATGTTCTCCTCCGCCTTGTTCTTCTTGCCCTTCACCATCAACCGGTGGGATGTCATCAAAATGTAAATCAACATAAACCAGTTGCGAAAGCAAAGACAAATATCGCGCCAACATGGCCATTGGCATTGAGAAAGGTCCCAAGTGTAGCTTCAATTTGGCTAATGCGCTAAAACGCTCACAAAACTGTCGCATGGCATCGTGATGTAGCATAGTTTCAAACAGTCTACCATATGATACAGACAAAGCTGTAAATTTGATGCAAAGTTGAGCGTCAATTTGAGTAACGTCATTTAAGCTCACTGTATTGTAGAATTCGATTACAGTCAGATTGTGAGCGTCAGATTGATTGAGTGCCGCATAAACCCAATCTTCCTCAATTCCAGAGCCATATGTACGAATTGCAAAAGTGGGCAAACGGGAAAGCCACAACAGTTGTTCTGGGGCAATATGAACATTTAACAAAACAAGATCCAATTGGAGATGTTTGAGAGAGTGAAGACCATTGAGATAAGCAAATAGAGTGTCCGCTAGTACTTGAGTAACAATGGGATCATCAACTTCCGAATCAGTGTCTGGTTCGGTATTACTATTAAAAAGCTTCAATTCGGCCAAGATATCGGAGAAATGGTCAATAAGGCGAATCACTTGGGTAAGAACCCAGTCCGAACAATTTAGGCTCAAATACAGCCGAGTAATGTTGTGAAAGTTTGTCAGTGACGCTATAAAGGGGATGATATGAATGTCACCGGGTACTGTGAGGCTGTTAAACTTGATTTGGTCAAGTGATTCGAGAGTACAACAAGGAGATCCGTCAGCACGACGAACACGGCCAACCAATTCGGTTCCATTAGAGAATAAGTGAGTGTGATAATCATTAAAGTTTTCGTGGTTTCCAAATGTAACGAGCACCAAACGACGACGTCTGATCAGCTCGGTGCGGCGTGAAATATACCAACTGGAGCACACCAATCCCACCGAATAATACAAATCTGACAGTGGCACATGCTTGAAGATGCTTTCGAGACAAACAGAGGGCAATTTGGATAGACAGGGAGCCATGTTTGGACGAGTAGATCGATCATGAAAATGACGAAAATGCTAACAAAGAAAAGCTCCGATGACTTTACAAAAACGCAATGCTGTCGATGATGCACCCAACATAACAACACAACTCATTCGGCACTCGCCTTGGCCTCGCCCACAGTGGGCTGTCTCTACGTAGACGGTCCCTTGTAACTTACAAGTTGTAAGTGTCTTCAGTATCTCAGTACATTAAATCCTTATACCAGCTAAAAGTACATTCAAATTATATCCTCGATCGGTTACATTATTGGCATAATTAAATCAAATTTATGTTAAAAATACAGATTCAATTACATAAACCACAAACAACAAACAACTATAAACAGCTCACCTGTTGAGTAATCCCGCGGGACTTGAAATTCCATCCAAATCAGACATTCCAAACACTCGTACGTCGTACAAAAAATCAAATTTTGATTTTTTAAATTATTTTATCTTTTTGATATAAAATGGAAAATAACAAAAATAATTTTGCTGTTAAGAATCTTATCAAAAAATGTTTATAAATGGGGTATCGATATCCGAAATAGAGACACGATAGTAGACGTTCATCACCAGTTGCATCATATTTATTAACACACGAGTGGGCGGTACAGCACCCAATGGAGCGGAACACACAGTACGTGCAGAGCAGTACGATCGTTCGGTTGGATTGTGTTGTTGTTATGTTGTGGTGGTCGGTCTGTTTGTGTGTTTAGTGCAGCAGCAAACAGTCACGTTGCTTTCCTGTCCCTCTCCTTCTCCTCTTCCCACGCTCGATCTTATCTCATCAACTCCTGTTATCTCATCATTGTGCCATTTCATCAACTAGCCAACCTTATCTTTGTGTACTGATAAGGGTTGGTACTGACAGTTTCCCGTCTCACTCGTGAGTCGATCGACACTCAACACACTACACCAGACCACAACTGTCTGTCTTTCTCTCGTCACTCTCACGCTCTCTCCTCTCTGTTTACGTCCCGTTTCGGTGTTGCTGCTTCTACTTTTTTCTATTTTCTACTAATTTTGGATCTCGTGTCTCAACATCAAAATGGACACCACGGAGAACGGTGGTTCTACTATCGAGAATATTACTGGTTCTACGAAGAATACGAACAATTTTGAGTACTTTTTGAATGTCCCAACGGTGGTGCACACCCGTGGCAATGGCACTCCCGTCTTTTATATGGATCGGGGCCGACTGTATGACTTTAAGGTGAAGGTGGCCAATTCGGTGGTGAAGAAGGAAACGAAACTGTACTTTAATATTCAGTTGGGTGAGTATTTTATTTTATTTTTAGGAATTACGGTGATTTAATATTTTTAATTTAATTTTTAATGTTTATTTATTTATTTATATTTATTTTCCGAATTTAAATTAATATTCGGAATTATTACCGTGATTTATTATTTTATTTTTAAAATATTTATTTTATATTTTTAAATATTAATATATTTTTATATTTTCTGTATAGATCCGGTCGAGGAACAGTACCGCCAGTATCGTGACAAACTAATCACCATCTGGGCCGAACGCCATCCCGAAACTCGTATGTTGGAAGTGGATTCTGATTCTGACGATACTCCGCCCGGTCACGTGATGTACGATCCTAAAAAGCCGAATATGATTCGACTCGTGACCGAATGTGCTGGCGGTGAGAATGATGATGAAATGATGTTCAAGCTTAAGGTCAACTGTTTGCCACAACAGTTTCGCTCCATAATGCAGGAGTTGGTTACTGATTCTTCGGGTTTTGGTTTTGGTGGAAAAGTAGAAAAGGAGGATCTTCGTTCTCTGAGTTTCTTTTTGATGGTTACTATCTATTCGGATACTACTGGGGCGATGTTGGATACGACTTTGTGTCAGGTTTGTTTGTTGGTTTGGTTTTTTTAGTGTTTTGGACTATCTAAAACTGTTTTTATATTTACAGATTCGTACTTTCTGGAGGGACCGTGCTCAGCCCAACTTTGAGTCCGATCGTTACGCTATTATGGATTCGAATCCGGGCCTGATTACCTGCCCCGAGAAGTATCAACTCCTGCAGACTATTCTCAATCCCCTTCCGCCCTCCTCTACTACTAATGAGCACGAATGTGATGCACGAGGATCTCAGGAACATTTGATGGATTTCTCCTTCTCTGAACCGGCCTTGTCATCGAAGAATCCTTTCCGTAAATTCCCAAATCTGGCCAACGATGAGCGCCTGTTTGTCTGTCGTTTGAATGCGCCGCTCAATCTCGCCCAAACCACTACTTATCTCGATAAGGAGACCTACTATGAGCTGCTGATTACACCCATGAGTATTAACACGGGCGACACGGTGCTCCAGACTCAGATTTCGTTGGATTTCCCCGGGGATATTCCCGCGTCTCAACTGAACACTGCCCTGTCGAACTGGTCGATCATTAATCAGAAGAAGCTCCTACTGGAACTCGATTTTGAGTGTTCAAAGTTGGACGATTCGGTGCTGGACGTGTACCAGGACCAGTCAAAGGTGCTCAATCTCGTGTGGGTGCCTACGAGTGCGGATGAGTTGAAGTTGCGCGTCAAGTTCAACTGTGAAACGGGACAGTTGGCTCGCTTTTTGAGCGTTAACGAACTCAAAATGGATTTGGTGGTTGAGACGAGTGGACTCAAGGAGAAGATTGTGCTCGAAAAGTCTAATTGTCCGGTAAGAGAATATAGTAAATATTAATCGTTTAATAATAATCTAAATTCCCAAAATAGATCCGTATCTTTGACACGGGCGTCTCTGCCCGTCAATTCCAAGTGGACCAAACCGAATCGAGTCTGGCGAACACGAAATCCTTTCACCCGTTCACCATTATGACCAACATTAGACCAAAGAATGTGACTCGAAAGAAGGCGGCTGTGCCAACTCCGAATGCTTCTATTACTTCTAGTCCCGCTAAGAAGCTTCATGTCGATTCCAATACTCCGAGTAGTTCCAATAGTTCATCATCATCATCCTCATCATCATTCAAATTGAACATTAAGATTCATGAACTCTACCTCGATGATGCTAGTAAGTATTGAGGTTGTTGATGTTCTGAATTTTCGATAGTAAAGGATTTCGATTCGATAGTACAGAATCTATAGTAGATAGTAGCTATTAGATAGTACAGAATAATGATTCGTTACTAGAAGATAGCTATTAGATAGTACAGAATAATGATTCGAATGTAGAGAATAGATTGTATAAGGAATAGTGAACTTAGACCTAAACCTCTTTTTTGTATCCCTCTTTAGAACTGGTGACCCTACAGGAGCGTCTCTGTTTGGAGAATCAGACTGTGGACGAACTCGAGCGCAAACTACTCGAACTGCTCAAACGAAAGTCTCGTAAGGAGGCCAACTTTGCGACCATTTTCCTTCAGGATACTCAAATTACGGATGAAATGTTGGGTGTGATGGTCACCGATGGCAGTGGATACAAGTGCTATCTCATTACTAATGAGTGTTACTAGTTTGTGGTTATATTACTAATATTTTTTTGTATACTTTTAGATGATGAAGAGAATGGCATCTTTCTGGCTTATCTCAATCCGTACAATAGTTCGCTTGATTGAAGAAGAGGATAATCTGTTCTGGAGTTCCTTTTTGCATCTGTTTTTACACATTACTTAATTATATTACGTGATATTTTCTGTTATTATATGATAATTTACTAATAATAAAATGTGCTTTTATTTTTAATATTACTAATGTGATTTTATCTAAATATGATTTATTTACCTTTTTCGGTAATTTTGAATTTTAAAAAGTTTGGCTATTTCCACCTTGTCAGTTCGTTTCACGCGCGCGCCCTCTCGCCTATTTGCACAGACCCAACATAGCAGACGGCGGGTGTCTGCGCACTGCTCGCTGTCATTTAGTCTTGTCCGCTCGTTGAGGAAGGTTGTACTGAACGAGAGCACGCCGGTCGGTCTGTTTTGTTTTCCTCAATCACATTTCGGTTTTCGAAGTTTGCGGTCTGTCTGTCTTCGCTTTTTGGTTATTTTTACGATTCCTCACCGAACACAAAATGAATCCGTCCTCACCCTCCTCATTCCTGGAACCGGCGGCTGGTCAACAACAAGAAGAAGCATTTCCCCGTCTGTTTAATTTCTCTTTGGACTGTTCTACTCGAGTGAAGAAGACGCCAAACCAGTCGAAGCCGGTACTTTTTCTGAATCGTAGCGAGTGGTACACTATGCACTGTCAACAGGTGCAGTGTTTGGCGCCCGGGGCTCGTGTTCGGATGTGTCTGGGATTTTGTGAGTATTCTTTTTTGTCTGGTTTTTAATTCTTTATTTTTACCGGTTTTTAATTAATATTTCACTTATATATTTTATTTTAGTTTCATATATTTTATTACTTTAGTTTTCTGTTTAAAAATTTTTAGTTTTTATTTATTAATTTTCGATTATTTTTTCAAACATTCAGGTTATTTAGGTTATTCTTCGTATTTTCCCGAATGCGTCGCCCTTTGTACTTTAGACGCGCCAATTCGAAATGTTTATCTTATCTCTTATCATCTTACATTGTTAGTTTGTTTCTATTTGTATTATTCGTATATTTTCTATTTTTTTCAAAAATTAATTTAGGTTAATTTAGATATTCCGACTGGTTTTTATTAGAATATCAACAAGTTTGTCTGTTTCGTGATTCACCGTTTAGGTTATCGGTTATCTATTAAATATTCTTTTTATTTTAATTCTATTTAATTTTCTTTTTGAATTACATCCCGAAAGGTTATTAGAATTTAATACTTGGTGTTATAATATAGGTGTTTCTACTAGATTTTTACCGAATTTAGGTATTTTATTATTTATTCGAATTTCAAATTAACATTATTTTTTATACTCTCCTTAGAGAATTCTTAGCTCTTGTTTTATTCTACTTGGTAAATCTAGTTTTGTTTTATTAAATTTTATGTCGTGAATTCTTTTTCTTTTGAATTACCTTTTCGAACCTGTTACTAGAATTAACAAGTTATCGCAAGATCTTTGGTCCTCTTATTATCGGTAAATCTATATTTTTACGTAATTTTTATTTATTTATTAGTGTATTTTTCTATTTTTTTTAAATTAAATTAATTAAGGTTATTTTAGATATTCCGACCAGTTATTAGAGTTGTTAGGTTTATCTGTTGTACGGGTTTCACCCTTTTAGGTTACATTTAGATATTATCGGTAATTCAATTAAATATTATTTTTTATTTTCTTTTTTAATTACCGAATCCCGAAAGGTTATTAGAATTTAAAGGTTTCATTCACTCACAGACTAGTCTTATTTATCGGTAATTCTATATTTTTACCTAATTTATGTATTTTAATATTCGAATTTCAGATTACCTTTTTGTCTAATCTCCCTACAGAATCTTAGCTCTTGTTTTGTTATTCTAGGTAAAGCTAGTTTTGTTTTATTAAATTACAAGTCATGAATTCGTTTTTTAATAACCATTTTGAACCTGATACTAGAATTACACGACTATCGTGCTTATCGTTTTATTATCGGTAAATCTAGATTTTTACGGGAATTTGTTTTATTATGAATTACGTTATTTATATTCTGATCCCGACTAGTTTTTCAATTTCTCTTTAGCATACTAACTGGTAACCAGATTCTAACCTTTTGCTTTTCTAGTTTTATTATTTTTGATATTATGATTTTCTAACGTGTTAAATCTTTCCTTTTTTTAAATTTCTTTCGAGAACCACCACGAAAAGTTAAAAGGTTATCTTACTCTTAGGTCTTTTATATAATTCTAGAGTTTTATACAGAATTTATTTTATTGTTTATTTACTTTATTTTTATTTGATTTTGTTTGTTCTTCTCTCCCTCTCTCCACTACAGCATGTATCAATCCGAATTTACGTCAAATGGCCCAACAGATATTCAGCAAATACCAACACGTGCACCCTCACGAGCGCCTAGTGGAAGTTCGTCTCAGGAATCAAGACGGCGAGACTGTGACGCACTCGAGTGGAGAACGATTTGCGAGTATGTTGTGGTTTGCTTTGCCACTACATCTTTCATCATCACAATCCGCATCACACCAACATCAACAATCTGGAGGTGGTCATCTTTTGCAGTCTTTTGAATTTTCCTTTCGTCTCAACTTTGTGGCCACTCAGTTTAATTACTGCAAAACTGAGAATCACCCACTGAAGATGCCTTTTGATTTTGCGCTCTATTTGATTACGATGGTGGAGGGGTCGGATCAGTCGTTTGGTGCGGACTTTTTCCCGGTAAGTTTGTTTACTTTACGTTTATTTACGTAATTATTATTATTACTTATACTAGGGTAGTACAGAATAATGATTCGATTGTATAAGATTCCGATTCGATTGTAGAGGATAGCGATTCGATTATAGGCGTTTCCGATTCGATAGTAGAGGATAACGATTCGATAGTAGAGGATAATGATTCGATTATAGGCGTTTCCGATTCGATAGTAGAGTATTCCGATTCGTATAATAATTTAGTAGGGTTGGTTAGAATAATACGATTTTATTTACATATAGTCAAATAATGGTAAAATATAATGTCTGTTTTGTAAATATATGTATTGCTTGGTGCTGGTGTACTTGTGAGCCTTGTGGTACACCAAAGTTCGCGGTTACCTAAGTTTGTGAATCGACTGCTCGAGGTTCACCAGGGCCACCACCAGAAGCAGCAGCAGTAGGTTTCGGCTGTGGTCGTTTTGGCCATCGTCGAGCACACAGACAGGCAGTGAGAAAGATGAGCACTGGTATGCCACAGATGATCAGTCCGAAAAGTACCACCAGCGTGAAGTCGAACAGCTTGTGGGTCATAGTGTCCCCCGATTGGGCCTTGTTGCTCTCCTCATAGGGCTTGTACGCACTGATGATGTAGGGCGCAGACAGGGTCACGTAGAGTACGATCACAAAGTGACTGAAGGTGAGGCCACACGGAAAGAAACACAGGGCGGATAGGAATCGGACCAGGTAGAGAAGCCACTGGACTTGCATTGTGAGACTGTTTCGAAGGTCGCGTATGAGTGCCATTTCGAGTGTAGGTGAGGCAATGACGGGAGGAGAAAGAGAAATGACGAAATACGTGTGTTTGTTTGTTCTGATTTCGTCGTGTGTATTTGCAATCTCGATATTCGATTTTGCTTACTGCTTATGCGACAATACATGCTTTGATTTACTGCTCGCCACCTAGTGACCGTAGTTGGTAGTTTAGTATTTGAGTTTTCTTATTATTGGGTATCAGTAGAATGTAGAATAGAGATTCGTTAGTTGAGATAAATGTTTTGATAGTAAAGGGTATCGATTCGATTGTGAAGAATAGTAATTCGATAGTAGAGGTTGGAATTTAAAGAATAACGATTCGATAGTAAAAATAGACATTCGTTAGTTGAGATTATCGATTCGATAGTAGAGATAAATGTTTTGATAGTAAAGGGTATCGATTCGATTGTGAAGAATAGTGATTTGATAGTAAATGATACCAATTCGGTAGTAGAGGCTGGAATTTAAAGAATAACGATTCGATAGCAGATTATTTGATTTTATAGCGGTTCGATAGTAAAGAATAGACATTCGTTAGTTGAGATTAGCGATTCGATGGTAGAGGATAACGATTCGATTGTGAAGAATAATGTTTTGATAGTAGAGAATACATAATAATCTTGTTTATTTCTTCCTCAGATTCGAATGACCTGGCCTGGTCGTGCATCTCCGCTATCTGCCTCCATCCAAGCGCGCTATGACGAATACCAAAGTTTGAAGATACCTAAAGGCCCTACTGACATTACTACTTGTCCCCCTCCTGCTTCTACAATTTCACCATCGATGCCCCTTCTCGCGTACATTCTTCAACTTCCCTCCATCTGGGATCAAAGCACTCCCGTTTCGTACGTGAATCGTTCCCGAGCTGTTTATCTCGAAATAAAGCCACGGATGGAGTTGGAGCACGCCCTGCACCGTACCACGATTGTGCTCGGTCGTCATCGGTCCACTCACCGGTCCACGAATCCACTGGTGAACCACATTGAGTTTAATCATCGTTTTGTGATTGAGTTTGAACGTTCTCGGCTGAGTGAGGTGGTCTTTGATGTGTACTACGACCAGCGCAACAATGCCATTGAGATCATCTGGATTCCTGTCAAGACGATTGAGGTGTGCTTTCACTTTGTCTGGAATGGTCCTCTTTCGGTGGAAGTGGCCAATGCGAAAGTGAAGTTTATTGTCGAGACGACCAAGTTCAATTATGAGAGATTCATTCTCGAACATGCTACCTGCTTGGTAAGTACATTTGGGCGTTTGTTGTAAATTGAACTAACAGTTTGTTTTGTACTATTTAGTTGAAATTCACAGACAACGAACTCGATGAGACGGACGAGGAGGAATCGTATTCTTCAAGATCTTCAATCATCGTGCACAAGAGGAAGCGACGACTGTCTAACTCGACTCAGCTCACCTTGCCCAAGCATCGCAACACTCGGGCGCCTCCTCCACCGCAGGATCCAAACTATTTCGAGACGTACGAGGCTTTCAACCACATTCGAAGGCGCTGAGAGTTTGTGGTTTTTGTTTTTATTAGGTTTCTGTCCTTAAGACATTAGTTTGTAGATATTATTATTATTATTTAGGTTATTTAATTTAATTTAATTATCATTCGATGATTTTTTATCTTTTGTATTCATACTACTTTTTTTTAAAGGTAATCTATATGAAAAAGTTGTCACAACTTTTGACAGCAGTCTTTTTTGGTTTCCTAGAGTTAGACTCTTTTTTTCGTCACTATACTTTGATACAATTTCTTGTCATTACTTGACATGATTACTAATGATTTTTGCCGTATTTCGATTAACTAAGCAAAGTAGTATTGTTTTTATTATTCATTCCTTACTAGGCATATTCTTCAATTACGTACAATGTTCACTATGATTTTTTGACACAACATTATTAAGATGTATAACACTACATTAATGTACAGCTATATTTAGATGATTTGCAAATAAATCTGTAATTTTTATCTTTACTAACGTTTTGTTGTGACATTGCTATATCTTTAGATCTATTCTCTCAATTTGATTATCGCCCTGATAGCTCAAGAACATCGTTCGGAAACATCAAAAGAAGTTACGCGCAAAGACTCAAATGTAAATTTATTATTTAAAATGAAAAATACAGTTTCACTTTACATACGAAATGTCATGATAGCACAAAGCCTTGAATAGATTCAAGAAAGGTCGAATGCTTTCACCAAAACCTCGATCCCGGTAGTGTAGAGTGAGTCGTTCCAAATTGGGAAAAATGGTCGAAAAGAACTGACAAAGCAATTCAACAGGGTTGTCCACGACAGAATAAAACCAAAAACTGTACAGCGAGAAGCTGCGAATGTTTGGCATTGGAATTGCATCACGTAAGCAGAATTCACTCAGGCGGAATTCAATTGGTCCGTCAATTCGAATGTTGGTCAGTTGGGTGAGGCGGGACATGGCTGGGTTGATGGTGTACGAACAGAGATTGGGATATTTGCTGCGATATGTAATGTGAAGTGATCGCAATGTTGGCGCAAAGTGGCCTGGAAATACTCGGAAATAGAAATTCTCTAAGCGAGGCACGAAAGCATTGACATGTAAATGGATTATCGGTGATTGAGCGGTACGAGCGGGCCAATTCCAACAGTCGAATAGACTAACATCACAACTGTGCACATCGATTCTCAGTCTTGTACAGTTCGGTCCGAGATGGTTCGCCAACTCATCACAAGTGAGCTGTGGTGAGTGAAATAGACCAAACGAAAACGAATAAAGTCGTGCGAGGGTTGGGCCAAGTGACACAAGTGGAAAATAACTTTCGTTGGACATGTCGAGATTCTTCAAACTGGTCATTGCGTTGAGACTGAATCTGTCTAAGTCGAATATGAATTTGCCACAGAAATACAAAGTGATCAAACTGGTTGACCAAAGACTGGGCAGACGAACAAGAAAGTTAGATTCTTTTGAGACTGTTATTCCGTCCAAAAACAGATGCTCCACATTGGGAAATAGTTTGGTAAGAAGAGTGCGCAAATCGACGGTCGATTTGATAGAATTAGGATTCATCAGCTTCAAATAGACCAGTCGGCTCAGATCAAGTTGACCATCGAATCGGTCATGTAGTGTTTTGACCTTAAAGTGTCCACTAACCAGTGCCAGTGACTTCTCCTTGTGACAAATAGATTCGATTATAGCATTCCATCGAGTGCCCACACGGCGAAGCGGAATCAAATTCGGTACTTCGAGACGATTTAGAATTGAATCGAACAGTTCGTTTGGTAAACGGGCGAATACATCTTTATGAGTGACCTATGGTGAATATACAAAACATTTCAGTATTATGAAATACATAAAAAACATAATGCAAACCTTTGGCTTTGTGTAGAGACAGGCTTCGGAGATTCTCTAAAAGTTTACACCGTGCTGCTGCCTTCTACAGTGCATTGCACTGTGTAAATTTGTGCTGATTTTTAGAGAGTATCCGATGCCTGTGTAGAGAGGAACACTCGGCTGAGTAGACAAATCGAGATAAAACCAAGTTGTAGATTCACAGGCAGAATCCTCGTCAACCAACAATTCCGTAACGGGACCAACTCGTTTGGTACGTCTCATTTTGTCTGACTGAATCAAGACAAAGTAAAAATCATCCAAAATTCAAACAGAAACGAACAAACTCAAATTGAGTGCTGACAAAAGTTGTTGTCGTTGTGATCACGTGATCGCGAGTGCAGCCTTTTTGCACACGTTTGATTATCTTTCACTGTACGAACACGTGCACTTATTCATCAATTCCCGCGGATTGGACGGACAGACATCTTTTTATGAGAATCCCTGAGAATTCTTAGAATTCAGTAAAATCATATTAAAATTAGAATAACCTTTTATTTTATTAAAAATACTATCAAACATTCTACAAACATGTTTAATGTAAACAATTTCACTCAACATACGAAATGTCACAATAGCGCAGTGCCTTGAATAGATCCAAGAAAGGTCGAATTTTTTCACCAAAACTAAAATCCTGGTAGTGCAGAGTGAGTCGTTCCAAATTGGGAAAGATGGTCGAAAAGAACTGACAAAAAAACTCCTCTCTGTTGATCACATTACAATAAAACCTAAAATTGTACAGTGAGAAGCTGCGAATGTTCGGCATTGGAGTTGACGCATCACGGAAGCAGAATACACTCAGGCGGAAGTGAGTTGGTCCGTCAATTCGAATGTCGGTTAGTTGGCTGAAGTAAGACATGAACGGGTTGATGCTGTAGGTGCTGATCAAATTGGACAAATCTGTGCGGCAACTTGTAATGTGAAATGACTTCAATGTGCCCGCAAACGGTCCTGGCAATACTCGGAAAAAGATATTCTCATATTGAGGGACAAAAGCGTTGAGATGTAAATGGGTGATTGGTGATTGAGCGGGCCGAATTGGATTCCAATCCACAAAATCGGCTAAAACCCGACTGTGCACGTTGACTTTCAGATGAGTACAGTGCGGTCCAAGATGGTCCACCAATTCATCCCACCAAAATTGTGGCGATTCAGAGAGACAAAAAGAAAATGAATAAAGTCGTGCGAGGGTTGGCGCAAGTGACTTCAGTGGCAGACGATTTTCGGTGGACAAATTGAGATTCCTCAAGTTGGTCATTGCGTTGATTTGTGAACATATTTGATAGAGACTGTCTAGGTCGAATATGATTTTGCCATATAAATACAAAGTAACCAGACTGCTAGACCACAGACTGAAGAGGCGAACAAGAAAGTCAGATTTTTCTGGGACTGTAATTCGGTCCACAAACAGATTCTCTACATTAGGAAATAGTTTGCAAAGTAGAGTGCGCAAATCACCAACAGTCGATTCGAAATTCACATTAGTATCAATTTCCTTCAGCTTCAAAGTGACCAGCCGGCTCAGATCGAGTTGGCCATCGAATCGGTCCTGTAGTTTGACCACAGAGTCTCGACCCATCAGTGCCAGTGACTTTTGCTTGTGACACATTGATTCGATTATAACATTCCATCGAGGATTCACCAGACGAAGCGGTATCAATATTTGCACATCGAAACGCTTCAAAATAGATTCGAGTAGTTCGTTTGGCAATCGAGCGAAATGATCTGTTTGAGTAATCTATGACGAATATAGTATAAATACAAAAATATATAAAATTAAAAAATCCAAACCTTTGGCATCGCGTCGAGTAGAGTAGACAACAAATTGAGAGAAGTAGAAGCCAAAGTTGTTGTTGATTCACAAATTGCACAATCCTCGTGAACTGACAATTCGGTATTGTGACCAGACAAAATTCAAAGAGAAACAAATAGAAGGATAAATACTCAAATTGAGTGACGAAAATGTTTTGTTGTTGTGAACGAGAGCAGCTTTTGTGCACGTTTGTCTAACAGAGCAGGCAAACTGAAGGAAGGGGGCTGTAGCGCCCAAATACGATTTGTTATTACGTTACGTTATGAGAGTAACGCTGTATATGAAAAAATCATATTTCAACATAACCACCGAGAATTCCTATAATTCGTAAGAATCATTATTGATTTATTTCTTATTTATAAAAATTACAAATCAAACAGCAGGTTTAAACTTTATTTTATTATTTAACAAAATCAATTTCACAGCGTCAAACTTTCACTCAACATACGAAATGTCATGATAGCGCAGTGCCTTGAATAGGTTCAAGAAAAGTCGAACTTTTCCAACAAAACGAGGATCATGACAGTGTAGGGCGAGTCGTTCCAAATTGGGAAAGATGGTCGAAAAGAACCGGCAAAACAATTCTTCAGCGTTGGTGACGGGACAAAAAAGCTCAAAGTTGCCAAAAGACAGATTGCGAACATTGGGCATTGGAATTAGTGCATCACGGAAAGAGTAAACACCCACGATGAAATGAGTTGGTCCGTCAAATCGAATGTCGCTCAGTTGAGTGAGGTGGGACATGACTGGGTTGATGGTGCATGAAGTGATCAAATTGATACGTGCAAGGTGATCTGTGATGTGAAGTGACTTCAGTGTAACCGCAAACTGTCCAGGAAATACGTTGTAAAAGAAATTCTCAAAATTACCAACGAAAGCGTTGAGTTGTAGATGGGTGATCGGCGACTGAGCAATTCGAATTGGCCAATCAGACCCATCGGTTTCATCCCGAATATGCATGTCCACTCTGAGTGAGGTACAGTGCGGTCCGAGATTGTCCACCAAATCATACCACGAGACTTTTGGCGATTCGAACAGACCAAACGATAAATGATGAAGTCGTTCGAGGCATAAAGAAAGTAAATTGAGTGACGGCATATTTTCGTTTGATATATCGAGATTCTTCAGATTGGTCATGCCGTTGATTAGAGAACATATTTGAGGGACATTTTGAGCATCGATTAATACTTTACCATCAAAGTACAAAGTAACCAAACTTGTTGACCACAGACTGAAGATGCGAATAAGAAAGTCAGATTTTTCTGGGACTGTAATTCGGTCCACAAATAATTGCTCAATACTAGGAAATAGTTTGGAAAGTAGAGTACACAAATCACCAACAGTCGATTCGAAATTCGAATTAGTATCAATTTCCTTCAGCTTCAAAGTGACCAGCCGGTTCAGATCGAGTTGGCCATCGAATCGGTCCTGTAGTTTGTCCGCAAAATGGGCGCTCACAAGTGCCAGTGACTTTTCCTTGTGACACATCGATTCGATTATAACATTCCATCGAGGGTTCACCAGACGAAACGGAATCAAATTCGGTACTTCGAAACGCTTCAAAATAGATTCGATAAGTTCGTTTGGCAGACGAGCAAAATGATCGGTTTGAGTAATCTATGACGAATATAGTATAAATACAAAAATATATAAAATCACAAAATCCAAACCTTTGGCATCGCGTCGAGTAGAGTAGACAACAAATCGAGAGAAGTAGAAGCCAAAGTTGTTGTAGATTCACAGATTGCACAATCCTCGTGAACTGACAATTCGGTATTGTGACCAGATGGATTGGGACTCGCCATTTTGTCGCTAAACCAGACAAAATTCAAAGAGAAACAAACTGAAGGCAGAAAACTCAAATTGAGTGACGAAAATGTTTTGTTGTGAACGAGAGCAGCTTTTGTGCACGCTGGTCTAACAGGCAAGCTGAAAAAGAAGGGGGCTGTAGCGCCCAAATACGATTTGTTATTACGTTACGTTATGAGAGTAACGCTGTATATGAATAAAATCATATTTCAACATAACCACCGAGAATTCCTATAATTCGTAAGAATCATTACTGATTTATTTCTAATTTATAAAAATTACAAATCAAACAGGAAAAGTTTAAACAAGATCTATTTAATAAAATCAATTTCACAGCGTGAAACATTTTCACTCGACATACGAAATGTCATGATAGCGCAAAGCCTTGAACAGGTTCAAGAAAGGTCCAACTTTTCCACCAATAAGAGGATCCTGGCAGTGTAGAGTGAGTCGTTCCAAATTGGGAAACATGGCCGAAAAGAATTGACAAAACAATTGTTCTTTTTCGTGTACAGGATACAGTTCAAAGTTGCACAAAGTGAGGTTTCGAATGTTTGGCATTTTAGTTGTTGCATTATGGAAAAAGGACAGTGAGAGTTTTGTTGGTCCATCAATTCGAAGGTCGGTCAGTTGTTTGAGAATGGATAGTTGCTTCAGAGTGGATGCATCGAGACTGTATATGTTTCTATGTTGATTCGAAATGTGAAGCGATCTCAATGTAGCCGCAAATTGTCCTGGAAATACGCCGTAAATGCAATGCTCAAAATAACCGACGAAAGCGTTGAGATGTAGATGGGTGATCGGCGAATGAGCGATACGAATTGGCCAATCAGACACATCACGACTGAACAAGTCGACTCTGAGTGAGGTACAGTTCGGTCCGAGAATGTCCACCAACTCATACCACGAGACTTTTGGCGATTCAAACAGGCCAAACGATAAATGATGAAGCCGTTCGAGGGTTGGGGCAAGTGACTTGAGTGGCAGACGGCTTTCTTTGGCCATATCGAGATTCTTCAGGCTGGTCAGTGCATTGATTAGCGAACATATTTGAGGGACATTCTGTTCACCGATTATGATTTTGCCAGAGAAATACAATGTAACCAAACTGCTTGACCACAGACCGAGCAGGCAAGAAACAAAGTCAACCTTTGCTATGAATATCATTCGGTCCACAAACAAATGTTCAACACGAGGAAATAGTTTGCCAAGCAAAGAACACAACTCAACAGACGATTCGATAAAATTAGGATCTATTCGCTTCAGCTTCAAATAGACCAGTCGGCTCAGATCGAGTTGGCCATCGAATCGGTCCTGTAGTTTGATCGCAAAGTGAGGGCTCACCAGTGCCAGTGACTTTTCCTTGTGACACATCGATTCGATAATAACATTCCATCGAGGGTTCACCAGACGAAGCGGAATCAAATTCGGTACTTCGAAACGCTTCAAAATAGATTCGATAAGTTCGTTTGGCAGTCGAGCAAAATGATCGGTTTGAGTAATCTATGACGAATACAATACATATTAGTTATGAAATACAAAAATATATAAAATCACAAAATCCAAACCTTTGGCATCGCGTCGAGTAGAGTAGACAAATCGAGAGAAGTAGAAGCCAAAGTTGTTGTTGATTCACAGATTGCAAGGTCATCGTGAACTGACAATTCCATGTTGTGATCCGAAGGATTAGGACTTGTCATTTTGTTGCTAAACCAGAAAATATTCAAATAGAAACAAACTGATGGCAGAAAACTCAAATCGAGTGACGAAAATGTTTTGTTGTTGTGGTTGTGGTGAACGAGAACAGCCTTTGAGCGTGTTAGTCTAACAAAGCAGGCAAACTGCAGGCTGTAGCGCCCAAATGCGATTTGTTAGTAAATTACGTTATGAGAGTAACGCTGTATATGAAAAATTTACATTTCCACATAAATATTCAGACAGAATTCCTTGAATTCGTTAAAATCATTTGTTGATTTATTTTTTATTTATAAAAATTACCAAACAAACTGCAAACATTTATTTAAAAATTCTAATTTTATTAAACAAAATCAGTTTTACAGTGAAAACATTCACCGACCATATGAAATGTCATGATAGCGCAAGACTTTGAATAGATTCAAGAAAGGCCGAACTTGTTCACTAAAAGCAGAATTTTTACAGCCAAGAGTGAGTCGTTCCAAATTGGGAAACATGGTAGAAAAAAATAACAAAACAATTGTTCTTGTTTGTGCACAGTAGAATGCAGGTGAAAGTTGCACAAAGCGAAGTTGCGAATGTTTGGCATTGGAGTTGCATCAATTACAGAGAACAGTGTAGTGAGATTGTATATGTTTCTATGTTGATTCGAAATATGGAGATATTTCAATGTATCCGTAAATTGCCCGGGAAACTCTCGGTAAAAGAAATAATCAAATTGATCAGAGAAAGCATTGAGACACAAATGGGTGATCGGTAATTTAAGGTCTGTGAATTGTCCTAATGAACCAGTCGGACAAATCACGATCAAACACATCGACTCGCAGTGATGTACAGTTTGGTCCAAGATGATTCGCCAATTCAGCCCATGAAGCTTGTGATAATTCAAACAGACCAAACATGTCCAACTCTTGCGAGTGTTGGTGCAAGTAACTGAAATGGCAAATGGGTTTTGCTCGACAAACAAAGATTCTTCAAGCTGGTTAGCGCATTAATTTGTGCATACACTTGTGGGACAATGTTCTCCTCATCGAAATACAAAGTTACCAAACTAGCTGACCAGAGGCTGAGCAGTCGGACAAGATTGTCAGCCTTAGCTGTAAGTGTCATATTGTCCACAAACAAATGCTCAACAGTAGGAAATAGTTCGGAAAGTAGAGTACACAAATGGGCAATTGAAGTGTGACTTGAAATAATCGAATAGATTGGTTTCACCTTCAAATAGACCAGTTGGCTCAAATCGAGTTGACCTTCGAATCGGTCCAGTAGATTGTCCTCAAAGTGTTGGCTAACTAGTGCCAAGGATTGCCTCTTGTTGCATATTGATTCGATCATCACTAGCCATCGAGAGTTCACCAGACGAAGTGAAACCAATTTCTGTACTTTGATGCGCTTCAAAATTGAATGGAGAAGTTCATTTGGAAGACGAGAGAATAGATATTTTTGCGTAATCTTAAAAGAAAAAAATTGGTTATTTAAAAAAATATATAAAAGATAATCCAAACCTGTGACATATTCCCGGGTGAACCAACTTCTGAGTAGACAAAACAAGAGGAAATAAATCAATCAACAAATCAAAGAAAAATTACCAAAAACGATTCAAAATCTCAAATCGAGTACAGAAGAGCCTGTAATATTTGTTTTGATGTTTTGAGCTAGAGCTGCAGTTTGTGTGCACGTGGTTTATATCTCACTACGCTCCTCCTTTTGACAGACAGACAAACTGTTTGTCACAAACATCTTGCTAACAACTTAGCACAATTGTACGTACAACTGAGAGAAGAAATAATTGAAACGGTTGAATTTAATTAAAAAATTATTTATTGAAAATTGAAATACTAAAATAATTATGAAATACAAATTGAGATCCATATATGGAAGTGATGCAAAGATTCTGGGGCCAAGAAACCAGTAAAGAAACAGGAAAAGAGGCTTCGGCTTCAGTTTGATGATCTCAGGATTGTGTCCTAGGGCGAGAGCAGTGAAGCTCTGGGCCTAGGCTGAGTGTGGTTGGAATCACCACGAATGGATTGTGTCCTAGGGCGAGAGCAATGAAGCTCTGGGCCTAGGCTGAGTGTGGTTGGAATCACCACGAATGGATTGTGTCCTAGGGCGGGAGCAATGAAGCTCTGGGCCTAGGCTGAGTGTGATTGATAATCACGAATGGATTGGGTCCTAGGGCGGGAGCAATGAAGCTCTGGGCCTAGGCTGAGTGTGGTTGGAATCACCACGAATGGATTGTGTCCTAGGGCGGGAGCAATGAAGCTCTGGGCCTAGGCTGAGTGTGGTTGGAATCACCACGAATGGATTGTGTCCTAGGGTGAGAGCAGTGAAGCTCTGGGCCTAGGCTGAGTGTGGTTGGAATCACCACGAATGGATTGTGTCCTAGGGTGAGAGCAGTGAAGCTCTGGGCCTAGGCTGAGTGTGGTTGGAATCACCACGAATGGATTGTGTCCTAGGGTGAGAGCAGTGAAGCTCTGGGCCTAGGCTGAGTGTGGTTGGAATCACCACGAATGGATTGTGTCCTAGGGCGGGAGCAGTGAAGCTCTGGGCCTAGGCTGAGTGTGGTTGGAATCACCACGAATGGATTGTGTCCTAGGGCGGGAGCAATGAAGCTCTGGGCCTAGGCTGAGTGTGATTGATAATCACGAATGGATTGTGTCCTAGGGTGAGAGCAATGAAGCTCTGGGCCTAGGCTGAGTGTGATTGGAATAATCACGAATGGATTGTGTCCTAGGGCGAGAGCAGTGAAGCTCTGGGCCTAGGCTGAGTGTGGTTGGAATCACCACGAATGGATTGTGTCCTAGGGCGAGAGCAATGAAGCTCTGGGCCTAGGCTGAGTGTGGTTGGAATCACCACGAATGGATTGTGTCCTAGGGGTGAGAGCAGTGAAGCTCTGGGCCTAGGCTGAGTGTGGTTGGAATCACCACGAATGGATTGTGTCCTAGGGCGAGAGCAGTGAAGCTCTGGGCCTAGGCTGAGTGTGGTTGGAATCACCACGAATGGATTGTGTCCTAGGGCGGGAGCAGTGAAGCTCTGGGCCTAGGCTGAGTGTGGTTGGAATCACCACGAATGGATTGTGTCCTAGGGTGAGAGCAATGAAGCTCTGGGCCTAGGCTGAGTGTGATTGATAATCACGAATGGATTGTGTCCTAGGGTGAGAGCAATGAAGCTCTGGGCCTAGGCTGAGTGTGATTGATAATCACGAATGGATTGTGTCCTAGGGTGAGAGCAGTGAAGCTCTGGGCCTAGGCTGAGTGTGGTTGGAATCACCACGAATGGATTGTGTCCTAGGGCGAGAGCAGTGAAGCTCTGGGCCTAGGCTGAGTGTGGTTGGAATCACCACGAATGGATTGTGTCCTAGGGCGAGAGCAATGAAGCTCTGGGCCTAGGCTGAGTGTGGTTGGAATCACCACGAATGGATTGTGTCCTAGGGCGGGAGCAATGAAGCTCTGGGCCTAGGCTGAGTGTGGTTGGAATCACCACGAATGGATTGTGTCCTAGGGCGAGAGCAATGAAGCTCTGGGCCTAGGCTGAGTGTGGTTGGAATCACCACGAATGGATTGTGTCCTAGGGCGGGAGCAGTGAAGCTCTGGGCCTAGGCTGAGTGTGATTGATAATCACGGGTTAGCGTAAAAATAAAAAATAAATAAAAACAAAACAAACATCATACATACCAAATAATAAAGTAAAGTCCTTCATCAGAATATTCTTGAAGTCGAGTCCGAGTTGAATTGAAGAGTTGTGAACATCATAAACACGGATTCAAAATAGTAAACACAACCACACACGACCGAATCCAGAGAGCGAATGAGGAGAGCCGGACATGCAGCGTGGCATTTGTACAGCCAAAGTAGAAGGAGTACAGGGACGAACACAGATCCTGTACCAGATTGTGTGATGAGTCACAGATGAGTCACGGATTACTCATTGATGAGTAACTAAGATGCACAGTGTTCACACAGCCACACACGAGCGAGTCCAGCGAGCGAATGAGGACAACCGGGAGGATTCAGCACGACAAAGTAGACTTGATAATGAGGGGGTGTACACAAATGACGTAACCATGTAATGTACTCACTGATGTGATCTACAATGTAAACAAGGAATATCTCAAACAGATTATTGTAATTTATTCACATTTTTAGTTCATTTTAAATTGATAATTAGTTGTAGGAATATTTTTAGTGTCAAAAGTTGATCTGATAGTAGGGTAACCATAATCAATAGTCAAACAGATACTTTTCGATAATCAACGGTAAAATATATTCAATAGAGTATCGAGAATCACGATTCGAGATTAAATTTGGCAGACGGACAAAAGATACTTTGCTTAGTTGATATTATGTGATGCTCCAAATATAGTACAATAAACGGAATACGGTGATTTTAGATAAAATAAATAATGACGATAATAAAGTTCAATAATCAAATAGTGAAAGTAGCCAACGAGAAATAACCAAAACTAGATCCAAAACAAATGAAATAAATACATCAAGTCACCTAAATAATTACAACAACAAAATCATTTAGAAATCGTATTCCAAACATCGATGTTACAATTGCGATCGCTTACATTGAATTATAAACAAACCTTATTTCATATTCTTACAATCTCAAAACATAAATCACATTTACTCTAATTCGATAGTGTCAAATCCCAAAACAAAATCAACAAAACACCTCGAAACAGCCAAAACAAATCAATATAAACAACACAAACACGATCACTAACGACACTGTTCATAGAGTACGTAACTTTGAAATAAATATTTTTATTGAAAATGTTTGCGCTTTGATTGTCCTTTAAATAGTAAATATCATTCCAGAATCTTATTTACCCGAACAACCACCTTTCCAACATTTCCACCATCGTACAACCAATCTATGGCCCGGTGGACACTCTCGAGACCTTCGAAAACTCCACCCGGACATTTATCACCAAAATCCACTCGAGCATTTATTTGTCCACTCTCGATCATCTCAATCAATTTTGGAAGATATTCTGCATACAATTCCGAGTAATCGTACAGAATAAAACCGGATACAGTTTTGGATCCAGTAAGAAGCTAATTTTGGTAACAAAATTTTTAGAAATAATCGAGTTTACAGTAATGTACTTACGGTAACATTCCAATTTTCAATATCAACATGTGCCATTCCCGTTTTCCTTCGATAACTATCAATTCCACCAATCACAACAAGACGGCCCCTGGTGGACAAGTGATTGAACAACATTTTGAATGTATCACCACCGATTGTTTCCCAAATTACATCCAAACCATCCTTTTATAAAAATATTTCCATAAACTTTCTCTACAAGAAAACAAAAACTTACAGGAAATTTCTCTGATAAAATCTTATCAACATCTTCAGTCTTATAGTTAATCACCAGATCAACACCAATCTCTTGAAGAAAGTCTCTCTTTTCCTCAGTAGAAGTAGTACCGATAACGTAACAACCTTTGTGTTTAGCCCACTGAGCAGCCATCATACCAGTTCCACCAGCTGCAGCAGTGATGAGAACCTTATCACCTGGTCGTAACTGTCCACCAGATTTATCCAATCCAATCGAGCCTGTCAACCCGTTGATAAGTGCAGTCAGAAAGGCTGGGTTTAGTGAAGGCAATTTGATAAGGTTTTGAGGCTTTCGGTACAGATATTCAGAGTAACCATTTTGACGATGCTTTTCTAGGGCTACTAGGACTGGTTGGTTGATAAGTGATGGGTCAATTGAGGAGCCTAGAGAGTCTATTAATCCGATTGCCTTAAAATTACACAAAAGTTAGTTGTTTTGCGTAAACACAGATGGCGCCATACCTCAAGACCAACATCAAAAGGAACTTGTTTTTCGGTGAAATAGTATCTCGCTGCACAGGCAACCACATCTGTAGCATTCACACCAGCGTAAATCACTTTGACACGAACTTCATCGTGTTTTGGTTCGGTCAGTGGAACTTGAACTATTCGAGTGGCTTCACTAAAGTTGGATGAAGGATGGTGGACTTGAAGTTTGAGGTATGTTTTAGTAGAGGACATGACTGCATGACTTGAAACGAGTGAATGTGAGCGGTTGTGTTTGTGAATGTCTAAGTAAAAGAGAAAACATTGAGAAAGAGGGACTTTTACCACTCTTATCAACACTTTCATATATCAACTACATGTTTATTTGTATGTTTATTTATGTGTGTGAGTGCATGTACATGTGAGTTCATTACGGACATGTCGTGTTTAAGTTTACAAATATTTACCAAAAAGATCACTTGTTCGGTTGTTGCATTTTGAATTTTTAGCGAGACTCTTTTAGAGTCGTAAGCTTATGCTATTGCCATCGTGTCTGTTTGTCTGTCTGACCGTCTGTCCGTCTGTAAACCTTTGTCCATATTCTGAAAGAACTGTAGATCCTAAAATTACCAAATTTGGCATACATACACTAGGGAGTATATGTAATCGACTAGTCAGACCAAAACTGGGCGCCATGGATCATGACGCCCAATTTTGGTAGCGCCAAGTTTAAAAAAGATTTTTGTGGTCACTACGTGGAAAATGATGAACAAATGTGTTGCACATTTTAAATAAAAATATTGGTCCCAATACACCTCTTTAGTGATCCAAATGGATCAAATAAAGTCGTTTTAAAAGTTTCAAAAAAGTTCAAGTTTTTTTTAAGTCTCGCGCTTTGCCTGGCTTGCCAGACAATCTTATTAAAAATGGTTTAAATTTTTTTTTATTTCGTAAGTTTGAATATTTTTTTTAAAATAAAGATTTTATTCTATTGATATTATTGAACATTCGAAGGTAATGGTAAATTGGTTAAATATTATTATTACTTTATGTTTTAATTGAAAAATCTTTTAATATTTTATTAGGTTAGGTTTATGTATTTTATTTAATTAAAAATGAATTTGATTTAAAGGGTTTTAAGATTCTTGAATTTAAATTTTCTTGAATTTAAAATTATTTTTTTTAAATTTTTAAATCTTTGTTTTTGCTAAATTGTCTAATATTGTATATTCTATAGAATTTAAATTCTGTTTCTTGATGACGCTTTTCATACATTTAACAAAAAGGTTTACTTATTAAATTTATTTTTATCTTAAGTTTTTATAAATCATAAAATGGCACGTAGTTACAGCGATGATATCGATCAAGATTCAGTTCAGGATATAAATTTGTTTAATAAAATTCCGATTATTAGTAAATACGCAAATCGACTGAAATTCAAAGGTTTAAACAAGTTATTTTTGAATATAAAATATATGAAAATAAAATAATCTTTTTAAATAGCTGTCTATTTTTTAATTGACTTTAAATAAATTATCATATCAATCAAATTTTTCAGTTTTAATTTTATTAGAGATTTCTTGGTTTTCACTTTTCACTTGCACTTTTAAAAACTCTTTCTGTAATCGGTCATCAAAATTAATGAAGAAGTCTTCAATGCTTTCTCTCGCTACATTCTTTACATTTAGTTAACTTAATTGATTCACTATTTTAAAGTTACTCACAGCTAGTGCCAAGCTCAGTGTAGTTGTAGAGCTGTAAAGACTCAATTTGTGCATCAGATTGACGCTGTTTACGTCATCAATAATCGAAAACGAAGTTATGACCCGATTCTCGTTTTGCGTTATAAAAGGTAAAACTATATTTTTTAATTAGTAATTTCACCAGCACTAGAATAGAATAGATTTGATATAGAACACAATTGATGACAATGTTTTTACGCTAAACACGGGTTTAACAATTCGATTTTGATCGGCTTTATAAAAAGGTAAAACTAGTTAATTCCTTTTGTAATTTGATTAATACAGTATGAAATCGATGTAATATGAAACAGGATTGGTTTCTGCATTTTCAATTTACTGGATTAACAATATTCACAATATTAATACTGTTTAAAACACAGAAGTATCTTTTGAGCCCATATTTTGAGAAACTGGTGATGTGAATTTAAAAGGTAAACATTGAACAAAAAAAACAAACTTTAATTTTTCTTTTTAATAACTTACAGCATGAATAATTTTCTTTTATTCTACGGGGTGCGGCAGAAACCTTTCGGTGGGGGTCCCAGAAAACCCCCAGCATACCGGAAATTCCAAACTATGTGCGATAATTATACTTGATCCAAAACGGAATTGATTGGCCATCTCACATTTTGGAACATTCAACTTCCGCCGGAACTGGGTTCCAAATTCAATAAAATGACACTTTAAAACAACTTTTAAAAATTCTCCAGCCCATACCACTTGAGCTAAAGTTCTCAAAATTTAACTGTGCACTATTACTGACCAGTAGATTCAAATTTTCTGGTCAGCTGTTCCAATTGGAACGTTTAGGATATTTCCAAAAAATTATTTTTGGTTAATTTTTTGCTGTTAAAGTTAGCCAAAGTTATTTCATAAAATTGCCTGTAACTAATTAAAAATTTTAGCGCCAGTTGCGTGGTTCCAATTGGAACAAAAAAATATTTTTGGAAGTTTTCTCAATTTGGAACCCCAATTCGAGTGGGAAGAAATTAAAAAAATGTTTTAAATTAATTTTATACATTTTTAAAACAATTTTAGAGCACTATAAACACAAAAAAAATTAACAAAAAATAATTTTTTGGAAATATCCCAAACGTTCTAATTGGAACACCTGACCAGAAATTTTGAATCTACTGGTCAGTAATAGTGCACAGTTAAATTTTGAGAACTTTAGCTCAAGTGGTATGGGCGGAAGAATTTTTAAAAGTTGTTTTAAAGTGACATTTTATTGAATTTGGAACCCAGTTCCGGCGGAAGTTGAATGTTACAAAATGTGAGATGGCCAATCAATTCCGTTTTGGTCAAGTATAATTATCGCACATAGTTTAGAATTTCCGGTATGATGGGGTTTTCTGGGACCCCCCACCGAAAGGTTTCGCCGCACCCATACTTTATCAATTTTATATGATTTCATGATTTAATAATTAAATTAATTACGAGCTTTTTCCATATTAAAAGGTATATCAATTACATGGTACTGGTGTTTGAAGTTACAATTTTAATCCCAACATTTATTAAATCTTGCAATAGCTATTACATTTACAAAATCAAATGTTGTGAGTATTTGTATTTGGAAAATAAATTGGGTTCTAAGAAGTACGTCGGTTAATACAAGGTTTTAAATTGTATGATCCAATGAAAATTAAAAAAGGTTTTTAAAATTAATCTTTAATTTTGAAATTATAACCGTTGTTATTTATGTTGTATTCATAAAAATATATTAATTTTAGACTTTACAAAAAGGTGAAAACTTTATTCTTCTCCTGTAATTTGATTTATACAAAATTGAATCGATGAAATATGGAATTTAATCAATCGAACCAAACTACTAGTTGTTAGCGGGAAACTATTGAACTTTTGAAACATTTTTGAACAAGAATTTTTGGCTTATAAGTTCTCTTGATTCTCGATTAACATTTCTTTCGTATTTGAATCAGATTCATAAAAAGTCATACAAACGGTTAAAAAGCATTTAGATCATGTTTTAAATTGATGATGACTTTTATAATGTCAATCTGTAATTGCGTGGTAGTTTAAATAGAGCTGTCAAGTTTAAATTCGGTGCAAATGTTTTTTTCTGGTTCAACTAATTTTGGTGAATTACCAATCCAATTCACGTAATTAGTAATTAGTTATATTTAAACCTGTGTTATTTTCTTGTTGATTTAGCCAATTAAAACATTTTAAAACATTGATTTTAAACAAAACAAAATGAAGCAAATTTGTGTAATTTCTACTGTTCTTCTGGTTGTTGTGAATTTGTCACACCAAAAATGTACACCCGAATTTGTGAATGAATTTCTCTCCAAACACAACGAGTTTCGTGCTCAGCACGGTGTTCCTGAATTGGTTCTTGATGAGCGCATCAGTGTCTACGCTCAGTCCTTGGCAAACTATTTGGCTTTGATTGATAGACGAGTGAATTCAAAATCTTCATCTACATTCTGTTCAACAGGAAAATTTGAGCACCGACATAAATATGGACAGAATGTGTACATGTCTTGGAGTAGTGACCCTAGCGGAGAACCTAAAGAAAATGGCGATGCACCCGTGACCAACTGGTACAGTGAAATTGACTTGTATTCCTACTTTGGCAGAGAAGCTTCGATGCACGATTTCAGCAGTTGGGGACATTTTACTCAGGTCATCTGGAAGGGAAGTAAAAGTGTTGGCGTTGGCTGTGCCACCAAGGGAAATGCGTTCTATGTTGTGGCAAATTATGATCCACACGGTAATGTGGTGGGCACTTTCAAAGATAATGTTCCGAGTTTGTTGGAAAACTGATTTGACTAACTTTCTGTTTTTTATTTTAAAATAATTAAAATTGTTTAACAAAACAAACTTTTATTAAGCTTGTTAACTGCTCACTGAATAATAAATTGTGTGGATTAATTAAAAGGTCAACATTACATTTATTTTTGTCTTTCAAAATTTGAAATTTTGTTTTTAATTTATTTTTTAAAGATATTATTTTTTAAATTAAAATTTTAATTTTCTTAAACAATAGAAAGGTAATCATCAATGTTATTTTTCCGACTTTATTTTGTTATTGGTAATTTCAATTTTTATCTTCAATTCATTAATCAGATCTCAAATAACTCTTTTAAGAAGATTTTTCAAGTTTTAGACTTTTCAATGTTAGTGTTTTATTTTTTAACCACTGTCTAATAATTCTAAGTCTGTGCATAAAGCTTCTCTGTTATATCTATTCTAAATTATTTTATAATTTGGTTGAACCTTTCGAAGAGAATAAACGGTCAAACCTTTAAAATAATTTATCAAAGCGACTTCTGAATTTTCCCGTTCACAAATGTCGTAACTCAAATTCAAAACAAGAAAGTAACCGCGATTTTTCGGCGCCGTGTGACTGCATTAAGAAAACGAACGCACACGCGCGTCTCCTGCTTTGAATGAGTCAAATCGAACGTTGGTTGAGTGAGCTCGGTGCCGTGCGCGGTCGAGTCGTTCTGTCTGTCTCTTCTCAGTTTGATTTGAATGTCAATTCTGTCAGCCGCTTCTGTGCGTGACGCTCAGCTCATTTCGAAATTGCCACTTCTACCTTTGACGTCTCGTCTCACAATTTTCCAAAAGGATAATCGTATCTCCTTCTATTTCTTCTCGTCTCCGTTAACTTATTCACTTTCTTACAATGGATTTTTGGAGTCCTCGTTCTACTGAAGTGGGCACTATCACTTATTCCGGTTTGGACAGTATCAAATCTGAAGTTTTCGATTTAGTCGACCCACAAATGTCCGTCTGCCTCTTCGACGACCAAAAACCTATTGGGTGTGTTTACACTTGTACTGTCGCCAGCGATAGCGACCGAAAAAATCAAATTATTTGATTGTTTTGTGCTGTCGTTCGAGCGATAGGAGTGATCCACAAAAGTTGGTACTCTGCAGTCCAAAGTAGGCCTAGCGATACCAATCGCTGGCGATAGTTTAAGTGTAAACAGGCCCATTGTACTGAGTCCCCGGCCAGATGTTTACTCGGATTCGGATTCCTTCCTTTCGTCTGATTCTACTTCTTTTGGCACTCATAGTAATTCTAATTCTAGTACTACTATGAGCGTCCCAAGACAATCGCCATTATCGTTGTTAAACAGTATTTTGGATGGTACAATGGATGGTTTCGTGGGTTCTTTGGGTTCCTCTGATTACTGTTCGATGGATTCTACTACTACTCTGTACATATCGCCCACAACTCCGAGTACCTCTACTAAATCGCCCTGTACCACCTCCTGTTATCCTTATTATTCTTCTTCTGGCAATGTCACTACCTTAACTACTACCACTGCTAGGCCCCTTACCGAGAGAAATGGCGATGGTCGGCGTAAGGGTCAGGGTTTGGATCATCTTTCGGCCGAACAAAAGATTATGCGCAGGTAAGAATTCTAAACCCCTGAATGTTCATTTAGAAATTGTGTGTGTATTGCGTCATCTGTCATATTTGGACGAGTCCCTATTGTCTGTTTTCACATTTGTTTTGTCAATTATGTCTATCATTCTAATGTATCTCCTAATCATCTATAGTGTACATCATGCTATAATCATCGTTAATTTATTTTCTAATCTTCTCTATATTGACTAATCCCTCCCTATTATTCTCCCACAATAGGAGAGCCAAGAACCGTCTGGCAGCCCAAGCCTCTCGTAAAGGCAGGAAGACCAAACTATCTGATCTCGAGTTGACCGTGGCCCGTTTGACTTCCGAGAAGGAACTTCTGCTCGCTCAACTGGCCACACTGCCACAGGAACTGCAAGAAATGGAGTCCGAGTTTGAGTTGGTCCAGTTAACTCCATCCCTCAACGAAACGTGCGCCAACTGTAAACACCTTCATCTACAGTAGGGACACGACGATAGAGACAACAGTCTGGTCTCCTCCAGGATGGCTGAAAACTGGTTTGGCTCGTCCGAGTTTATGTAATCTATTCATTGAAACGTCTATTGTTTAACCCCCTTTATACACTAATCTCTACTTCTATTGTTCATATATACTTACACACCTATTCACTATCTATTGTTTAACCGTACACATATCAACTTATTTATATGTTTTATACACATTTTGTTTGAAACATGTTCTATGATCTATTGTATCTTTGTTTTGTGTTTTATTTAGGATTTAAATTTGGTTTCGGCGTACTCAATTCTTAAAGTTTGATTAATTAAAAAGGTTTACTAATTGAATTTATTTTTTTATGTTTTCATGTTTTGAACTCGCATGTAGTTATAGCAATGGTATCAATAATGTTTTATTTTATTTTTACTTTAATGTTATTTAAATTAGTATTCAGAGATTTACAAAACTTCAAAAATACAAGTGTAATTCAAATCTTATAACAACTTCCTCACATTGAATATATGAAATCCACTATAATAGACGAATTGTTTGGTTTTTATAATTTTTAAATAATATTTTCAAACACAAAATAAAACCTAGTTGATATAGGACACAATTGGTGACGATTTTTACGTTAAACGTGTTTTGATGGTTCACACTTTGTTCGCCTTTTTAAAATGGAAAACTATTTATTTCCCTTGAGTTATTCGAAAATTATAGAGTAGAATCAAGACAATGTGCGTCATTGTTAGTCAGGACTTTTAAACGGTAAACGTATCTCTTTGGATGGAGTTAAGCTATCAAGGTTGAAATAGTCAAACAAAATGTTTTTAATTGCTTTAAATCTGAAAGTATATTCAACTATAGCTATATTAAAACCAATGACTAGAATACAACTAAATCAAGTTATATTTTGTCTCCTAAAAAATATAAGTTTTATACGTATAATAAGCGTATTAAAAATCTCAAGTTTTATTTAGTTTACGATTCAATACTTGAATTTATATTTTGGTTTCTGAATTTATTGCTCTAAAAAGGGCTTGAATTAGTTCAAATGCATGTAATTCTTTAAGTTTTTTTTTTGATTATATTTTATTAACCTTTAACATTAAAGAATACAATAAAGGTATAGATAGATACAAGATTGAGTATTTACATTGAAATTATGAGTATATCAATGTTCTATGAAATGAGATAATGAATGATATGAGTATTATGATAAATAGGAATAAAAATGAATAATAATGATAATAAGTTAACCTCTTGGTAGAGGTAATTGATTGAATATGTTAGTTACAAATTTATGAAATTCATTGTAGCACTTGTCAGTGCAGTAGAGATTTAACGAGATTTGATTCGAGTTGGTGATCTCGTTGATTCGGCTCTCAAAGACTTGCCTTTGTCTAGCGAACGCGGGACAGTCCTTGATGAGATTTTTTTATCGAGTTTAACAGGGATTCTTTTTATATCCTCAGTATAAAAGGTAAAACTTTATTTTTATTTAGTAATTTTTTAACACCAAATAGAATTGATTTTATATAGGACACAATTGAAAAGCAATTTTTTACGTTAAATGTATTTGCGCGAAAATTCATTTGGCTCAGTATTGTAAAAAGGTAAAACTATTTGTTTTCTTTCGCTAATTCGAATATTATACGGCATGTATTTTTTGGTGCAATAATAAATTTGATTTTTGCAATAGTAAAATATTGCCTTTTACAATAGATGACTCTTGCAATATAAACTTTTGTTATTTGCAATAAAAAATATATTTCTTTGCAATAGTAAATTTATTTGATGCAATACTGGTTAAGGTAGAAGAAAATTCTATTTTAATAAGATAAAAAAGAATCTGTAACAAAATTGCGATTTTTTCCGCAACTAAACATGGCCAGGGAAATGGGTTAAGGTCTAAAGGAATCGAGTGTCCCACCACAAGTAAACTCAACAACTTTCTTAATCGCCTAAGACAAAATGAAGGACCTCTTATATTATCCCTTGGCCAACTCGAATCACATCTTCTTCAGTCAAGTACGATTCCTCCATTAGACAATTATGATCAACCATTTGTAGTCAACAGCTATTTTGATTATGATAAAAAGAATTTTGGCGTTTTCTGGTCATCTCACCGTCTTTTATCACTTCTCGACAAGTCTTCTTCTATTAACATTGATGCCACTTACAAGTTGACATACCTCGGTTTCCCAGTATTCATCACTGGCACCACTGACAAACAAAAACGTTTCCACCCGTTTGGCATAGCACTACTGTCTAATGAAGATACAGAATCGTTTGCATTTGTGTTTGCGTCTCTTCTTAAAGTCAACCCAAGTTACCAGCCGACTGTACTGATTGCTGATTGTGCACCAGCAATTACCAAAGCATTTGAATCCATATTTGGAACTGATTTCATTCGTCTGTTTTGTTGGTACCATGTCAAACATAATTTGGATAATAAACTCAAGTCTTTGCCAAAGGAAAAGTTTGACAAAATTCAAGCCGATCTGTATTTGCTTCAAGTTTCGATTAACTCTCAACAGTTCCAAGTAGCCGCAAGCTGTTTTGTCACCAAATGGTCAAACGATGAGCATCTCGCAGAGTTTGTTCGTTATTTTAAGACTGAATACCTTGATCAGCGATCAAATTGGTTTGAAGGCGCCGCGCTTGGTTTCCCGTCAACAAACAACTCATTGGAGGCCACTAATTCTGTGATAAAAAAAGAGCACACGCTGAGGGAACGACTGCCATTGAGGCAATTCATCGAAACAGCTGAAACGATTGTTCGAAAGTGGTCCAGTGAGAGGAATCCGGATGATCTATCCGCCAAAGTATGTCACTAAAAATGAGTCCTGATTCAGTTAATTGACTCTTAATTTATCCTTTAGCTGTTTGCAGATGAACCGAATCTAACAACTACTCTCCAAAGCCAAGCTTATCAGATCGTGAAATCAAAAGTAATTCAAATTAAGACACGTACTACTTCTGGCCACCACTTTTACTTTTACCCTTCCGCCGAATCCAAGCACAAGAATATCAAAGAAGAGGAAATCAACTCTTATCTGAAGAAGACAAAGAATCCTGTCTGGCGTAGTTTTGACTCTTACGTGCAGTTCCGAACTCGAATGTGGGTTGTTGATTTCAATTACGCAGAATGGTTAAATAGTACATGCACTTGCCCGCCATTTATGAAGAACTACATTTGTAAACATGTCATTGCCACTGCTGTTATCAACAAGAAATTCCAAGTGAAACCAGAGGCCAAGTCGACTGATGGTGATCTGGGACAGAAACAAAAACGTGGAAGACCAAAGAAGGCTACCAAGGCTTTGGTTGTTGATTAATTAATTAATTAATAATATTTTGATTGACTATTACTTTATTGTAACAAATAAAATTCTTATTGCAAAATTCAATTTTACTATTGCAGAAAATAATGGGCCCTATTGCAAAAGTCATCTATTGCATAAGTGAATATATTACTATTGCAAAAAACATATTTATTATTGCAACAAAAAATATAATCCATATTATACGTAGAATAGATTCGAGGTAGTATTTGACACAGTTGGTGCACAGTATAATAAAAGGTACATTTACTCGTATTTGTATGTTTATTTATTTATGCATTTGTTTTCAATAAAGCCATTTCTTGTCATTTATAATGTCAATCTGTAATGTGTTCTGTTTCGTATTGATTATTATTTAAATCAAATTAAACTCATTTTTGTAATTGCGTCGTAGCTAAAATAAAGTGAGTAGTCAAGTTTAAATTGGGTGCAATTGTTTTTTTTTGGTTCAACTAATTTTGGTGAATTACCAATACAATTGACGTAATTTGTAATTAGCTATTTAAATCTATGTGATTTTTTTTAAAGCCAGCAAATAAAACAAAATGAAACAAATTTGTGTAATTTCTATTTTTCTTCTGGTTATTGTGAATTTGTCACACCAAAAATGTACACCCGAATTCGTGGATGAATTTCTGTCCAAACACAACGAGTTTCGTGCTATGCACGGTGTTCCTGAATTGGTTCTTGATGAGCGCATCAGTGCCCACGCTCAGTCATGGGCAAACTATTTGGCTTTGAGTGGTAGACGAGTGAATTCAAAATCTTCATCTACATTCTGTTCAACAGGAAAATTTGAGCACCGACATAAATATGGACAGAATGTGTACATGTCTTGGAGTAGTGACCCTAGCGGAGAACATAAAGAAAATGACAATGCACCCGTGACCAACTGGTACAGCGAAATTGATTTGTATTCCTACTTTGGCAGAGAAGCTTCGATGCACGATTTCAGCAGTTGGGGACATTTTACTCAGGTCATCTGGAAGGGAAGTAAAAGTGTTGGCTTCTAAGGGAAATGTGTTCTATGTTGTGGCAAATTATGATCCACACGGTAATGTGGTGGGCACTTTCAAAGATAATGTTCCGAGTTTGTTAGAGAATTGATTAGACTAACTTTCTGTTTGTTATTTATTTAAAAACAATAAAAAATTAGTTTTTACAAAAAAATTAATATCAAATTGTGATTAATGTTTGCGATGATTGAAAGGTCAACATTATTTTTATTGTTAATATTTAAAAAAAAGTTCAATTTAATTTCTTTTTTATTTTGAAACATTATTTTTGGTTTAAAGTTTAAATTTTCTTGTACACTAGAAGATGTCTAGTTAGTGAGTTATTAGAAAGGTAATCATCAATGTTATTTTTTCGACTACACTTTGTGGTCGTAGTAATTTCCAATCTTTCATGCTCAATTCATTAATCAAATCTAAAATAATTTTTTTTAGTATTTCCAAGTTTAGTATAGTTTCAATGTAAGTAAAATAAATTTTAGTTGATATTTTTTATTTCTTTTATCCACGATTAAGTATTTTGATTCTGTACATATTTTCTCAGGTATCACCATTTTTATTTTTTATACTTTGTTATAGCTTTTGTATAAACCGTCACACCTATTAAATGTTTTATGTTTAATTCGATTTCTATATCTTCCCATTCACAAATGACGTAAGTCATATTCAAAACAAGAAAGTAACCACCATCTTTCACCTCCGTGTGACTGCATTAAGAAAACGAACGCACACGCGGTCTCCTGCTTTGAATGAGTCAAATCGGAACGTTGGTTGAGTGAGGCACGGTGCGCAGTCGAGTCGTTCTGTCTCTTCTCTTCTCAGTTCGCTTTGAATGTCAATTCTGTCCGTTCTCTTCTGTGCGTATGACGCTAAGCTCATTTCGAAATTGTCACCTCTATCACTTACTTTTTTTAAAAGAATATCGTTTCTTCTTTTTCTTCTCGTCTTCGTTAACCTATTCACTCTTCTATAATGGATCTTTGAGTCCTCGTTCTACCGAAGTCGGCACTATCACTTATTCCGGTTTGGAAAGTATCAAATCTAAAGTTTTCGATTTAGTCGACCCACAAATATCCGACTATCTCCGAAGATCAGAAACCTATTGTGCTAAGTCCCCGGCCAGATGTTTACTCGGATTCGGATTCCTTCCTTTCGTCTGGTTTTACTTCTTCTGATACTCCGAGTTCAACTAATTTTAGTACTACTATGGGCGTCCCAAGACGATCGCCATTATCGTTGTTAGAGGTAGTATTTTGGATGGCAGAAGGGATGGTTCCGTGGGTTCCTCTGATTGCTCTTCGATGGATTCTACTACTATCAGTACATATCGCCCATAACTACGAGTACACTCTACAACGCTCTGTACCACCTCCTGTTATCCTTATTCTTCTTCTGGAAATGTCACTACATCTTTTACACTACTACCACTGCTAGGCCCCATACCAGGAGAGAAATGGCGATGGTCGGCGTAAGGGTCAGGGGTTGGATCATCTTAAAGCAGAACAAAAGATTATGCGCAGGTAAGAATTCTAAACCCCTGAATGTTCATTTAGAAATTGTGTGTGTATTGCGTCATCTGTCATATTGGACGAGTCCCTATTGTATGTTTTTACATTTGTTTTGTCAATTATGTCTATCATTGTAATGTATCTCCTAATCATCATATAGTGTACATCATGCTATAATTATCGTCAATTTATCTTCCAATCTTCTCTATTTTTGACTAATCCTTCCTATTATTCTCCCCAATAGGGAGAGCCAAGAACCGTCTGGCAGCCCAAACCTCTCGTAAAGTCAGGAAGACAAAACTATCTGATCTCGATTGGCCTTGGCTCAGTTGACTGCCGAGAGAGACCAACTGCTCGCTCAACTGGCCACACTGCCACGTAGGAACTGCAAGAAAGGAGTCCGAGTTTGAGTTGATTCGGTGCCTCCATCCTCAACGAAACGTGCGCCAACTGTAAACACCTTCATCTACAGTGGGGACAAGACCATAGAGATAACAACAATCTGGTCTCCTGCAGTATGTCTGAAAACTGGTTTGGCTCGTCCGATTTACTGTATCTATTCATTAAACCCTCTATTGTTCTACCTCCTTTATTCTCTAGCTAATCTCTACTTTTATTTTGTTCCTTATATATTCATTCACCTATCCCTATTTATTGTTTACCCGTACACTATTTATGATTATTTTAGACACATTTTGTTTGATATATATGTTTGATAAATTTTATAATCCTATTGCCATGTAAATATATGACCACATTTAGTATCATTCTAACTATTGACACTATTGGCATATTTACTGATGTGACAGTGATAATACTTTGCAGTATTCTTTCAAAATTCCATTTACGCACTCATAAACTACATGTACAAAAGAAATCCCAACCTCTAGAAGTCAGTTACAGCAAAGCGATTATTCATATATGTGAGGGATATAATCAGTAATGTTTGATATAAATGTTGATATCATATATATGAACTTCTGTTCATTGAACAGCAACAACAATTATCTAAAAATTTTGATTTGCACAAGTTAAATTTGATAAACTACTTGAGATTTACTTCGAAGTATTAATCATGATTACAAACTAAATGTCCAAGGATTATCTTTTTACTTCTTAGCGACCATATCAGATTGCCTTCATGATTGAGTTGTCTTTAAGTAGTAACCCACTTTAGTAAACTATTGAAGATGCTAACAGAAATTTACTTTTTAAAGCTAATATTTAGATCCATCGCTTTTTAGTTATCTGAAAGTGCATGACTTTGGTACTTTTAATAAGTCAAATAACAAAAAAACAGTTTGCATTGTCAAATATTCTAAACAAAGTCAAAGATCTGCACTATGACTTATTATTTATTAAGGTTATTTTATGATTGAGTTTATTTTAAAGGTCTAAGTTTTCTTTAAAGACTGTCATTTACAAAACACAATTTTGTTTGTAACCTTAAAATTTCATGATTTTAAGATTCAGATTTCTTTTGATACTATGTTTATTATATTGTACTAATCTGAAGAGTGGACTCTAAAAGGTTTTACATGTTAAATTAGTGTTTTATTTCTTATTCTTACTATATAAAATGGTGTGAGAAAGTAATGTGTACACTGTACAGCAATGGCATAGATATTTGATAAAAAGTTCCATACAATTCCGGGTTTTACGCTTTGACCATGTGGATCATGCATTCTAATTAATCTCATTCTAAGGTTTCTAATTAAACATAGTAAAAAAGGTAAAACTACATATTTTTCTGATGTAATTTGTATAATGCTAAAATAGAATTCATTTATTAGGAACATAGACCGCCATTACTAAAAAAACTTTATACTGTTATTTAATTAATGCCTCATCTTTATTATATAAGTTATTGAAAGAGTAAAAGTGTCTATTTAAATGAAGGAGAGATCAAAGTATTCAAATAGTAAGTTGTTTCACAAATTATTTTGTCACTGGTTTTCAAAGCTTAAGTGGTCAACTGTTGCTCATCATAGAAAGACAATATTGGTTTATTGATATATTATTTTGTGAAATTAAAAGTTTCTTTCCATGGTAAGTTAGCCAACGTCATCTGTGACACCCTTAAAGTGAGATAAGGAACATGTTGTATATCGTGAGAATGAAGATCACAATGTCGGTTACTTATAACAATAATTTGGGCTTTCTTCAAGGAAATAAAAGCACTATTCAGAGCACCAAATCAAAAGTGTCCTAATGCTTTTGCGCCACCTGTACTTATTGAATTGTAAGCAGCAGTTACATGATTGGGCACCTTATTGAATTACTGTGAATTTGATCAGATTACCTAGTAAATTTTAAACCTAACAAGGAATTTGGATCAAAAGTATTTCATTCGTTTTGTAAAAAAAAAGTTTATCTTTCCATCTACGAGTAAGAATACTATACTGTAACTATGTAATGCTAAGCTGGGTTTTACTCGGAGGATTATGATTATGAAAGCTACCCTAGGGAGTTGTATTCAGCTCTTTGTTTATTGTTGATTCAATAAATTGATTGTGAACTTCTAAGCTGTAAGTTTAATAAAGTGGTTAAACATTATTTTTTTTTTAAATTTATTTAAAAATGAAATTCATATATATTGATATATATATGTTGAATTTAAAATTAAGTTATTCCCTCAATTTATCTAAGCATGAATAGTTTTCTTTAATTTAGTTGTAAGCTCTTTCTGAAATTAATTCAAAGCTTGGAAGTTCATATTAAAGTTATAAGTTCAACTGTACCTGTGCTTTCAGTTACAATTTTAATTCAAATCAATTGTGTAATATATGTGAGGTGCCGTTACCTTCTATCCAATTATAAGACAATTTTGATCAGAGATTCACTGCCAAATCTGGTTTTCCTGTATATAAAGGTAAAACCTGTTTACCGTGAATATTTGAATAATACAAATGAAATCGTCAATAGTTCAGAAAATTAAATATTCTTTTAGTTGAGTTAGACCAAATGGTTTGCAGTTATAGTCAAACATGACTCTTGTCAAAACATAGGACTCAACAAGAGCTCCATTTCACGTTCTATTTGCACATTATGGAATATTATTTAAAACTATTAACTGAATTTTTAAAAAAAGGTTTATATTCAGTTTTCATTTCCTAGTAATTCTAACTATTATTAGAGAAAAGTCATAACATTTACAGTATGCAAAAATAATTGAGTCTCTATGTATAAAGTTTCTCTGCCGTCGATTATTTTATTCCTTGTTTACTACTCACATACGAGATTAAACGGACACATCCCCAAGATATTTTTATTAATGCGACTTCGGTATCTTAGTTCATAAATGACGTAACTCAATTCCAGACAAGAAATAAACCATATCTTTTACACCGTGCGACTGCCCAAGCAGGCACTACACTGCGTCTCCTGTGCTGAATCAGGTCAAATCGAACGTTGGTTACGAGTCAGGTCTGTGCCCAACGCAGTCGAACCGTTCTGTCTGTCGCTTCTCTTCTCAGTTTGTTTGGAATGTCGGTTCTGCATTCACTTCTTTGTGCCTGTATTACGCTCTGCTCATTTCGAAATTGTGCTTCTATGTCTTTCCAGATACACTTTTCCAAAGATCATATTTCTTCTTATTCTTCTGGTTGTTAGTTATTATATTCACTCTTTATAATGGATTTTGAGTCACTCGTTCTGAGCGAAGTCAGCTTTATACTTATTCACATGTTTGGACGTTATCCAAATCTGAAATTTTCCTGATTTGATTGACCCACCCGAATCATCAGCGCCTCTCGTGATCAAACCTAACCAATCCTGTCACAAAGCGATGCTCTCGTTGATTCCTTCTTTCGTCTGATTCTGCTGCTTCTTTGGCATTCCAGTACTTCTGATTCTATGGAAGATGACCATGGGCGTCTCGAGACGTTCTTGCCCTTTTCGTTGTAACGGTAATTTGGATGGTACGATGGATGGTACTATGGGTTTCTTTGACTTTCGATCCCTTTTCATTGATTCTGCTATCAAAAGTACATATCTTAGCATAAGTTTTATCTTATTTAAGTCTTTATACCGCGTTCAGCCATATTATTTATATGGTTTCTGGCAGAAATTTACTATACTCTCTTTAATGCTGTCTTCAGCTACTTATAGGGAAGTAATTCAGTTAATTGCAGGTTAAGGGCAAGCGTTTCGGATCTGCAGAAGTACGGGACAAAAGATTATGCATAAGGTAAAATTCTCAACCTCTGGATGTTCATTTTGGAGTTGTGTGTGTGCGTCATCTATGTATTGGACAGTCACTAATTATCTGTTTTCCACATTATTTTGTCAACTATGTCTATCATTCAAAGAAATCATTTATTGTGCATATTATGCTATAATTATCGATAGTTATTTTCTACCGTCTTTATATTATTCGGTCATCTCTATTCTCCCAATAGGAGGAGCCAAGGAACAATCGGCGTACCGTGCCTCCGTAAGTCAGGAGAGACAGAAAACCATCCACAGCGGTCTCAGCGGGTGAGAGGTAGTGGCTCGTTGAAACCATCAGAAACATTTGCTATCTTCCTTACCTCTCCACAGGAGTTTCATACAATGAGTCAGGGTTTGGAGGAGGGAGGGTTGGTCAGTTAGCTCCATCCTCGTGAGAGACTTACTACCTGAACTAAGCTGCCTAGCATCTACAGTAGGGACAAGAAGGCAGGAAGAATACCATTAACTCAGCTGTAATCTAATTCTCCCTTCAGGATGGATGAAAACTAGTTTGACACGACTCCAGTTTATATATCTATTTACTGGTTATTCATTGAAACATCTATTGTTTAACTCTTTATATAACTAATCATCTTACTTTGATATATTCTCATATCATCAACCTGTTTGTTTTGCCCGTACAAATATAAACTATTTATATTTTTTAGTTTCTTGTTGTTTAATGTATGTTATATTCATTGTGAAATATAATCACACATTTTGTATATTTCTAACTATTTTACCCAGGTGTACGCATGCGTGACTGTCTATTGTTTGTAAGCTATTATTTGGATTACAACATTTTCTGTATTTTATTTTAGAAACTCCATGATCTCATTAATCAGTTAAGTCGTTTGTTTAGATTCAACAGAAGGTTTACAGTCAACATTTTCTTAAATTACAGACATATCAGCTTTATTATTGCATGAAATTTGTTTCGCCAGTGGTGCCAAAGCGATGGAGCGACAGATTAAAAAAATTGCCCTTCTTTTGTCATTTCAAAGTTTAACCGATTTAAATTTACTTACTAAATGTAATACAATTTATAAAATTTATTCCGCTCATCGATAACCCTTTTCTTCCATTGAATTTTGAGAAATGAAGGTCCTTCACTTGCTTCAATTGAACACACATTCTGACCATTACAGTTCGTTTCATTTTTAAACGAATCATAAGTTTTTCTAGTTTTAAGTTTTCAGAGCTTAGTGTTTCAGTTGAACATGTTGATGTTTTTTACAAGCGATCATAGCTACCAGTGTTCATTTTTAATTATTTTATCGAGAACTAGATTAGTCAAACGAGTCTAAATAAGTGCTTATTATGAGGGCATAAATTGCTTGAAATTTATTGATCCTTTTCAATCAGCGTTTGTCCGATTTCTTTCTCACGTATAAAGGTTAATTCGTCTTTATCTTCAGGCTTCACTCATCACCTAAAGTTAAATATATTTGTTTATTCTTATTGCTTTATTCAAAATAATTGAAATCTCAATCCCATAGATCCTTTAAAGACCATATATATGTATCAAATGCAACAATCATTTAAATGTTATTTTTAACTTTAAATAATTTGTGCATTGCTGCATTTTTCCATACTTGCAAATTTTTCTATTTAAAAGTTTTCTATTTAATTACCTCAATTAACGAATCCACAAAGGTGCACACGCGCTTTAATTCTTAGAACTTCTTGCGTTGATAGTTTGATTAAAATAATTTGTTTGTGCTGTGATTTCAGTTATCCATTCGTATATGGGTAGCTCAGTTTGGTGGCATTTGCAATGTTGCTTTCAAAAGGATCATACCGTTAAAAAGTTACAATTTTTATATTTCTGTAATTTTTAATTACTAATCTATTTGGAGGATCTACTATTATTATCAGAAATTCAATTAATTTTGTGGTAGGTATATATATAATATGAAAATTATATAGAGTCTGTTGGGAGTTTCCAATTATTAATTTTTTGAATAGTATATTTCATCTCCATCTAAATCAGTTTTAGTTAAAGAATTTTTTGAGTTCAGATCAGGTTTAAAGGTAAAAAATACAATTTTGGTTTTTATCTGAATAATGCAATTAAATAATAATTTTTTTCAGAATATACGGTCCTACCGTGATGTGAAAGATCAAAAATTATTTGCAGCTGATCAAACCTGTTAACTGTTACCATTCATGTACCGTAATCACACGGGTGTATTCAATAAAACAAGTTATGCGCTGACAGATAATACAAATACATGTTCAAACAGGGAATATAAATTGTTGACTGTACGGACAAAACCATTACGGCCCAGCCGTACAGGGAAGGGCGGAAAATATTTTCTGTATATTTGACAGAGTAGGAAATAAAGTTTATATACTGACGCAGATGTAATCTATCATTTTATGATTAAGTTTTTGTGTTTTATATTTAAGGTTTTGTAGTCTTTATTATTTTAATACCCATACATACACTATGTTTGTATACAGGATCATCTTATCTCACTGTCAAATCCATTACCACTGGTTAACTGTTGGCTGTGTATCACTTATCAAACAGACAATGGTCATCACTACTAGCACTGGGAAACTTCAGTGCTGGCCTTGACAGGGGTCGTCACCTCTGGGGGGCGATGGAAAACGATTGCGGTGAGTTGCAGACAGAGCTTTTTGAGAAGGGGATATAAAAGGAGTAGCGTCGTAGTCTCTCAACGACCAGGATCCTGCTAAACTTTTTTTTGACCAAAACAAAACGCTCAACTCAAGTCCAACACTCACTTCAATACAACAAAATGGCGCTGTTTTACTGTTACACATTCATCTTGGGCGCAGCAGTTTCTTACGGTTGTTCTTCTACTTCTGTATTTCAATGGCGAGAGCGGAACTGGTGACGCATTCGCCAGACAATGTCAGTTGCATTCCCCCAAACAATCCGAATTGTTTGACTATTGAAGAAGGGGGGAACTGAATTGATCAGGACATACGGAAACGAATCAAAGCGGAGAAGGCTTGAAAGTGTTTGGTTTCTATTATCAAAAACAGTTATACGATCCTGGTTGCTGATCCGAGAGCGGTTGCTGGACTGGTGCTCAATGAAGAATTTGCTAGAACTCCCTTTAAATGAGAAGGGTAAGAAGATTGTTTTGATTAGTGGTATTTAATTAATTTTAGTTTTATCAATGCGATACAGAATGATTATTTGATGATGACTTTTTTGGAACAGTCCCTATCGAGCGCTGTGGACGATCAGTGGAAACATATTCGGTCCATGGCCTGGAGAGCTGTAAACTTTCTGCAGGAAGTCTCCAAACGAATGAGAGCTAGTCTGATGAGAACACCATTTACAGTCTTTTAGATAATTATCCAAAACAATCGAAAAAAATTCAAAGGATAGACGATTGATGTCAAATACATCTCTACGGGCACATTACCATGGAAACGTCACATTCAAATGGGTTTTTCGATTCAAAATTGGATTATGAAATCGCTAGACAGCACAATCTGGACCTGGTTCATGTAGAAAAGTTTTCACTTCTAATGATATCAGAATTAAAGCATTACTTAACCCACTCTTTATGTGGTTCTGTTGTTTTCAAAAGTTTCAGATTTTTTGGCATCCGTTTTTCGAAAACAAGCCTTAAATTTTAAAATTTTCTAAATTAATTGATGAAAGAAGAAAGAAAGGAAGAGATAAGAAGGTCGAAAGCCCCCCTAGGTCAAAACACAAGCAGTTTTCTGGAACTGGTGTTGGAGGCTGAAGCGGAGCAGAACAGCTTGGAGGCTAATGGACAGCAAAATACAAATCGAGATGGACAATCAGCCTTACACAATTCAGAAGAAATCTATCAATTCATGACTACCCAGCAGAAGTTTATCAATGTACAATATATACTGGCTGGTTATGACACACCTTCCACATCTTTTTGCCAAGCTAAATGTGACCTCGATCAGCACAAAAGAAAAGAACTTACCAAGATCGAGATGTGATTAAAAAACTTCGATAAGTCAGGCAGTCCAATAAGATCAATAAGTTGATTATATTGACATCTCTTTTCCTCTTTTAGGTATCTCACAGGTGTGATCAATGAAATATCGTTGCCGCACTCTGCTCAGCGTTCCAGTAAACAACTTCCAGGGCATGTGCTCCGGTCGAGATGGATCGAGTTCCAGGTGGAGTGTAAAGGACGATGTTATCCCATTTCCCGATCTATGCAATGCATCGCAGTCAGAACAATGACACCAGACAGAGGGTTTGATACTGAGAGATTCATCGGGAGTAACCCACAAGTACTCCTTCTTGCCCGCTGGTTCAGGACCGAGGGTATTGTTACAGGTAGAAAGCACTCTCCAAGCCAGCTGGCACTCTTACACAGTGAGAATGTTCAAGTTTAGCAGATGTAGACAAACTAAAGTCCACTGAATATTGCTACAAGAACAATTTCATTTATGTAAAAAATATTCATTGAGGTTGAAAGCCATAGATCAAAGTACTGCAGGATGTTTTTAGTATACATTACAGCAAATATATTCTTAAATCACATATTTTTCCATTAAATATGATTATTTTATTATGTTCAATCATCTCATAAAAATATTTTTTATTTTCTGTTTATTTAGTTTAAAATAAAATGTTTTGTAATTTTAATTGTTTTTCATAAAGTGATTCTTTGTTTTATCAATCAACAGTTTCAAGCTTTTGTTAAAAACTATTTGTAAAATCTTTCCTGTTTTCTTAAAGGTTAAAGCATTAGCCAAACATGAGAATTTGTTTTGAAAAATTCGTCAGTTTTTAAATGTACTTATAAATATTTAATTTTTAATTTTTCTATTATTCAGTGTTTTGATATATTTTAATATATGAGCAGTCCAAATTAAGTTGGGAGCCGGGGTTTTTGTTTTTGGTGTGATTTTATGTTCGGTTGCCTTTACAAATCAAGGGTAAAGTTTTGCATTCATCTTGGCGAAACTTACGATGTTTCATAATGCTTTGAAATCGATTGTTTTCCAGAATGCTCAATGATGGCCGATATTAATGAAATGAAATTTAATTTATAATCTGTTAGCGTTTTACTACTGTTGTAAATTGTTTACATTTTCTTTCTGGTTGAAGTAGTTCAAATATTTTAAGCATATACCATAGCATGCAAAAGTAAAGCTAGCTTAACAGGTTTTAGTCTCATTTGTAATGTTTCTTAAATGTTCTTTTCCAAGGCATAAAAATCGCTCCGTTCCATTCAATTTTATTTGTTGCCTTTAAAGTTAAGTCCAGATGCATTTTCATCTTCTAATATACGATAATAAATGGTTTAATCTTATTTTAAAACAATTTTAACTTATTTCAAAAAATTAATACACATTCCATAATTGAATATTGAATATAAAGATGATGTTGCATCGTTGTTTTTTATTTATAATCTACAAAGACGTGAAATCGTGAAATTACTTGCAATAAAACAGTTATCGCTGATGAATTATACGACGCCGTTCATTGTATGGCGGAAAGCTGTCTGTTCAGCAAAGTCCATTACACAGACCATACCAGAAGAGTAAATGTTTTGTTAAAGTATTTAGTAAGTGTAGTTTCCAGACTAGCATTTCGCATTTTGATGTGCTACTACAGTAATGGTGGGTCAGCGAGGAGAATTAAGCACCTCTATAACATATTATCAGTAAAAACTATGTGTGTTGATTTACAAATATATTTATTTGATTATGAGATATATAAAGTACCATGATTCTCTAGCTTGATCTAACTGAAAGCTTTCTATTACCAATAAGCAGTTTTCAAGGCTCAAACTCTATTAACACAAAATGAGCGTTGATGAACCTATGTTATTACTGCAATCCTCGGTGCCATTGATCTTACTGTTTTAGAAATAGCTAGAAAAGCGACTGGTGATACTTTCATAGCTATCGTACCTCCATTACATTCACGCTAAACAATGCTAGATCTAACAGGTGCTGAAAAAATAGCGCCCAGGATTGACTGGGAATATGAAATCATCGACGGAAGGTTTGAAAGTGTTTGGCCTTGAGCTACAAAACGTTTTCGATTTTATACGATTTTTGTGTGCTGATCCGAGGTGTGCTGGACTAGTGCTCAGTAAGGAGTTTACTAGTTTTACTAATCGACAACGAGTGGGTTTGTCCCGGAAAAATGAAATGTTAGCTAATATTTTCAATTTTATTTTTAGAATAATCAAAATTGATGATGAAATTTTTCCGTCACCCGGGTCTGCCACCGTGGACGATCAGATGAAACGGCTTCGATCCATCATGACTTTCAGATTTCATCTGCTGGGAGTCATCAGCAGGTAAAACCTAGAATCGATGGGTTTATTGCTGGCCCTTTTTGGATAATTTCCGGAAAGCTTTACAAGCGCAGGTTTCAAACGATTGATGTCAAGCGTCTCTACAGGTGGGGTTAGTATGGACACGATCATTCAGAAGTAAACTCAGCTTTCCCAAAGGTGGGTTAACTCATTCGAACAAAATAATCCGGATTTTATTCATGCGTGAACAGTTTTCTCAAAGATATGAACTTTTAAAGCATTTGTTATTATTTTGTTTGTTAATCCACTTTCCTAAAGTTCGCCAAAAATTTTAGTTCCCCCATTCGTTATCAGAAAAAAGCTTTGGAATTTTTTTTTAAAAATTTTCCGGTTTCGAATCATTGAGCGAAAGAAGGAAGTCTTGAATTTGCCGGGGAATTTAGGTAAAGCAAACGGTTTTCTGGCGGGTGGTAACTGGAGCCACAAGCTAGAGCAAGGCTCTGGTACAGAATGAAAAATCAGAAACTCAATCCAAAGTTCAAGCCAGAAGTCAAATTCATGACTACCAACGAGATGGTTGCTCAATGTGTTCTCTTCTTTCTCCTGGCTAGTCCTCCGGGCTTATTTTCCTTACTAGAATCACATTGGCTTCGTATCTTTTAGAAACTCTAATCCAGGAAAGAGGAAAACTTTGCAAGAAAGTGAAAATGTGATTGAGAAACACAAGCCCAAAGAGTCCAGAAGAACTCAACAAAAGAATTACAGAGATTAGATTGGTTGTGGACTACTATTGCCTTTGAAGGTATCTCTACGGTGTAGTCAGCCACAACACAATCACCATACGCTCCTGCAACAACCACAGAACGAGTTAATTCCAAGGACATTGTTATGAAAGATCCGAAGATGGATCGATTCGAATTGACCTGAAGAGGAGTGATATTATCCATTTTTAATCATTGAATGCATCTAGCGATCAGAACAATGGCCTGGAATAGAGAAGTTTTGACCCGGAGAGATTCATCAGTCAGCCAACCTTCCCCCGTACTCTCACCGCCATTTGGTTCAGGACGGTGAAGGATGTTGCACCGGGTTCGGCACTGATGGAGGCTAAACAGCGCCCCCCCCGCCGCCAGAATGACAAGTTTAATATGCCGATGCGGGAGCCGAACTAAAGGAAATTGCCCTTCGAGATGTACTACCGGGGTTTCAATTTTATTATTTTACAAAAGATATTGTTCTGAAGGTTGAAAAAACGTAATTGATAAATGTTCTTTTAGTCCCCCTGTGAATATATTCTAAATCAGGCCATATTTTAAAATTAAAGAGGTAAAATTATTTTGCCTACTTATGTTCTAATCCTCTTCCTAAATATTTTTGATTTTTATTTCTGTTATTTAATTTCAAAATAAAATGTTTTTGCTTTTTCCATTGATTTCAGCGTGATTCCTTTATTACCACAATCCCCATTTGTGATTTTGTTAGAAAAACTATTTGGATCGCTTTTTGTCGGGTTTTTTCAAAGGTTAAAGCCGTTAACCAAACATGAGATTTTATTTCCAATTTGTCTGTTTTTTAAATGTGAACTAATAATCATTTTATATAAAATTTTATTTCTCTCTTACATTAATTAGGAGTGTATAAACGAACAAAAATATAAATTATTTTCAAAATTTATATTTGTGAAGGTTGAGAAAAAATGAATCGTAAATTTTAATTGTAACCAAATTGCAAATATTCTGCATATTAAAATTTATTTCCGTGATGTTTTGAGCGTTTTTACATATTCTGTATTTTCGCACCTTTTTAGTTTATCTGTGATCTTAATTAATACAGCATCAGCCTCTTTTCAGTATCCTTATCCGTTCCCAAAATTGGATTTTGAAAGTGGAATTGACTAAAATTTGTACGGCTTTTAAGTAATCTTTATTTGATTATATGAATAAGTCCCCCCAGGCTTACTCACTCATTTTAAACGCCCAATTCAAGCATTATGTTTTGCAAAATAAACGTACGCTTGCAGTGATTCGATTCAAAAGTCGTGCCAAATAATAAATAGGATCAACGCCCCGCTACAACTCCTGCCGCTACTCGTACAAGTATTACCATGTACACCAATTGATCGGCTGACCTTGATAGTGGTCGTCGTCTCTTCATTCACTAACCAGCAACAACAGACTTTTACTTTACACGAGTATTACTAAGGCTTGACATGCGTGATGGTGTGGTTTGAGCGTGTATAAAAGAATCCACATTGTCTCTACTCTAGAGCTGTCATAAGACAAAATTGTTTAAGCAGCATTTGCTGTCCGCATCAAGCCCCTCAAATAGCGCATTCACGTTCATCTTGATCACCACTGCAGTCCTCGGCGCCTTGATCTACATTCTGTTTAAATGGCTCACAAAGAAGGCTAATGATGGATTCGCTCAACGTAATGTTCGACTCATTCCTCTGAAAGGTTGGCGAGATACATTCAAAAAAGATCGAGTCGAACTGCTCTTGGACGGTATCATCAAGCGAGAAGGAGTGAAGGTGTTTGGTTACAAAGTGATGAACAATTTCACCGTCGTTGTCGCTGATCCTGACATTGCTGGACTAGTGCTGAGTAAAGAGTTTACTAATTTTACTAATCGACGGGTAAGAAAGTTTGTTTGTTGTTTAATTATTAAAATTTAAAATTATTTTTAATTTAGCTACGGAATTTCGACGATGACATTTTTGGCTCAATCTTATCGGTCGCACAGGACGATCAGTGGAAACGACTTCGATCCATCGTAACGCCAACATTCTCGGCAGGAAGTGTCCGTCGAATGAAACCTCGAATTGATGAAACTGTTCATGACCTTTTGAATAACTTTGAGAAAACTTTACAAGAACAAGGATCTGTTGTTGACGTCAAGCGTCTGTATGGAGCATTTACCATGGACACGATCATTCAAGTGGCTTTCGGCACCAAAGTGGACTCGCTCGCTGAGCCTAACAATCCAATTTTGGTGCATGCTCGAAAGGTTTTCTCCAATGACTTGGGGTTCAAAGACATTGGAACCATTATGATCGCACTGTTTCTTCCAAAGGTTGCCAAGTTTTTTGGAATACGATTTCAGAAAGAAGCCACTGAATTTTTTACAAAATTTTCTAAACAAATTATTGAGCGAAAAAAGGAGGAATTGAAGACGAAAGGTAATTTGGGTAAAGCAAACAGTTTCCTTGAATTGGTGCTGGAGGCTGAAGCTGAGCAGAACAGTTTGGAGACGAATGGACCGAAAAGTGGAGATCAAAATGATAAATCCGAATTCAAGAAAACAGTCAAATTCATGACTACCAACGAGATGGTTGCTCAATGTGTTCTCTTCTTCTTGGCTGGTTATGACACCACAGCCACTACCATCACTTTGGCATCGTATCTTTTGGCACTCAATCCTGATGAACAAGAAAAACTTTACCAGGAAATCGAAAGTGTGATTGAGAAACTTCGTAAAGAATTCGATGATCCAACCAAAGATCCAATGGAATTCATAACTTTAGAAACTCTACCTCGTTTTGAGTATCTCAATGCAGTAGTCAATGAAACTCTCCGTCTGTACGCTCCAGCAACACTGATTGAACGAACCGCTTCAAAGGACATTGTGCTCGAGTCCGAGGATGGATCAACTAGAATTGATCTTAAGAATGGCGATGTAGTGCAATTTCCTATTTATTCAATGCACCGCGATCCAGAACAGTGGCCTGAACCAGAAAAATTTGACCCGGAGAGATTCATTGGTGAGCCAACCTTCCACAAGTACTCCTACTTGCCCTTTGGTTCTGGACCGAGAAATTGTGTTGCGAAGAGTTTGGCACTACTCGAAGCTAAACTGGCACTTCTGCACACTGTGAGAATGTTCAAGTTTAGCAGATGCGAGCAGACTAAGGTGCCCTTTGACATGTACTTTCAAAGTGGTATCATTTCCCCAAGAGACATTATTCTGAAGGTTGAGAAACGAAATTGATGTAAATTCGAATTATATTTTTTATTATCTAATTTAAATTGTGGTTATTTTCCAAAATATTATTTCTGAAATATGATTTAACAAGTTATTTTTAATTAAATTTTATAGTTCAATGATTTTTACCAGGAATTTTTATTGTCAATTTAAAAGGTTAATAATTGTTTAATGCAAAAAAACTTAATTTATTTTTCCAAATTATCGCAATTATTTCCTATTCGTTTTAGATGTATTAAAAAATACATAAATAAAATTTTATGAAAGCATTGTATGAGAGAAAAATCTGTGAATTCATTATTAATTTATTGTTGCATCATTTTTGGTGTTAACAAATTTTTTTGCTGTTTTCCACGAATATCTTGATACCAAAACGGTCAGA